>CM044443.1:47531617-47543621 GCA_024363595.1 Xenopus borealis
TGGGCGAAACGGCCGCGTTTCGCTTCGCCGAAAAATTCGCGAATTTCCAGAGTAATTCGCAAATTTTTCGCCATTTTGCGAAACGAGTCGCGCGTCATTTTAGACGCGCGTCGCATCGTTTTAGACGCGCGTTGCATCGTTTTTGACTCGCGTCGAAAAACGCGCGTCGCGTCGTTTTCGGCGCGTCGCGGCAAAAACGACGCGTAACTCGTTTTTGCGCGGCTAATTTTTGGTGGCGAATTTTTCTGGTCGTTTCGCTAATTTATTAGCCAGCGGCAAATCGCGGGAATTCGCCCCTGGCGAATAAATTCGCCCATCACTAGTAATTGCAAGAAGTCTATTTAATTGGGAGTAAAGCAGGGGTAGACCTGAAATTACACACATTACAATCCTTCAGCAAGCACTCAGATGCAGTATTTAGACAATCTGATTCAAATTGTAGCCCTATGATTGGTTTAAAGATTTGCCATCCTGAAATTTTCTGGAGTGCTCTATACCACCTCCTTGTGAATTTTGGTCATTGTTGGGTCATCCCAGTTGTCTAACCAGTAATGGTTTGTGATTTGTTCAATCACAGGGATGTCCACACACAAATCAATGAACATTTTGAATCCTTCCAGATCTTCTGTAAAAAAAAAAACAGCTTTATAAAAAAAAAAAAAACCTTTCAACACTGCATACAGCAAATGGTAAAATTATTTAAACAGTTAGATTAAAGAGTTGCAGTACATGCCTCTCATCGTAATTTGTAATCACAATATTTAGAATGTTGATATTAAATGAAAAAATAGATCCAGGCTGTAATATTAAAAAGCTACATGGTTCTCTTCATCCTAATCTTTAATCACAGTATTTAGAAAGTTGATATTAAATGAAAAAGGAGGAACCCCTGCTGTATACAATAAAAATACCATGTAAATAAGCTTTATATTACATACAATGAAGACAGAACAGTAGTGCTGAAAGCTTGTTCACTGCATTACATTGCTGTATCTATTCTACATGTCAGTCCAATAAAAGGCTATTAACAGATCCCTGTACATGAATGATTAGCCTCCTTATCTATGTCTTTCCTCCAATGTAAAACTGACAAAAGTAACACACTGCAGCCTCTCTCTTTCCACCCTTTGCCTAATTAGCCTTGACCTGACTCTTTTTTGATATCTAATGGGTTGATACTGAAATACAAATTCATAATCATAGAGTATTTTGCAGGTATGACTCAGCTGGGATCAATAATGATAAAAGGTTACAACTGGGTTTTACACCGCTATACTTAAACGCACATTAAAGGATGCTGGCTTTTGAATAACGCAAAACAAAAATTACATGAAGCTTCTATGAGGCAAGGTAAAATAATGTCCCAGAAGTTGCTTCTGCATTTTTTGACAAAAATAATTGTTATTCTAATAATATCCAATGAGTTTTGCATTGTTTAGCAATTAAAAGCCTTTGTAAGCTATAAATCCATTATATATTTCTTGTACCTCTATATTAACAGCCATTAACTTAATGGCCAGCCTGTTATTTTGCAACACAATTGCCACTATTTTATGCCTGGTGTCTCATTTATACGTACGCCCTTTAGATTGTAAGCACCTGTAGGAATGGCTCATTATATATTGTATGGATTTGTGTTAATTGTTATGTAGCCTTAAGTGCACCACTGTTGATGTTTTGTAAATAAAAGTAGTAAAAATGTATACACTGTATCTGTAAATGGATGTATAACCAAGGACACCTTTCATCAAACACAGGTAACACCTTACCATTGATGGCTTATTTGTGTCTATTAAATTCAAACAGATTAACTAAGCTGTTTCAATAAGTTTTGTCAACTGCAGTTTTTCATGGGGCATTTACAAAATCCTTGATAGAAGTGCAAGAGTATACCCATTAATGCTACTTTATGGGGCATTTTTGTCCAGGTTCTGGCTGTACACTACCTCCTGCAGCAGATAAAAAGACTAAGCCTCCCCAAACCAGCAGGGGAACAGGTTGAAAGATTTATATTGGTGATAAGATCTCTGCATGTATTGCCTCTCTGATGATATCAGTGGGATTGTCACTACTATTTTTCAGACATAACTTTCATATACAATTGTTGTCTGTCAATTAATGGCCCAGGCATTGTGTGATATGTTCTCTTTACTACTTTCTGATTAGTAGCACATTGTAAGCCCAACACAGGATAATAATCTTCATGTCTATGGCCATCTTTAGATTAATTTGGGTTTGTCCCAAGTCTGACAGATTGTGAGATCAGCTGACTATGGAAAGGAGGGGAGGGAAACTTCAGAGCTGATCACTTGGGAAGAATCACTATACTTTAAAGTTCAGCATCATGCTGCAAGTATATATATATATATATATATATATATATATATAAAAGCTGGAATAGAGTCTCGCACTCACAGGACTTAAAAAATGAAAAAAACACTTTATTGTGTCACAAAAAACACTGACGTTTCGGTCAGCAATCTGACCTTTCTCAAAGTAACACAGATTGCTGACCGAAATGTCAGTGTTTTTTGTGACACAATAAAGTGTTTTTTCATTTTTTAAGTCCTGTGAGTGCGAGACTCTATTCCAGCTTATATTTAGTTTTGTTTGTCTTTGCACCCAGGCGATTTTTTGCACCATCGGGATGTGAGTGCTGGTTCCCCAACGGTCCGTTTATATATATATATATATGTATATATATATTTATATAGTCTCAATTCGATCATGTGACTGTTCGAATATGACTGTTCGAAGTATTTTCGAATATAGAATATTCGGGTGCATTGAATAGATCGAATATATATTCAAGCGCTCAACTATTCGCCAGTCAAAGAACTTGCCCTTTAAATCAATTGGGCCTACCGAATTGCAATAGAAGCCCATGGGAAGACCCCAGGTTATTTTTTATTCTAAGTCTTTTGCCGAATTTCAATCGTAGGATCGAACGCTTCGAACCGTTCGACCATATGATTCTGGCGAATAGTCGAAAATGCGCTCAAAATTGGCGAATATTCCATTTGATTAAACAATTGTTATTGAATAAACAAATGTTTATTCGCCAAATATTCGCCAGTCGAATTCGAGGGCTAAAATCCCTTGAAAATTCGACCCTTAGTAAATCTGCCCCAGGGTGTATTTTTAAGAGAGACCAGCCTATGGGGCAACTTTGTCAGAAGTTAATTCGCTGTGAATAAACGTATTTATCAAAATGTGACGTTTAGTCTAGGCAGATGAAACTCCATTACCAAACTTAGGTTTATGTCAGTTTGAATATGGCAGGTGCACACAAGTTATACATGTGTCCTTATTAGTTAGTGTTGGTGAAATTACTGGAAGTGGCCATGTATTATAAGAAATGTCCAAGGAAGCAAAATAAAGACAAAATAGATCCTCTATTGTCCTAGACATTAGTCCTCCCTAAAACAAATGTGGCATGAGGTTCACATGGTTAAAAAAAACTTTTAACAGTGACAACTTTTACATTCAACATGATTCCACATTAAAAAAAAAAAACTGTCTTTTTTTTTTTAATTACTTTTTGGCATTCAGGGTATGATGTCACTAACACAATAATGTTGAGGCTGTAGCTTCATCTTATCAATTTGCCAGGAAAAACCTGGCAAAACAGACTAATGAAAAGAGTAACGTATTGGAAAGTTTGCACTTTGTGAATTTTCGCTGAGGTTAACGGTCGTTACTTCGCAAATTTATCATAGTGAAACGACGCAACACTTCTCTAGCTTGGAGCTTTTTCGCTAGGGAATAGTCCATTTTGCCTTTTAGTAAATTGGCTATGTTACTGTGAATTATAATTTTTCCGAATTTTCTCTAGAAAAGCCCACTTTGCCCGTTAGTAACTGTGCCCGTTTGTCCCTCTTTACTTTCTGGCATATACTGTGTTATCAGGGATTTAATACACTACACATGGAACTCAGTATATTTTTTCTCTGTTACTGGATTTTATATAGAAGTAGTGCTGCAATAATTCTTCTGTGTCACATATGGTATATAAATTGCATAGGTATAAAGAGAGCATTCACAAAGCATAACATTAGCCTATTCCCCTAGTAGAGGTACACTGTATGGGCAAACAATAGTATTTTTCCTAAGAAAAGATCAAGAACTCCTGGTGTGGGCTGCCATGTTGGGGCACATGTATGTGCATAATAAGCAAGTGCCCCAGCTCCCTCTTCTTTAGCAACATGCCTGTGATATAGGATTGTGGGACACGCGGTATGCGCCAACCCGGAGTGGTGGTCGTAGCCCTCATTATGTGTCTTTGTAAGTAAAATACTAGTGTTTCCCCCATCTGTACCGTTAGCCTGCACCTCTGGTAAGGGAAAAATTTTCTGGTGATAGGTGCCCTTTAATTAGCCTTCCCCAACTCAAAAATCACCCTCTGCCCATAAGTATTTGATTGTCACCAGGCTCACTTTGCACCGATGAAAAAATTGCATTTAAGGTGGCACACAAGTATCAAAATTAACAGCAAAGAAACGGCCATCAACTAAGGCCCATTATAAAAAGTGAGAGAATTCAGTTGAAAGTCGTCATTAAATAATACAAAATAAAAAAAATAATAAATAATTTTGCCTTCTTGGTGACATTCTACAATCAAATACTTTTTGCATGCATCGAGACACAAAGATAATATGTAGAAGAGACAGTTTGCCTATTTTTAAGGAGAAACTTATAGGACTGAAGTGAATATATTATATATAATGCACATTCGCAGTATGTGCTATGTCCCACAGCTAATTCACATTTATATGGTTTCAACATTTGCATATTAAATTCATTATATACAGATCTGACATTCTTTTATGGAAAAGAAGATGAATTAAGTGTAATAATCCTGGATATTATTCATAAAAACAGTGTACATGTATTGTTACATTTCCATTTAAAGTGGCAAATCCTCTGCACTACTGTAGTCCTGGGTTTGATTCCAATCAGGACGCTAGAATTTGTGGTACCTGTGGTAGGGATATTAGATTGTAAGCTCCAGTAGGATAGTCACTTTTTTGATATATTAATTTGTGGTAGTATATTCTCTGTTAAACACTTTAATATATAAGTTCTTTGCAAATAGAATAAGGAAAAGAAAGAGAATAATAGAAAAAGAATAATAACATTTTACGATCCAGTATTTAGTTTATTGTTGGCATTGCCATATCTATAAATATTTTGTTCTATTATTTTCTAACTAATGGCGACTCATGCTTCTCCAAGCTGAATTTTAAAATGCACTAGCTATGCACAGATCATACCTGCCTTTACTTGCTTTATTGTCATTCTGGTGGGCTTTGTAAATTATGTATATTGTTTTACTTCCTATACACTGTATACAGTATATTGTACTCCATTCTACTACATGGAACATTATTGCCTGGCTGCTATATAAGAAACTGAAAATTTCCATCATGAAATCCATGTCTTGGGGGTGGGGGGCTAGTTTTAGCTCCACACCATCCGAAGTGTTGAATTAATAAAGATCGTGGAACCTGATATAACAAGTCTAGGGAATCTTATTCTTTGATGCCAGAGGGAGAAAGGTCCTATGTTGCTACACAGTGCAATACGTTCCTTCTTAGCATTTTAAAAATGTCAGCTTCTTCTCTACAGACCATATTAATATTCTTACACTGAAAGACCAGTAAAACATGATGGGTTTTAAGTCAGATATAGCAGTCTGGATATGTAAAGCCCCTATTGTATTAAGTTTCATTCTCTACAAGTACAGAAGGTGACATGCTCTCATTTCTGTCATTTTCCTTTTATCTTCATCTATTATATATTTATAAAAATATCTTGTCCAGAAAAGAAACAGCATGTAGGCGTATATAGATGCAACGACACAAATAGGAGAGAACACAATATCTCACCATCATCACAACTAGCTGGAATTCATGCAGCAAAGAACTCTATTGGATTTGTCCCTGGATCTGCTTAGTCTGTAGTTATGGTAACCATTCTTTTAAGCATGCAGTGTTTGAATTTAACCTTTAAGCTATAACATGTGGGCTGTTTACACCCTTGAATATATGCCAGCATGTTTGTCTGATATCGATAGCTAGTTTACGAATGAGCAGCAAGAGATTAAAACAAGTTTTTTTTTGTTTTTTTTTTAATTCTAGTTGTCTATCTCTCCTTAACCTATCCACTGAAAATGTAAAAAAAAGTGTGTGTGAACAGTGACACTTTCAGCTTTTCATTATTTGCTAATTTGTGCCAACCACTTATTACTGAAAAGAGCATTGTCAGCAAGAGAAGACAAATAGAGCAAGGACCACAATCCTGGTTCTCAGAGGATTTGAAGAGATCATCAGAATATCATAAAGGACTGAATGGAAATTTTTGAAATCTACTTGGAGTTTTAAAGGGGCAATGTCACAAATATAACATGCACCCAAACTGTAGTGGAGGCTTTTTGACTTTTTGGCTTCTTAGGTTGCGCTGATGCAGAACTGGTGCCTAAACAGCACACAACCTTCTAAAAATGAATGTGTTTTATTTTTACACAGACATATTGGATTTCACAGATTAAAGGGAAACCAAAAGAGTCTCCTTTTGTTCACAACTCCCATTAAGTTCATATTGTAATGCAATCCCTTTGTTCCATTGTTATGGTATCAATTCTGGGAGTTGATGTCTCTGCTTTCCAAAGAATCTGCACCACTCACTATGAAAAGCAGATTGTCGTCAAGTGGAAGAATAACCCACTTTACAATGGAACAAGGTAAGAGAGGGGTTGCATTTCTCCAAGAACCTAAGGTATGTTAGAAATGGTTCATCATGAGTATCATGATTTTCTTTCAATATGCGGAATCCTTGTCTGTGTGAAAGTATAAATGTAAATTTTTGACAGTTCAGATAGTGTTTATATACCTTTTCTACATAATCCCAAATGAATGTGCTCAGTCAAAAAGAAGGGTATATTTTCCCGTTTATTAATTTACAGGTTTTTAAAATAGTGCTTAGATATAAATGGAGATAAATATATATATAATAGAATGTGCTTCCGCAAACTGTCCCCAATCCATAAACCCCCCACTTGGGAAAGGGGATTGACATGCTCCCTAATTACATTTGTTACCATTGGAAAGCCCTTATTAAAACCTTGGATATTTTTATTTTGTGGGAAGACAAAGCAAAATAAGTAAAATAATAGGGGCTAAAAAATATTTTTAAAAACCAAGCTATAACTTTCAGCCTATAGTAAATCAGAGCACTGGGCCATCTATACTACACACTCAGCTGCAAACTGCTGATATATTCATGGGCTGAAAAGATTCCAAAGAAGAGAAGCCGGCATATTTTGCAATAAGACATGGTACACGCCTCATTTTTTTTTTTATCGTGGCTTGGGTACCAGTAAAAAGAGCTATGATGTACTTGCCTATTTATATAAATACAGCTTGATTTTTTAATATACAAGTATAAAGAATAAAGTATACTCATAACGTAGAAAACTCATTTAATTTTTTCATTGAAACATGTTGTTTTACAACATAGTTTGAAAAGTAGATGATATTGACAAATAGGAATCCAACCATGCTGTTTATCTTTCACTGGCAATCCCAGATAACTCCTGTTTTCATTTAACAAGGCACAAGGGGGTACATTGTTAGTGATTTTACCCCACTGGGCAAACACTTAACAGCAGCAAGCTGGTGTGAAACTCTGCACTTACAGGTGATTCCTTGACTACTGGTATCATCTTAAGACATTTGTTTTAATACTCAAGGAGAAATAAAGTTAGTGTGGGAAAGATGCTAGGAACAGAGGTCCCCAGCAAGGCTACATGTCCATATTAATGGGTGCATTCACCTTAATTTAATTATTAGCTAAGAATAAAACATAACAACCATTACCTAGCCAAGTAATTTTACATTCCCAGCTGCATTTGAGTCTAGGAGTCTTTAACTAACAGATCAATATATTGAGCAGTATCATCTACTGTTATTGGACGATAAAAATGAAGATGACCCATTTGAATTGTGCAATGGAGGGGGGATAAGGGGTGGAAGCTATGTTTGTAAATGGCACCTTCTAGTAGTTTTTATGGAAATCCTTTCAACTCCAGCCTCTAAGAAAATGACTGCAATCCTGTAGTTATAGGAGGAATCTAGCTTAATACTGTTTTAACACTGATTAAAAATTCAGTAAATAGGACATTGTTGCAAGTCACATAGACTGAGAAGAAAAAATATACATATATTGTACAGTAGATATAGAAATAAAAATAGGTATGAATTTACAAAAATTAAGTGTGATGTGGTAAGAAAGGTAGAAGGAGACCCTACTCTTCCTAGTTTACAATCTAAGCAAGTGAACTGGTAAAGTATTAAAGGAGACATATAATGTAAAAAAACAAGACTATTGCTATTGTATTATACTCTTTTTGAAGAAATGTGCTTACTACTAGTACTGCCAATCCGTTCCAGTTCCTGTTTCTTCATTTCCCATACTGTGCAGGAGAGCTATCAGCACTCCGCACTTTCAGTGTGGAAAAGGAGAATGGTAAGGGGAAGATTTATTAAGATTCGAGTTGTCGAGACTTAAAATGGATATTTTTTGGGTCAAAACTCACATTTTAGGGTTTTAAAAAAAAACGTTTTAGAGAATTTTAGAGAATTATTTAGCTGTAAATAACTTGAATCCAAAAATACACCATCTAAAACCTTTTTTTTTTACCCATATATGTTGAAATTAATAATTCATTTGGGCCTCATGGGGCCCCTATACCTCCTGGGTCCCCTTGCAGCCAGATGGTCTTCCTCTGTAATTACCCCATTTGAGGTATAAAAATCTCTAACGTTCAGCCTTTGATAAATAATGGTTATGCTCTGTTGTGTGCTATGGTTTAATGGATATCTGCCCTTTTACAACATAAATCCTAAAGTTTTGAGGGTTTTGACGTCATTTGAATGAAGGGATAATGATAGGCTCTCCTTTGTACACTTGCCTGTACATGAATAGTAACTCATGCCCTGTCTCATACAAGCAATGTCTTACATCTTTGTCACTTTAAGAATACTTTTTTTTACCGAGCATAGGCATATTTAAAATATGCATATTTTTTCCAGATCTAGAAGTTGGTTACTGCATATTAATGTAGACTATAAAAATTAACCTTTATGTTATATGTAAAATATTCCAGTGTATACAGAAGTATATCTCTCATGAGAGGAAATAAAACATGACAGACAATATGCCAGATTGAAATTTTACTTAATCTTTTTTTTAATAATATTTACAAATTTGTTAAAAAACATTCACTACCATATGAGAAATTTGTTACATTCTACTTTGACTTTAGTGATGTAATTTAGTTTAATAAAGCAGAAAGTGTAACACTTAGGGGCAGCTTTATCATTATTCCCTTATTCGAGGGTTTTTAGCCCTCAAATTCAGCCGAAATTCGATAAGCAATCGACTATAGAATAAAATTTTAAAGTTAAAGTACTTCGATCATCGAATTCGATAAGCTCGAATTCTGCGTATTCGAAGTGGACAAAGTGGACAAATTTGCATATTCGAATGTCCGATAAAATCGTACAATCCGAATTCGATCGAATTCGATCGAACTTCAAATTATTCACATGAATTTTGTAAATTTGCCCCTTAAAGAACTCACTGAAAAGGATGAAACCACACAAGGAATTTCCAAAGTTACAGCTCCTATGAACTACAGTCATACTGAAGGTTACCAGATCTCTAAAATCCAACATTGGTCATTCGAGCTTGTAAATTAAAAGGAAACACTTCCTTCTCTTTATGGCATTCAAAGACTGTACTTGTCTACATGGGAGAGAGCAATTCTTATATAAACACTAAAATACTAGTGGAGATACCCATAGCAACCAATGAATTAGCTATGATGTCTACAAGTTAGTAGATAAAACAAAGGGCAGTCTGCATGCTCTAGGTACAGTAACTGCATTGGTGTAATGTAGCAATGAAATCACTCACATGGGGATATGATCATTAAACTGCCCAAAATGTCAGTAAGTTTACAGATCTGTTCCAAAACTAGGTTGATGTTCTCCAGTTACATAAATACATCGAAACCAGTTTACAACAGTCACTTAATACAGTGTTAACATCTTAGTTTATACTTCCAAGTTACTATAAATTATTGTAAACCTAAACAATGAAGGAAAATCAATAAAATTAGTTGATGCCTTTGTGACCTTCTTCCTTACACTGTCTAAAGGTTTTCCTAGAGCAACATGTTCTTGTAATAATCAATAATTATGATCAAGTATCTGAAGAGTGAGATGAAGAGCTTGCTGTGCTCATAACTACTGCAAGCATGCTATATTTACTACATCTAAGATAATTTCAACCAGCAAAATGCATTACTGCGTGATATTTTCTAGTGTTTGTAACTCTAACTCGTATTATTTAAATGTGTTATAAAAAAATGCAACTGTAAATATGCTATTGTATTTAGCATTCTAGCATGGTTTAAATGTTTAATCTGTGCAGCAGCATGGGTGGGGAATGTAATGAGGTTTTAAACAAGGTGTTCCTATTGGTGAGATTCAATTTTATAGCTCAACGCACATCAATCCAAATCTCATACTTTATTATATAATGAAAAGTCGCACATATATCCCAGAGATTCACACCAAATCAAAACTCTGCTCAGTCGTTGTCATTATACTGGGAACCAATGACACTGTGCGTGACAAGGACATGAAGAATTTGAGAACCATCTCTTGATGGTGTTAAATGACAAATATATACGTATCTATACACACAGTGACATAACTATATATCTAACAGATTTACTTGCACAAAGATATTATTCATCCCAGTACTGACAAGATTATGGAGGTTTCATGTTAATATTAGTTTAAAAAGCATTATTTTTCAATTTAATATATTAAATACTACATTTTTATATTACATATGTAATATATTAAATATATTTAAATATATTTTCTTTTTACAAATTTCATGGCTGAATATACATGCTGAATATACATGTAAATGCAATATTTTAAGCAGAACATTGTTACCAGACATTTATTAAAAGTCACATCAAGTGACATGCACTACCATGTGCTTTTAAAGTGTAATTAAATCCTAGGGCAGTGGTTCTCAACCTCCCTAATGCTGCGACCCTTTAATACAGTTCCTCATGTTGTGGTTACCCCCAACCATAAAATATAAAAATATTTTCATTGTCAGCCCAGAGCGGATTGTTAGGATAGTACAGGAGACAGGGTGGCTGCATAAAGGTTTGTTTTCCGTGTATTGAGGCAAAATTTGGTGGTCACACCCCAATTACCATGTTAATTTTACAAATTTTAAATGGGCAGGGGGAGCTGTATGGCAGTCCCTACTAAGGGGATATAGAAAGTTGTAGTGCAACTGGCTTCCCTACACAGGTTACTGAACTACAACTCCCAGCACCAACACCCGGAGAGCTACAACCTTGCCCCAGGGTTAGTGTGGAGAGAGATGAACCTGCTCCTGGAACCCCTTAAGTGACCCCTGTGAAAGGGTCGTTCAACCCCCAAAGGTTGAGAACCACTGTCCTAGGGCCATTTATATTATCTTAATTTAGACCGGATAACATTAACTTTGACCGGATTACATTACATTTTACACAGGTTTATTCAGCTGTTTTGCATATTTCACATTATGACTGGGAGTAATATACACGAGATTATGTTTTTATATAAGAGTAACAAATTTCACAGTTTGGACACTGAAAGTAACTTGTTGTTAATGGCGAATATGCCCATATATTTATATGCAGATTTTAATCGATTGCTATGAACACATGATCGCACTGATGTCACTTGCCACCTGTGGCGCCATTCCTTTGGAGTATAAATGGAGACTGTTATTTGCACTGTGCACACTTTGATAAAGGCTCGAGTGTAAGAGCCGAAACATCGGGAATAAAACTTTTTCAATTATTTTGCACGGATATGAAGTCCTGGAGTGTGGTTCTCTTTTTTTGTATATATATATATATATA
>CM044443.1:47546979-47569684 GCA_024363595.1 Xenopus borealis
TTCTGATTCGTGAGTGCTGATACTATCTCCGTATATGCTATATATATATAAATATATATTTATAAATCTGTTAACATTACCATTTAGCATCTTCATCTTGAGCCGCCACTTTGTAATATTGTATGCCCCCCCCACAGGTGTCACATGACAGAAAATAATTCAGATGGTAACTGTGGCAGGAAGTAGTGTGGGAGTAAAAGACACAGATTCACTGGATGCTGTATGACCTTGGTTTGTGTGTGAGTGCAGAGCTTTGTACAAACAAGGGAGCAGCCCTTAGTAGCTATTTATATTTTATTTGGAATAGAAAAGTACATTTGTGAAAAAAAATGTTGACATCCAAAAATTTTGCCAAATTGTTTTATGCCAGCATGAAACAATGATCGAAGTTCAATCGAATACCGATCGTACGAATCTTTCGTGAAATCAGATATGCAAATTTGGCCTCTTTGATCATCGAATATCAAATAGATCGAATGAGCAGATATTCGATAATTCGATCATTCGATGATCAAAGGAATCAAAATTTTTAAGTTATTCGGCTGCCTACTTCGGCAGATTGAACCTACTGAATTGTAATAGAAGCCTATGGGAAGCTCCTCATAGGCTTCTGAGGCTAAGTCCTGCTCGAATACCATTCGTACGATCATATCGTTCGATCGTTCGAATCGTACAAATTTTTCGGATGCTGTAAGGAAATGTCATGACTTTTTTGTGAAATCGAACGATCGGTATCCGATCGTACGAATTCATCGAGAAATTGTATTGCGAGCAAAATGATAGCCTAAAACATTTCGATAAGCATTCGATGGTCGAATGCTTATAAAATTTCTTATTAGGTCGAGCTAATTTTGGGGAATAATAGTAAATTTGCCCCTAAATTAATCCAATAAACCAAATGAAATCAATAAGGATTCTTACAGCTGAGTTACAATCAAGTAATATGTACTGTTTTATCATTACAAATAAAAAGGACATCAAGTGAACTCTATGATAGCCTTCTCATAATTCAGAGCTTTCTGTGTAACAGATAAGGGATTCCATACCTGTAGAATATATTGGGCTCATGGAATCTTTCCTACATATTTCCATTCATAAACAAAAGCTGCCTTTGCATTTACTAGATGGTCATTTTGAAAATGCTTTACCAATGATCAGTGTTTTTTATAACTATTTATTACAGCACTCCCGAGTGGGCTTTTCTTTAGCTATTGTGCCACTTAAATTTTCAGATTTATTATGACTAATGGAAGTATTCTTAATCTTCCTATCTTATAGTTCTAGTTGTTCCACTGAACAATATTGTCATCTTCATTGAAGTTTGGAGTATATGAAATGCTTTTGTATGCTATTCAGGGAGATGAAGCACAGCAACAGCTGGATAGCCACAGTTAATCTATTCCTCATTTAAACAACTAAATCCCACTCCATATTCACAGCCATACTGACTGCATAAAAATCACATCTATACGCTTTGATATATATTGATATTAAGTAGATCACAATCTGTCCACAATGCAGCAAAAAAACAATGTTAACTGGGCAGGCAGTCTTAAAGCATACAGCCTTATTGTTGTACTTTGTGGCACTGCAAAAAGTAATTACAGATGAAATATTACTTGTAGCAGTCATTGTTTTCTGGTTGCTGAGGATCAGAATTACTGGGCAACATTTAAAGTTGTGATACCATAAAAAGATTATTACTTGCACTCTGAAATCTTCTAAAGCAGTGAGAATCAAACTCTGTTAAAACATATTCTTGCTTATATATCTAGGTGGTTCAGCCTAAGATTCCATGGTATAAATTAGTGCAAATTTGAGCTAGTACCCTTTTTAGAACTGCAGCAAATTGATACATGACTTTTTAACTATGAAACAGAAGCTCCTCATTTTCAGCAATAATTCATTTTGCCGGCTATTAGGCTCTAAAGAGCCACCTGGCTGGTAAACATTATATTTGAAAGATTAGGTTAGCCTGTAACATTTTTTACAGAAAAGATAAATCCCAAATATAAGCTGTCTTGTACTATTCTTCACATATTTATGTCCAAGCATCAGACTTTGGTGTGTTTTGTGCAACAGCACAAAAAAGTAGAGCATCTGAAGTGGTCTTCCCAGCAGATAAAATAACCTCAGCATTAGTCAGTATAAGCACCTGTGAATTATTATGCTGTATATTGCATTTAATGATACCCAGAACTGTAAACAGAATTTCAGGCGGAAGGAGTCCTTGTAGCCTAAAGCTTACAATGTATATTTGATGTGTTGTCTAAGGCATACACACCGGAAAAAAAATCTAATAATATCACACCTCCTTGAATCAGACACCATTGACTTAGTTACTATACCATACTTCTGCTTCTTTGAGGCAATAACAGATTAAGCAATGATAGAGTCCGATTTCCCCTTTAAGCCACCATAGGTCAGTTGGGGGTGTTTGCTTTTCCCCCCAACTTGAGGAGGAATACTTGAATACAGTTAAAGCGGAACTTTGGCTTCCAAACCAAAATTTGATAGAGGCCCACATAACACAGAAACCTCAAATATACCCATCAAAGTTACCGGTTTCTTCAAAAACAATGAATAAATGCAATTTTCTATGCTGAATAATAATAGCTGTTTAATAGTGTTCTCTTCCTGCATCATTTGCAGGAATGGCATACCCCACAATGCATTGTACTGTGATGTTCCAATCGTGATGTTCCAATCCTTATTGAAATCATGTGGGCAGGCGTTTGGAAGATGCAGGCTAAGGACAGATGGATGCTGATTCAAAGTAACAGTAGTCAGCCAGCTCAGCAAAGTAGTCAGACAGATAAGTAGGAGAGCAGGGGTCTAGGCTTAGGGAACTGTTCCAAACCATTAAAAATCATGAAAAATCTGCATATTTTTTAGTTGATGTATATTGCAAAGTTGCTTGAAATTATGTTTATTTTCAAAACCTATTATGTTTGTGTGGTGTTCCCATTTAATAAAATATACTTTTTAGGTATAGACCCTCAAAAGTTTCACCACCCAAGGGCTGGGCATTTTTGGAGATGTTTTTTATACTTTGACCTGGATAAGCCAATTGATACAGGCTTCTAACTTAAGTGTCAGATTACATATACAGGTACCAGTGCAATATACAGATCCCAAAGATGCTGATCTGTTGGAGTTTCTGAACTTTGAACCCCAGAATCTTCTATTTTTAGGTGGGTTGTTAGTGCCACATGTTAAAGATCCTTGTTGTAATGAAACATTGTATATCTTGAATATTATTTATAAATATAGAGATATTGCCCCTTGTTACTTTATAATGACCATTGCTAGAAATACTCAAAGCAAAGCAGAGCAGGGTTCTAGCAATGATTTAAAATTCAATCTATTGAAAAAGTATACTTCCTAAATATCAAAAATCCATTTTGCAAAATTTTTGTTCCTCTACTGAGTATTGCAGGTCCGGACTGAGAATTAAAATAGACCCTGGCATTTCAGGCACACAGAGGCCCAATCGGCCCACACAGAGGCCCAAACAGTCCCCACCAGCCCACTAAATACAAAATTTCAATGGCACCTTCTAGCAGCCCCTCTGGCATTTTCCAGAACCCACAGATTACCAGTGCTGGCCTGTGTCTCAGCTATGTACAACCATGTGCACAGAATTCATTTCCACCTAACCTTGGGATAATTCTGTCAGGCAAGAATTGTTAGGACAGAATTCTGTACAGAATTCAGAATAAATCTGAAATTAAAAAATCAAGGAGTCAGATGTCAAAAGCAAAAGGCTTGTAATGCATTTGCTATTTTATTGGATTTATAGGAAAAACAACTGATTTTAGATTTTTGGACTTAAATCTTAAATTAAAGAAAAACTGAGTATTCGCTTGAGTGAATTATTTAATAAAATCAATAGTCTTATATTACAGTTTTCTGAACTCCAATGGCTATGTGTGTTTGAAATCTGAAGGACTGCGGGATTCTAAATAGGGACAAAAATTGGCATAAGGCTGATTTATTGATTTTAACATACAATGTCAAAAATGTTCTAGCATGCTCTCCTATTTGACAATAATGATTCGTTCTGCTGAGAGGTAGGATTAAAAGGAGATATTTACTTTATCTTCATTAGGTTTATGATACCATATAAGCATCACTGCTCCTCCCAAAACTGCAGCAATTAATTTCTGTTTATAAAATGTTATTAATGAGACAGCAAAGATGTATTCTGTAGACTGGATGTTTTAAAAGGGGATAACGGAAGCAATGATCTCATGAGTGTGTGTGTATATATGACACACATCTGTACTTGGGAGCCTACAACCATCCAGGCACCTAAAAATCTAGACCTGCCATTCTCACTCCACACACTTCTGCTCTTGGATGGAAGCAGGATCATTAGAGCAAATAGCACTATTTTATGCTTAAAGTTACCTTGCTAGGTGAAAAAAGAATCTCAAATTTTGGAAGTGGCATCCTAAAATTGTTTTGGATCATTCATAAATCAATCCATCCACAACCTTTGTTGGTGATTGTAGCCCTTAATTTAAAAGTTAAATATCCATATCAAACACTGTGTTGAAGCCTGTGTTACTTTTATTAACTTTAAAGTGCACACTTTAATATTAAAGCTGTGTATGTGTTTTTATTTAAAAAATCACTGACCTTTTAATTGGGGAAATTGGCCAGGTTTCTCCAATTAAAATGACAATATGTGCAAAAGGAGAACACTGTCAAATCTGCTTTTTATCCTCATATAGAATTCTGTCAGATTGTCAAAGGCTTATCTTGTGAAGTGTTAGGCAACAGATTTGTCTCCAGTGCAAATCTGGGACACAGGGAAGCAGATATTAGCTTGCAGCTAGAAGAGCATGATGGGGGGTGTAGTACAACAACATTAGAGGAGCAGGAATCCTGTTTGTGGTACTAACAACCATGCATCAGCTACCTATTGTTTTTCCTATAAAAGCATTCCAGAAAATCAGTAATATAAAAAATCATATAGGGCACATGGGTGGCTGAATAGTAGAAAGAAAGAAAAAATGAAAATGTAGCTCCTGGAAATCCTGAATAAGCAGATAGAATGCATGTGTGTGTGTACCAACCTGCTTTTCAGTTCCTGAAGGACAAATAATGGACATAACATTTGTATGCCCAAACTGCAGGTATCCTTCTGCTGCTAAAACACAATAACCATTCCTCAAAAAATGATTTGTAGTTCAGCAACTGCCAAGAGCCCACAGGCTGAACATCCTACTGCAAGCAGCAAGAATGAAGAACTATAAGTTAAAGACGTAAGCAATCAATATACAGCACATCAGAATGCAAGCAGTTCTATCCACTAGGCACAACTACGCACAGCTGCAGGCCAGGCCTCATTAGGCAAGGACAGTGGTACATAGCTCAGGTAGTGTATGTTAAGATGCATTTCCCTAAAAGGGTCCCTGTTCCGGATGCTGGACTCTAGCATTATATACATTAAATCACTTCATTCGGTTACATAATGGTTTTAAGGGCTGAATGTAAGCACGGTTTTATGGTTGCTGGCATGACTCATTATCCTTGGCTTCCGTAAGAATCCACATTTCTGCCTTAATCTTATCTATAGTAGTGTCCGCTGTTTTCCCAGTGCACTGAGAAATCATATGTAAAGCAGTTCAATAGAGTGATGTTCAGCAGAAATGATGCCCAACTGTCTCACTAACTCCAAAAGTACCTTAGTGCAGATAGGACATAGTGTACAATCATTGAAAATAGCATCCTTCTTCTCGTTTTTTCTGAATGAAAGTACTCACTATGAGATCTTTTTGGGTAGTAATCCTCTCATTGCAAGGAGGACTGTCTCTGCTTAACCCTCTGCCTGTGGCACTGCACACACTGTGAAAGGGTCCATCAAACTAAATACTAGAAGATAAGATAGGTACTGTATGTCGCTCTGAGAAACATGAAATATATGAAATGTCATTTCGTGTTTGAATAGTCCAGGGTAACAAATATAAGGAAAAAATTAGTACAGGTGTGTGACCTGTTATCCAGAATGCTCTGGTAATTCCGTAATTTGGATCTGCAAACCTTAAATCTGCAGAAAATCATGTAAACATTAAATAAACCTGACAGGCTTGTTTTGCTTCCAATAAGGATTAATTATAGCTTAGTACTTAGTTAGCAGGTACAGGGTGCTGTTTTATTATTACAGAGAAAAATAAATAATTTTTACAAGTTGTATTATTTGCTTAATGGAGTCTATTGGAGACAGCCTTTCCTTAATTCAGAGCTTGCTGAATAACGAGTTTGCTGAATAACGAGTGAGCATAATTCATGCAAGGAAACAACCATATTGTTTGCAACAGTTCTGCTATATATTTATACGTGGATATTATGTATCCTTTGATTTGATTAAAAAAAAAAAAACAGCTGAGCCAAGAAATATGGCAGTTTTGTGTATAACTTGCATATCACAATAGAGTATGATATGTCACCATTCGGTTCAGAACATTGTTTATGATTGAGTGATAACTACTTACACAGGTTATCAAAACTTATAACTACTGATTTAGGTGGAGGATCAAGGTTTTATACAATGAAGACATATTAGAATAGATTATAATTAAACACACTTTGCAAAAATAGTTTACTATAACCCACTAAAATATTCTGCAATTTGCTTTTAAAGGAACAAATTCCTTTCATTCAAAGTTCATTCACCCTTTCCAACTTCTATTAAGAATGTGAATTAAAAATAGTGGAGTATGGAGAAACTGAGACAATGGATTAGGCTAAATGCAAGTATTTGAATAGATGACCTTCATCCACTCCTTTCTACCTTTTGAGCAGAAACAGCTTGCCAAGCATTCCCTGCCTTCTCTGCTCTGAAACAATGAAGGATCTAGCCATGATTTATCATCCTCTGTTTGCTCATTGCACAAGTTTCCAATAATGAGGCACAAAAAGGTTATAATCAGTTTTATAGGCTTTTTTCTGCAGTGCATTAAGTAATGCTGAAACTAGGAAAGGCACAGGTCTTGCTGCCGTCAAAATCTTCTTAACCCTTTCGTTCAAGTGGTAATAAATAAACAGCCAAGTCTTGGATTGAGAGAAAAGAAACAAATCTCAGCAGTGGGGAGTGCAGGGTCATCTTTTTTAAACAGAGCTGTGTCTTTTCTTGTAACACAGCGCCCACCTTTGGCAGAACAAAAGCCTTTCAACCTCAAGCTGTCAGCCAAATGAAAGAGCAATACAATGCTGTCTCTGTATTGCACACTCAAGCTCTTTCCTTATTTGGGATTTCAACTCCATCTCTGTGCTGAAACCTGCAGCTGTGCTGACCTCCTTAGATGAACTGAACCCACATAAAAC
Organism: Xenopus borealis; assembly: GCA_024363595.1. Classification (NCBI taxonomy): domain Eukaryota; kingdom Metazoa; phylum Chordata; class Amphibia; order Anura; family Pipidae; genus Xenopus; species Xenopus borealis. The sequence continues at coordinate 47,554,315 of CM044443.1, forward strand.
CATCATCTACACTTGTCAATATACTTCTGTTCGCAGTCATTAAACAGATATACAATCCAATGAAACTCCTTATCCTGCAGAAGCCAGATTTTACTATGGTACAGTGTGTCTAGAATTTTACATGCTGGCACCACATAAAACATACTAGTGATTTATTTGCAAGTGACCTCTCATAGGTCACATCAATAAGAAACATTTCATTCAAAATTATTTTTGAACAATGTAAAGAATTTGTGATATGTGATAAACTGCACATGGACCAGCTTTTGGAAGGAGACTAGGACAGAGGCCAAGGCTTAATCTTAAACATCAATGATACACATTCTTTAAGTACTGCACTTGTGCCACAGGTTGATCAGACCTGTCCTACCTTCTTGAACGGCTTGGAAGGGGTTGTTGGCTTCTATAAACTTGATGGAGTAGGTAATCTTTTCACTCTGTAATATGTCGTCATTCAGGCTTAAATCTGACACTGCCAGCTGGAAAACTTCATCGTCCTTGACTGCATTTTCTTCAAATATTGCACCTGTTGAGACACATTTTGTAGAACCATTAGCATTGGCTTGATGGTTGTGTGGCCTCTGCTGTCTCTGATGCTATCATTCTGCCATTCTGTGTTTTCAGTATAGTATAGAAACAAGAGTGAAACTCTAATGATGTCTGACTTTATTTCCACTTCTACAGTCCTGAAGATCTAAGTTTAGATGGTTGATTGATGCCATTGGCTTTGACATTCTACATTTTTATAGTTAATGTAAGTTCTGAATACTTGTATTGTTAATGCATGTCTCCTCCAATTCTTTTAGCTGTGAGATTTTACATTATGCACTCCTCCCCTATATTTGTATATCTGTATCAATGAAAGTCACAGTGTTGCACTGCATAACACAATTGTATGTAATCTCTAACTTTCAGTTATGGAATTCCAGTTCCATTTTTAAGGGACAGGATGAACTGGTTTTGCTAGTACATAATTTACAGCCATCAGAGTTAAGAACTCAAGAAGGAAAACCACTGTCTGGTTGGTTAAAACCTTTACAGTTAGTAGCAAAACATGAAAGTCAGTCTGAATTGATTTAAAGATAACACTAATGGACATTACAATTTAGAATAATCACAATGCATATGGCATATTGATCTTTTTTTATTTCTACTGTAAATAAGGCCAAGATGAATAATAAAATACTAGTTGCACCTAGCTGCTTAAGCACCTAGCGATCTATGCAATTAGCCTTGGAGACCCATGATACCTCTTTCATTAAAAGTATTTATTAATGGCTGTATAATATCTCCCTTGGGCCCAGTGATTTTATTGAAGTGTGGCCTCAGATCTGCCATTTACTAAGCACTATGTCTTCACTCTCCATCAGTATATTATACACGGAGCCTAGAAGAAAAAAAGGAGCTTTTCTCTGATTCAGTCCACTTGTACTCACATATGCAGAAGGTGCTGCTTTTTAGGTTTCACATAGAAATGTGCAAGTTGTTGTTATATAGCTCTCTGCCTCTCACCCCAGTGATTCTCCATTACTCAGGAATAGAACACGTTAATTAAATCTTAAAAGAATCCAACCTACTCTATTAAAGAATGTTAATAAAATAGCTATGGACAGATTCACATCAGCATTATATTAGCAGATTCACCCCTTCCCTTCACCCCTATGATGGGAGAAAGCTTGCAAGAGACACATAACAGAACATTACAGGTTTCTACTTTGTGCAAAACTGCACAATAGCTCAAAGCAGCATCGGGCAGAACTATATCCACTTGAAGCCACATTCATATCTACTGCTAGGGAAGCCACGATGCTTAAGGGGCACTGTACAAAGTTGTCCCTTTCTAATTTTAATAGATCTGCAATGCTGTCTGCCTGGGCTTGTTCACAACATCTATCTATGCATTAAGGCATAAGTGATGTCTAGTACACTACTCCCAGCCTAAAACATGGCTCATCTCAGTCTCTTAGAGCAGATTCTAAGCACACAGAATCATAAACATATCACATTTTTCATCCCTTTCCGTAAAAACATGTTTTTTATCTGTGGCTGCTTATCTTTCAACCTCTCCCTCCTAGATTAGATCTTCCATCTGCTTTATCTCCCATCAGGGGAACTACATTACCTTTACTCTACAAGCCAATCAAACCTGCAGTCCTTGAATTGCAGCAGACAAAGTACAGGAGGACCATGCCTTCAACATGAAAGACATGATTGTGGCATGGTTTTCTGCTCATGTGAGTTTCACTTACACAAACAGCAGTGCCCCCCAACAGTTTGACTGTCAATGATATGTATGGCCCTTCTGAACATTGTACTACCTACAGAATTTGTCAACAGTATGCCCTTTTTGTAAAGCAAACAGCAGGAAGGCCATGCATATTATTGGAAAGTCATGCTGCTAGAGGCACTTGCTGCTTGTGGGACAGTAAGTGTGCCCAGCAATCATATATTTCTTTAAAGCAAAGCTCATGTCCCTTCTGCAGTCTGTCTAAACATAGAAAGCTTTGTGTAGCAGGGCCTAATGAATCTCCTGGAGCTACTGCTCAATCACAGTAGAGTGCAGTACCAAGGGATAAAAGAGTGAGCTACTTAATATGAGATGAAGAAGCATTTTCTTGGTAGATATTGATGAAAGCAAGGCAGTGAGACAGATAGCTGGGGTCAATGGGACATATGTAAATGAGGGAAGCTTGATACAGGTGCACAAGGAAGAAGGGGGGTCAAGGCCCAAAATCTGAACCAGAGTCCGTGGCCCCATTGCTTCATCCCTGCCCTCAATAGACATACTGTATTACCCAATAAGCAACAGTTATGCAAGATACCTTCCAGCATTGTATACTTGTTTTATGCACTATAGCATGTTACTAACCATAGGAAGCCTGTCCTTTCCATGTCACTAAAACATACTATAGAAGTAATGAAAAGTTTTAAATCCACACACTGCTTTCTGCCTTTTCTTTCTCATGAAATATCCACAGGGAAATTAGTTCCAGTCCCGTTTTAGAGAAAGCCATTTACAAGAAACTTTTCATCATTAAGGGGACATGGCATATCCCTTGACCCTTTGCTGCTAAACTGATTCATGATTCTTGCTGTTGTGCGTGACAATCCACACTGCTGTGTTGTGGGTCCCACTTTCACTTGTTACAAGCAAAGAAGTCTACAATAATCCAACCAGCAGTATGTAGTAAGTTATGTGTCATGTCTATGGATTTCAAACAGCCCTTGTGCATCAATACAATTAGCAATAGCATTTTCTATCAATGCCCCATACAACTTTACATCGCACACTGCACAGTAGATGCCTACATTGAATCTTAGCAGGAGTTTAAGCCTCTACCACATCTTTGTAGTTGTTTAGATTCCTCTACCCCCCTAGAATATTATTCCATTCAAACAGTCCTTTCTTACCAATATGAATGATGGAGTCTGCCCGCACTGAAAGGCACTGAAATATCCAGGGGAAAAGACAGAACATCAACACTTCCATTTCCAGCTTTGCAGACAGAACATCAGCTTGGATTTGGTACAGAGGTATAAAAGATGAAAAAAGCTCTCCAGTGATGAGGGAGGGGGAATAGATGAAATAGAGATGAAACAAGAGGAACACAAGGTAAATCCTGTATGTTGCAGAATGAATTAAATTATCATAACCAGTGAAAAGCATAAGACTTGCAGCTCTCTCCAACACGGTGTGTGTCTCAGACCCAACAAACAGCAAACTGCGGAGGATCCCCCCCCTCCCTCATCCTCTCCTACCACGTGATTGCAGAGACTCACCACTCAATGTAGTCTTGGGGAAAACACAGAGATGGAGAGATGAGCTCAGATGAGAAACAGAGGAGCTCAGTTTCACATGAGCTCCTAACAAAAAGCTTTGTGGTGATGAGCAGGAAGGATTTCACGGATTCTCCACACATGAACTAGACCGAAGTGAAGGAAGGGGAAATATGTAAGACTAGAAGTTGGAAACTAGACGCTGCAAATCTAAACAGAGCAAGACTATGTAAAAGGACTTAAGTTGACATGTGAGAAATAAAAAAGAGGTAGAAAGAGGAGCATATACTGGATTAATGTATGAATTACAAGGAGTGTTCTAATTAAAAACATGGTAAGCATTGCACAGTACACATGGTATCTACAGTCTTTCATTAAGACTTAACAGAACATAAAGGTCTAGTTCAAGCACTGCACATCTCACCATTGGAGAAAGAGGGATGAATGGAATTGCTTTATTTTAGAAATAAAGGACTTCACAGCTGTATTGCTCTTACTTTGTTTTTCAAGCAAAATGCATGGCCCTACAATTTGTCCTACACAAAAGAACCAGGGGCATACTTCCATAGCCAATTAACAAAATGCTAGTGGGAAAACCGGCTGTTGGGGAGAGTTCATCAACAGAGCCAGTTGGAAAGATATACTATAGGAGGCACATGTTAACATTATTTATTATATACTGGAGTCCACATTGGGTGATTTGCTGGGGGTCACTGTGCTCTTATATACTGTGGGGGAGTGTGCCATTATATAGTTGTGGTTACAATGCCATTATATGTTGCCAGTGACCAATCTGTTATAGACCAGGGCTACAGTCACTGTTTCATTACACGTTAGTACGTTTATGTGTACCATTACAAATTGGAGATTAATCTTATGATGTGGGTTATTGTATGTTTTAATACTATTATTTCTTTGTATACTGAGGGTCAGTGGGAAATATTACTGTTTAGTTACTGTATATATTTAGAGTCCCAATGTTATTGTATAGTCTTATTACTGTGCTTGGATTTACTGTGATATTATGGTAGGTTTACCATGCAAATACAGTACAAGCTTAAGACCAGTGTTCTATTTATTAGTCACTCTACATTTAAATACTAAAGATTACTGCACCAGTTTACAGATGAACTCAGTTTTACTCACATTAGGGCTCATTTATAACTGTGAATTGCAATTAAGGTGGCTATAGACCTAACAATTACAACCTTTCATGTGACTAGTGATCACAGGAAAAATAGTTCTTTTCAATACAGACATTTAGAGCTGAATGGTCAGATATACAGGTAGAAACAATTGATTTCTACCTGTATTTCACAAACTCCCAATAAAAATGTTCCAACTTGGCTGATAGATGAGCTGACCAATATCCAAGCCTTTTACGAATCTAGGTTACATAGTTACATAGTTACATAGTTGAATTGGGTTGAAAAAAGACCGAGTCCATCAAGTTCAACCCCTCCAAATTAAAAACCCAGCATACATACACACACACACATCTCCACTTTTTCAAACACAAACCATATACCTGTATGCCCATAGCTATACTAACTGTAGAGTTTAGTATCAAAATAGCCTTTGGTAGCCTTTGAGGTTGGCTCATCTTCTGCCATACAGGCAACTAATAGGCAACAGCCCATGTAGACCAATCACATTTTTTACTTTCATTGTCAATCTGCTGCTGGCTGATAAAAGCCAACCATTGATTGGTTGGTTGCTATTGGTTAATGCCCATGTGCAAACTGGGCAGTGTTAATAAAGGAGTCCCACCGTCCAACTCAAAGGCCAGATTCATTTTATAGCCTACAGTCTGTCATATGTCCCCATAGATGCAAAGATCTTTCTCTGCCGAATGACCGATCTTAGCAAAGTCCGACCAATCTGTCAAATTATTGTGTGTTTAGTGGGATTCGAATGATCGTACATCTTACGATTTTTCTTCCGACATCGGTCTGAAAAATGATCGGCCATGTCAGAAAATCTTTATCGGTCCCCATGCAATTCCCATTGGTCCATCCTGATGATGAAAATTTGAGCAAATAAAAGGGAGGGGACAGGGGAGAAAAATGACAGCGGGCCTAGGGGCGCCCCCTAGGTAAATACGGCCCTGATCATGGCATTGAACTGGATATTTTATTGTTAATTCACTATCCCATTATTTTCAAATTTACGTTTACAAAAATGTTTTCTGAAAAGTTAATATTAACCATTTGACCATTGATGATCAATGGTGCTCCAGTGCCAGTCAACACATCTTTTCCATTTAACTGAATGAATGTAGATTCTCTGTTGTGTGGGTCACCTTTAAGTTAACTTTTCAATCATTATGTTTTTTTATATAGTTTTGACTCTTTCCAGCTTTTAAATGGGGATCAATGACCCCATCTAAAAACAAATGATCTGCTACTTATTGCTCATCTTTCTATTCAGGTCCTCTCCTATTCATATTCCAGTCTCCTCTTCAAATCAATTTATGGTTGCTAGGGTAATTTGGACCCTAGTATCCAGATTGCTAAAATGGCAGAAACTGCAAATGCAGAGCTGAATAAAAATAAAAAAATTAAAAATTAAAGCCAACTGCAAACTGTCTCAGAATATAACTCTCTACATTATACTAAAAGTTAATTTAAAGGTAAACAAGCCCTTTAAAGGGATGATACACAGTCAAATTAAATTAATCCCAGAGTTTTCAGACACCTCTACAACTTCCAGCATCTCTTGAGTACAGTAAGCTTTCAGTGTTATTACAATACATCTGGGGTTGGCCTTTTGCTATGCAAATATTTATAAAGTTCATGTTCATTCTTATGCATTTACACAAGCACAGTTTCTCAACGTTAGCAGTTGCAGTTTAGAAGCAGCTGAAAAACTAAGCAAAGAAGCCTGGAGACAACAGCAGGATAGAAGACAATTATAGAATTTTTTTAAAATGAAGAATAGAATTTACTTAGATTTTTTAGACCATTGTGATCAGTTTAACTGCTCAAAGTTGGAAAACGTTTTCTGACAATATTCAGTGGGGGCTTGCTTTGATAAATGAGCAAAAATGCCTTTAAATGGTTGATAATTGTCACAAAATTAGAACTGCTGTGAACATGTCAGTAAGATTGCAGGTACCCCAAACTTCCCCCTAAGGCAAATACTGCAGAGTTTTCTGCTCAGGCCTGAGAAAGATTCTTAAACATGTAGTCTGATTTGGGGAATATTCTGTAGCACACTGAGTGATCTGGGGAGTGTTTCAACTGGTATAGGATAGATTTTTTTAAAAGAATGGATGACTTTCTGTAACGTAGAAAATGATGTGTTTAAGCTATAGAACATTTAAACATTAAAAAAAACATATTTTTTCATTGAAAGCATTAATTTATGCCATTTTAGATAAAATCTAGTTCAACATGTTTTTAATAGAGACTTTCTTATTAGGTACGCATTATTACGCATTGAGGCATTCTGGAACCAAGTGTTGTCGTCCAATTATACTAATATTGAATCCCCATTGCAATCACAGTCTTAAAATTTAAAAAAAATAAAGAAAATTCGAGGAAGGAAAACCTTGGCAACAGATAAGCAGGGGGGTATATTGTCATGCTTTGGGGCTCTGTTGCAGCCAGAACCATAGGTGACATTCAAATACTGATTGAAATGTTTGACTAGGGGTGGACAAACTTTTAACATAAATGTGTTATGTTCAACCAAGAGTATTTGGACATATTTAGTATCTGGATACTCTGCCTAACATGACATTTCCTCACTGTGCAAACTGTTTCTGGAAGCAACATCTGCAGCAGAAGTATTTGAAGGGAACATGGGGGATTTTATGGGTTAGAGGCAAACCAACTTAACATCACTATAAGCAATGCCAAGAATCATCTGCAGCGCTACAAAGGTCACTATCTGAAGCAGTGCAAAAGCATCATCTGGAGTGATTAATGGAGTTTAACCATCTGGCAGTCTGACAGAAACATCTGGGTTTGGCATATGTCAAGAGTACTCTACCTGTACTTGTACAAGTACTGTACATGAAGACAATGGTAAAGTTTGGAAAGGGAATAGTCAGGCACTGTTTTGCATGAACTTCAGCATGTACGCAATGACATTCTTGATAAGTCTGTGCTTCCTACTTTGTGACAACTGTTTAGGGAAGGATCTTCCATGTTTTTGTACAATAATGCTCCCATGCAAAAATGGAGGTCTATAGAGAAAAGGTTTGTGAGAGTGTAAGAACTTGATTGGCCTGCACAGAGCCTTGATCACAATCAAGCTATACTCCTGTAGGATAAATTGGAACTGAAATCCTGTTATGTCCCATGAGACAAAATACATTTATTAAGTTATTATAGACCAGTTTCTGATGCACGCTAAAGGTAAAGTATATAGTGAAATCATCCAGTAACTGTTGAAAATCAATTGTATATACCAGGTCTTTGTACTTCAATTTAAAAGTAGACATCCTTTAATGCTGAAGGATCACTAAAAACTCTTGGGTTGTGCATAGTCTGGAGACTTCATGGTCCCTCATTCAATTAAGTAAAGCAACAGAAGTGTACGACAGAACCACAGAGCTTTGAAATCAAACCCAACGATTAATTACATCTTCATTCTCCAAGTTCTTAACTCTCTGCACTGTGACCAACGTGACTCAGAAGTAACCAGTTTTGATCAGTTTTAGAAAGTGGAATGCTGACAGCAAGAGTTAAGAATGGACACAGTAGAAAGGAGAGGGGTTGTTCTGCAACTAAGAATGATGTGTGTATAGTTGCATTATTAAAAAGCAGTTCATGACCAGAAGCTCTGTTAACGTGGCTATTCTGACCATGGCTGGAACAGCAATACCCCTACTCTTGGTTTTATGAACAATATTCACAGGTGGTGGGGAACAACTAATGCCCTCTATTGCATTTAATATGTGATACATTCAAGCCTTGAGTGTGTGTAAGTCACGAAGACCCTTGAATACTACAATGCCTATGTGCATACAGTACAGGTATTGTATTTATAATGTACCCAAACTCTGTACCCCTTATTTAAAAAAAAAACCTTCAACTGACAGTTAAGGCAAGCTTGAATGCTGCACAATGTCAACACATATTAAAGGCTTTAGTAAGCAGCACTTATGTTTGTAGCCTGATCAGTATTAAATACTCTACAATAAATACAAAAATATTTGAGAGAATCTGTAGATATATGATCTCATCCACACATACTGTAGTAGCTCTGATACCACATCCTAACAGCCTGTTTGCAGTTGTTTGCTTACTGGAAATATCGGGTTACAAAAGAATGATTTGGGACATTGTAGAGAACAGGAGAAGTAAGCTAGAAAATGTGTAGGAAACTGGCTCACTGAGGACATCTGATGACAGAACATAAAATGACATTTAAAAAAAAAAAAATCAAAGCCGTGACATGTTAATAATGCAGGGTGCAGTATGGGCTAGTATTATAGAACCTTTTTCATCTTTGTGGGGACCAAAGTGTGAGAGAACCATACATATTGCTTGATAGATACTGCTGAACTTCAGGTGACTCCATCAATACACTATTTCCCCTTCCCTTTGTCTAAACATAAGTGTAGAGTATCCTAATAAAACTCCTGGTGCTCTAGTTACCACTCAAGGCAATAATAATACAGAAAGAGGCTCAGCGTGAGAGGAAGAAGCACTTGTTGGTCATATATAGAAAGGAAGCAAGGTCTGAAGAGCTGGTGGTAGGTATAACTTGAAGAAAGCCTGATAAGGTCATTAAAAGGGAGGTACACCAAAATCTAAATTTGAACCAGGGATGGCTGGGCATCAACAGTTGTAGAAAGTACTGCAATATATCATTATTTTAAGTGGCATGGCAGAACAGCATGTTTCTTGTAGAGCCAGCCTCTCCTTTCATGCCACTAAACCATACTAATAAAGAAACTGAAAAGTTCTCATAGCCATTCAGTGATCCCTGCCCTGTCTTTTCCAAATGTCCTATTCCCTGAACCGCAGCATAGAGTTCCAGCTGTTGTACAGATTTTCTACTATTAACAAAAAAATCATTATTAAACTCGTGCTAGTAGCCTTCCATTTCAATGGATTTCAGATTGAGCTTGTGTATCAGTACAATTATCAGTAAAATTGTCTTTCATTGCCCCTTACAATAAAAACTCAACATCCTACACTGCTACAGTGGACAGCTAAATTGTATTCTAGCAGGAGTTCAAGAATCTGCCGCCTCCCTGTAGTGAAGAAGCCAATATCCTACCCCCTTTCCCTTAGTGAACATTATTATTCCATTTACCCTGTCTTTTCTTACCAATGTGAATGATGGAGTCCGCCCGCACTGAAAGGGACTGAAATATCCAGGGGAAAAGACAGAACATCAACACTTCCATTTCCAGCCTTGCAGACGGCACATCAGCTCGGATTTTTTAGTGGTACAGAGATATAAAAGATGAAAAATCTCTTCAGTGATAGCAAATACAAGAGATGAAATAAGACGAACACAAGGCAAATCCTATATTTTGCAGTATGTATTAAGAGTATCTTAGCGGAAAGTCTATGCTTTTCACTGGCTAACACTCAGTGTGTGTCTGAAAGCCAACAAACAGCAAACTGCAGAGGACCCCCCTCCTTCTCGTCTACCACGTGATTGCAGAGACTCACCACTCAATATAGTCTTGGGGAAAGCAGTGAGAGATGGAGAGATGAGCTCTAATGGGAAACAGAGAAGCTCATTTTCACAGTAGCCCCTGACAAAAAGCTTTGTGGAAATGTGGGAGAAGGCTTCCAGGGACTTTCCACACATAGTCTAGATAGTGATCATTAAGGGAGGACAATGTGGGAATACAGACTGATCTAGGCAACTACTAGCTCTCAATGCAAGCAGGGCAAGACTATGAGAAAGGAACACAACTTGGAATCTGAATGAACGGAGAAAGAAGATAAGCATAATCTGGATTTATTTTATGGATTACAAGGGGAGCTTTGATTAAGCACTAAGGGAGTGATGTTAAAGGTAACCAATGAGTGTGATGTGTACATAGCCTTTTATTAACACACACCAGACCAGGCAGGCTTAGCTCTTGCTCTGTGCAGCTCTCCACTGGCAATTCAGGGAAGAGGTGTTACTAAAAGGCACAACTTTAAAGATTCACAGGCTGCAGTTGACTACATTGCTCTCTTTCTGGACATTATTTACTGTTTAAAACTGCTTTGGAATGTTCTGTTAATCATATACAGTAACATTTAACCCTGTTCTGGTTGAATAAAATACATGAAAAGGCGGCTGGAGACTGTTTACCTCTGTGGACTTGCTAGGTGGAGCAGAAGCTTATGTTTGTGCAGAATTCAAAGGTAGCAATGTTGTAGGTGTCAGAAATCTGAAAACCTGGCAGTCATTGATGACATTTTCACACTAGGAATACTTTTGAAACAACACTAGAGTTTGAACTGAAAGAATTTTGGTACAATCTTTCATTTTTGCACCTGGGAGACCTTGGACACAGTCCCAGAGCTTGCACACAGAAGAGGGCACTAAGTAAGTCTGCACATGTAAGAAAATGTTCTGATGTTTGCAACATCCTTTTATCATTTGCTTAATTTCCAAGCTGCTCTACTTTCATCTGGTGACAGCAAATTTCACAAGTGCATAGTTTCACTGAAATCAAATGCACACTTCCTTAGGAACCTGCCGTGGCTGTGAAGACTAATTCTTTCATTAAAACAAACGAATCAGTGACTGCACACGCATTCAGACGTGAGAAGCCTTTAAATATGCAGATCTTCGAGGAATCCCAAATTGCTGAACACTGAATCTCAATTAAAAACTGCTACACATATCTAGGGAGTACAGAGCAGTGTTGTTTGAAATCTGGGACTCATTAACTGCCCGACAAGATTATTGGTTTAAAGAGTCCTTTATCCGCATGATATGTACTGGTTTAATTTAACGTCAAATGGATGTTTGTTTGGTTTGATATACCAGATTTATTTTGCACTTCGTTATGAATTAATTTCCTGTATATTCCAACAGAAAGAGCAACCCAGCTTCAATAATTTCAGTGCAAGAAGGTCCTTGCTTCATCAACAGGAAAAGCAATTACTGGTTCATGATCAGTGCTTAGCTATGATATCCCTAATTAGTAAAATTAGAACCGGTAGTTTGTGCTTTGGAAAGACAAATCGGGCTAGGAAAAAAATATATCTCTTTAAGATAAACCATTTGCCCACAACCTATATCTGCATCCTTTGGTTCCATGCATATAACTCCCCAGTAATCAAAGACGAAGGGCTATGGAATCTTGTAAATATTTCATGCTGTAAAAATGTCTGAACTGTGTTTGCTGATCAGTTCTAAAGCTCTCTTCCTGGCTTCTCATAATGTATGATACATTGAAGGTTACAGTATGGCATGCAATGCCTGCAGGAGGTGCAGCTCTTTATTAGTATTACTGTGTGCATGCAGTATGCCTTTGCATTTTTCAACTTGCTGGGTATGGTTGAATGTGTGTCAGTGATTATGAATTTATCTATAGCTAAAAATGTATAATTACAACTGCTTACTACTCCTGTCAATCTTTTAAGCGTTTAAAATGGAGTAACTGCAAAAAACCTAATTTGAAAACTTTGCGTACTATCAATCACCAGCGTACACACTGTCAGAATAAATCTTTCATCATAGCAGAAAGTTGTACATATTCATTGGATTATTCCTGGGACTGAAATTGAATAGTTAACATTATTTTAAACACCAAGCCTTCTTCATAGAATAACAAGGCAGTCTCATTGGAAAGTGTTATTTCATTGGCTTGCAATAATAAAATATGTTTCCATTAAAAATTTGTTGATTTTTAAATCTCGTATTAAACTGGTACAAAGAACCTCATGGCCCTAAATAGCACTTCTTTTCTGGAATGCATTAAAATAAGAGGTAGCATGCATATTGTTAGACCTCATACAACATTGCTTAGACAGCAATGGAACAATGGCACTGTAGTTGTGCTGCAAGCAATACAGTGGACCACATTTATTCCAGGTAGAATAACTGCCTCTGCAGTAACCCTTAGATACCAATTAGCATTGATCATTCTAGAACAGGTGGAACGTTAAAAGGAGTTATTAGATTGGTTGCTCTGGGTTTTGTCAACGTGCAATTGTTCCCAGTGCCAAAAAAATAGTTCTAGTGACAAATTGCAATTAATCTTCCAGATAATTGCAATCACTATAATCACCAAGTAAGCAAGGAAAATATTTAATTGTAATTTTTAGGGTAAGCATGTAGCCTAGCCACAATTTAATGTACAGATGCAGTCACTTGGATTTGTAAGTTAAATGCGTCGTGACTTAATTCATCTATTTCATTTATCCCACTTATCACAGAATATTGTGTCACAGCATCCTATCCAATTAAAGAGTTCACCATTGAAAACAATGGGACTTTGGTATGCTAATGAAAAGGATAAATGCATTAAATGAGTTAAGATAACTTTAGATAACACAGTTTCTTCAATTAGCCCTGAGTCACGACGCATTTAACTTACAAATCCAAGTGACTGCATCTGTACATTGGGAACACACAGTTCCCCAGCACTATGGCGCATGCAGGCGCTGAGGTGGGCGCTAGGAGCATGGGGCCTCAGGGCACTGCTGAGGGAAATCCAGCCCTGTATATTTGTAACTATTTGATATTAAAAAAAATACTCCTGAATGTTGAATTGTTCTATGCTACTTTAAAGTAATAACTTTCTTAAGTCTAAAGGGGTAAATCTAGTCGAATCTCCCCTTTAGCATTTTTATTCGATTGGCTACTTCGCCAGGTTTAACCTGGCGATGTGCTTTTGGTGAATTTAGATCGAATATTAAAAATTTGATCGAAGGGTTAAAATCGTTTGAATCGATTGATTCTATTTTATCGATCGATCGAATTTTTACTATTCGATCATTTGACCAATCGAATAGCGGTACAATCCTCGTATTCGATATTCGAATTCGAAGGATTTTACTTTCCTTCCATTCACGTGGTCGAATTTAAAAAAAATTTTAATTGGAAATTCGACCAATGATAAATCTGCCCCTAAGTAGTGGGTTATGTGGGGGGAAAGTGGCAAGGGAAGCCAATGGGGGCTAGCTAGTATATGGGGACTCTTTAGGAGAAAGTTTAGTTCTTGAAAAAAGAGATACATTACCCCTTTAAAGGTGAATCACACTGAGGTCATTCTGAGGTTTAGAGACTAGTTCCTACAAGATCTACACACAGTTCAGAACATGATAAAATACTAATGATGTGTCTGCTGCTGCAGAAGCAACTCTCAAGTTCACTGCTTGTCTCATATACTTCAATACTGCATGGTTAATACCCTTGAGACTTTAGTTTTAGATTCTGTAGCATAACATAGTAGAAAAGAAAATCAATCCTTAGGTTCAACAACAGAGCATGGATCCTAGATTTCTATGTCTATGAAGTTTCAAGGTCTGTCATAAGACTATAGTGTGGATTTCCTAATGTGAATACATCAAAGGCTGGTATAAAATAACTATTTCAGTAATGTCATAATTGAGAGATATTTGCAGGGAATTCTCTTAGTAAAACCCAGCTAGCAAGTTAGATCCCATCTGCCTTTTGCGAAGCTACAAATCGCAGAAAGAAGTGACTTCAACTTAGGATTTGAAGATTCACATCAAACGAAAATATCATTACATTACATTCTAAGCCCATTCTTCTCTTTTGTGCCTGTAGCCACCACACCATACTGAACCAGTGAACCCAGGTAAGAAGCAATATTCAAAAAATTGCTGTCTGGTTGCATATTGTCATCAACCCTAGCAACCAAAAAATGGATAAACTTTGAGGTCCAAAGTTTTATTTTGTTATTATTTACTGCTCCTTTTTATTTCCAGGTCTTTTACTAATTATCTTCCATCTTGGTATCAAAACTGCAAACCCTGAGCAATCAATTAACAATTGTTAAAATGCACACCCAAAAACTGCACAGCTAAACAAGTACATGTATGAAACTTATCTAGAATGCTCAGGACCTGGAGTTTTTCAACTGTCTGCTAAAAATCATGTAAACATTAATTAAACCAAATAGGATTGTGTTGCCTCCAATAAGGATGAATTGTTTCTTAGTTGGGGTCAAGTACAAGTACTGTTTTAGTATTACAGAGAAAAGGAAATCATTTTAACATTTTAAAATTACTAGATTCAAATGAAGTCTATGGGTGGTGGCCTTCCTGTTTTTCAAAGCTTTCTGGATAATGGGTTTCTGGATAATGGATCCTACACCTGTACAGTATTCAATAAAACCACAAATACAAAAATGAAAACAATATTAAATTTGCCTTCTACTCCCTACAGAAGGGTGTTTGTGGCTGTCCTGCCTATTGAGGTTTCATCCTGATGAAGGTACTGTATCCTTATTAACAGTCCCAACTCTAATAATACATCTAATGATGCATGGTTCACACATGCTGAAATTCAAAAGAGACTAGAACATGTTAAGATAAACAAAGGTCCAGGGCCAGATGGGATTCATCCCAGGGTACTGAGCGAGCTTAGCTCTGTGATTGCCAAACCTCTCTACTTAATTTATCAGGATTCATTGAGGTTTGGCATGGTG
>CM044443.1:47605528-47617384 GCA_024363595.1 Xenopus borealis
TTTTTTTTACAAAAAATGTAAAAACTTATTTTTTAAAGCAGAACATCCTGAATTCTAATTCTTCATTATTCCCCATCAATTTGGAGATGTAAACTGTGCTATTATGGTATATCAAACCATTTAGCTATATATCTAGTGAATAAAAAATACCAACAATTTATTCTAAATTAGCAAGGAAATGGCAGGAGGCTACTGCTAGGAGCTCACTGATTCCCAGCAGGTTACTGCAAATATCCCAATTACTCCTTTGCCCCATTTGTTACATTATATAATTTTCCAGATGGTATGATTAGTATGCAGTTAGAGCAATCACACAGAAGACAAGTTTACATTAATTACACCTTGAAATGTATGTTAAAAATACAAACACAACAGAAGGCTCATTTATTAATGTTCATTTTCTTTATTCAAGTGTGGAGGTAAACATCAGATTGCAAAAAGGAAACATAGAAACTTGACTAGAAAATGATAATAAATAAATAAAATAACACATGAAAAACAAATTAGGAGGAGTCCCATCATGGGATAAGTAAAGAACTAAACCTACTTATGGGACCTCAGCAGCCTAGAAAGCCTAGACTGTAAAATTAAACAGTAAATATGATTTCTAAGGGTACATTCTTTGCCACCAGGAGGGAAAATCTGTGTGACCTGTATTACTGAGAGTGACCCCATCATTGTAAGAGTTTAAAATACTGTTAATAAATCAGAATTAACTTTTAAAAACATAAATCTTTCCTACTTTGGTTGCTTATAATATTTCTATTTTAATTAAAAAGTTTCATTCCTTACTTCTATAAATTAACCTTTTTTTTCTTATATATGAAGAATCAAACATTATTTTCTATGATAATGTACATAGAATAGAAATCACTTCAAATAAATAATGATAGGGGGAAAATATTGCATACTCGATAATTTGAATATAAAAAATACAATCTTTTATGGGACACTAAAGAGTTTATTTTGGGGAATCTTCATTCTCAATCATAATGAAACTGTTTAAGAAAAAAAATGGAGCTTCTAAAGCTAATTTTCTTTGAAGTTAAACTAAATCTAAATATAAATCCTCATAAATCATTCATATTCAAATTATTATATTAGCAGGGTCATAAATTTGTAAGTCTATAAAAAGACTCTCTCTAAAATCTGATGAAGTGTCTAAAAAATCCTTCAAAATGTGATCTAGCAGCAAGAAAAAAATTTGAAATCATACTAGCCTGAAATTCAAGTCAAGTGTCTAACGTTTGAATTGAAAGGTCAAAGTTCTGCCTCAAAATGAATGAGGTACTGTGGTTAATAAGAACATAATTACTCATAAGAGCACGGCAAGAAGAGTCAGAGGTATTTGTGACCAAATAAATCTACGTGGCTATACACTGCAGTTAAGTGAGGAAATATGCTTCACAATTTCTTCTAGATAGATTGTTAGATTTTCTTTATAAGATGTTGAGCCTGCAGCTATTGTTGTCTAACAACTGAAGGACTGCAGGTTGAACATGTATTTTCATTAAGTGCGGCATTGTATACTATATAACTCTTTTACATTAGTGCCCAGACTGTAATCAGTTGTGACTACTTTTGCAGCATATAGCTATATACACACATAAACACACTAATTTATTTATATATATATATATATATATATATATATATATCAGATCTGTCATTAGAAGTGTTGGGAATAGGAGCAAAACATACATTTAGTAAATTATTACAGGGATGCCAACATATGCCTTTTCATATGACCTGGTTCAGTTCTAGGTCTAAAAGCATTGCTGTTCCTGTCACGCTCTACTCTCTCCATCTTGCCCTCCTACACACACTGTACCATCATCCATTATTTCTACCCTTTACTGCTGTATGTAGTCCCGCTGACAGTCACACCTATTTCAACCCACTAAACACTAATCTATATCACTGCATTTTCCTGGGGTGCTTAAAGGGTTAGTTCACCTTTAAATTCACTTTTCATATAATGTAAACAATGGCATTGTAAGATAATTTTCTATTGGTCTTCATTTTTGTGTTTCAAATATTTAGCTTTTTGTTCAGTTTGGAGTGTTCGCAGCTATATATGGTTTAGTTGACCCTTGCAACCAGACATTGGTGTGAATTAGAGACTACAGGGAGGAACTCCATGATGTGGCTTGACCCGACATGTCCCATGTTACGAAACGCATGCAACGTATCGGATGTTGTGAAGATAACAGGAAGTGAAGGAGAAATAGATAAGAACTACATTTATCCAACTGTCAGATGAAAATAAAGATAAATAATACAAATAACAATAGCAATACAACTATAGCATCACTATATTTTCATGATGTATTACTAGGCAGTGACAAGCAACAGATACTAGTGCACAACTCCTGTGCTTTTCTTATAAGGGATTTAGCACACTTACTTCTCATTATCCATAAACCTGCCTGTGGGGGTATTTGGGCAATAATCAGTGGCGTAACTACAGAGGAAGCAGAACCCCTGAGCTTCCTCTTTAGCTAACAAGAACCCCCCCTTCCCCAGAGTGGGCAGAGTCAGGGCGTTAGGATGGCTGCTGGGGGGCCTGACACACTCTAGTTATACCACTAGCAATAAACCTTTTTCATTCTAGTGGAATGCCATAGCCCTATCCAGCTTTCAACACCCATTAGCAAAAAATCACTAGATATTAGTGATTGTATGGGCACGTGTTGTATGTGAGATATTGTCCATTACACAATCCCTGTCTTACAGAAACATACCCAGACATCTCTAGCTATGTGCATACTGTGCATGTGCTTTTTAATCTTTTCTCCTGATAAATCACGCTTTCCACATATCTCTTTATTTGTTTTTGTTAACAGTCATCTTTGCTCTGAGTATCCAAAATAAATTAGAGATGTGATGAATAATAATGATTCATTAGAAATTGGCTAAATGAAAAGAATACCTTCATCATGTCATTACTAAGCGAGCAGTGTCACCTACTGGCCACAAGCTGCAGATCAATGACAACCTCCATTCATCATCAATTTTTCTAAGAGCATATCAGAAACCTACATTTATGTGGATTTCACAGCTCTGTAATTAAATGTGCATCACCTGTAATCTAAGGGCAAAACCTGGCACTATTGAATATGAATGATCATGTTAGTACCGACATTTTCGTCATCACTTTATTTTCAGGGCAACATCTGAATGATAGGTTTGGCTGCAACTGAAAATATATTGATTCCTCAGTAGAATTAAATTGTTTCGAGGTTGCAAAGTCTGTTATTAGGATTTGACATTGCTTCTTGTCAGAAATGATATATACAATCTACCAAAATTAAATTGACTGTTCCATTTCTTTTAATATCAGACTGGAATGCTGATGCATGTGTTTCAGCCTATAGATGAGATTCATTCAGCAGCATTCTGTTATTCCTGCAGATAAGAGCATCAGCATCCCCAGAATTTGAAAAGGTTTGCTGTAGCATCAATTTGCTTCATTCTGGGCCTACACAGTCATATCACTATACTACCACAGTCTTCTCGTTAATTAAAACAACGCTGTTTGAGCAGTGAATTGCAGGCTGAAGTTATATTAGTCACTTATTAACATTAATTTGCTGTGACCTGCTATTCAGTGACATGGTCATTCAACAGCACCGGAACAAGCTTTGGTTTCTAAACCTTCACATCATTCACTTTAGTTATGGTTTAGCCTCTTCCTCTACTCTAATCACCCATATGAATAATGTGTTCTCACCGTTAGTGCTGGGAGAGGCTCAACAGATAGGGGCAGAT
The DNA here is from genome assembly GCA_024363595.1 of Xenopus borealis. Lineage (NCBI taxonomy): Eukaryota > Metazoa > Chordata > Amphibia > Anura > Pipidae > Xenopus > Xenopus borealis. The sequence goes on from CM044443.1 coordinate 47,609,300, forward strand.
TTACTAAATTCACATGAATAATTTGAAGTTCGATCGAATTACAAATAAATTCTTATTCTTGAATATTCGAATTAGGCAAATTCGATCATCGAATATTCGAATCCAAATGAAATTTCATTCAAATATTCAATGGTCGAAGTACTTCCCCTTTAAATTTTTATTCGACCACCTACTTCGCCAGATCCAAGCTACCCAAGTGGGAATCATTACTTTTGATCGAATAAAAAAATTTTGATTGCTGTAAAATCCTTTGAATTTGAATATTTACTATTCGATCGTTCGGTCGAATTGCGGTAAAATTTGAAGGATTTCAATTGAACCAATAGTAAATCTGCCCCTGTGTCTTATCTTTTAACACCCAGCATATTAGCTTGAATGTTATTGTATTTTATTTATTCATGTTCCATTATTGTATTGTCTTTTCTTTCTGTTCCAGTAATGTATTATTTAAAGGTACATGCTACCTAATGGAACCTTCTGTTTATTCTGTGGCTCATTCATTTATTTATAAAAAGGGAACGCACCGAGTTACAGATTGGTCTTTATATCAAAATCTGTTTTGTTTCAGAGTTTGCTCAAATAATGTCAAAATAGGCCCCTGCACCTGAGATTGGTATGGGAGAATCCTTTTTAATAATATTCTGTCCATCCCTGGCTTGCATTATGCTTATTAATTGGGTGACATTTAATGTCCATGACATCTTGTTGTATGATTGCCTGATCCCTTCCTGGCATCTACCCTACTCTGTGTTCTCCAGGAGTATGTGGCATCCATCATGCTGCTTAAAGGGGTGTTTCACCTTAATGTTAACTTTTCATATGTTTCAGGATGGCTACTTCTAAGCTTTTTAATTGGTCTTTTAAGTTTTTGAATTGCCTTCTTCTGCTTAGGACTCTTTCCAGCTTTCAAAAACAAATACTCCAAAAACAAATACTCTATAAGGCTACAAACTTATTGTTCCTGCTTCTTTTTAGAACATCATCTATTCATGACTTCTCCTATTCATATCTAGTCTCTTATTAAAATCAAAGCATGGTTGCTAGAGTAATTTGGATCCTAGCAATCAGACTGCTGAAATTGCAAATTGGAGAGGCGCAAAATAATGCCAAACACAAATAAAAAAAATTAAAACCAAATGCAAATTGTCTCATCATACAAGAGTTCATTTAATGAACTCCATCATCCAAGGTTGGCACAGGGGCATTTTACTGGATTATTCTAATGACACACACCACTAACTCCTTAGGCACTGACATCCTATGACATCAATTAATGTGTCATCAAAACAACCCCCTGAACAGTTATGCTTGTAATTAAACAATGGTGGATTGGAAAGGTCATTAACTTCATCAACTAAACCATTAGGGAGAGAACCTGTAGTTAAACTGAATAAATACAGGTGCTTTATCTCATATTCTGTTCAGGAAAGAGATGCATCACAACACAGGAATACCTAGCAAATTGATTCAGTAATATATGCAAATATCTACCCACTCTGCATAACTTTGATAAAATGTAATATAAAGGAGGACTAAGCAGTATGTAAATTTTGGTAAGAGGAGCTATTATAACCTAACAGAGTCAGTTATCAAGTTCAAAGGCGTTCTCTCACCATACTATTACTAACTAAAGCCAATGAATAATTCAGTAAACACTGTTGTTTTTAGCAGCACTTTTGAATGCCCTTCTTAATACAACATCTTATTAATGGATTCTGATGCATGACAACATTTAAGGCTATAAAGTAGTCAAGTGCGTTATGGTTGATAACAGTCTCTCTCTCTGAACTACCCACTCAAGATTAAGAAAATCTATCTGCATTTATTAAAAGAACAAAATCCTGAAGTATATTTTCTAGTATCATTTGAAGGAGAGTGTATTAGCAAGCCTTACATTTTCCATGCAGCACTGACAGTTTGTTGCATTAACTATTAAACAGTAGGACAAAAAGTAAAAATAGAACAGAGAGCTGTACAGATAAGAGACAGAATTATAGTTGGCACTGATTCTATATACATGAGATTAACTACACCTTTTTTGGCCCGAGGACCAGTGTCGAGGCAAAAATTTTTGCAAGGAATGGGGTGGGGTCAGGAAGGTCGAGGTGGGGTCGGGAAGGGGTCGCCGTCCAATTCGGGCACATTGGTGACCAATTCCGGCGTCTGATTCAATGCGCCATCGTCTAATTGGGCGCAACTCAGCAGCCCAGTTCAGGACTGTCCATGGCCTGGTGTTTAGGGACTCCTGAACAGAAGCACATAGGGGAAAATTCAATAAAGCGCAAAGCGTCTAACGCTAGCGCTTATTTGACAGTGTGACGTCATTTCGCAACTTTGCCAATTTACTAACAGTGTCCCTGGTGAAAATTCGCTAGCGAAGTAGATAGACTAGCGCAACTTCCCACCCTTACGCCAGGCAAAGTTGCGCACTGACAAAGGGACGTAACTACGCTAATCCACTGAGATGACCATTTTACTGAACGTTACCTCTTGCGCTAGACTTTACTTCGCCATGTCAGACCTGGTGAAGTTCAATACAATAGGAGTTTGAAAAAAAAAAAAACTTGAAAAAAAAAATCTGGCGTCTTTTACTTTTTTAGGGTGATAGTCTGAAAAATAGCATAATTTTTTTTTGGGGGGTACCCTCCTTTCCCCACTACATTTCCTAACATATGGCAATTCAGCTATACAGGGGGCACATGTTTAGGGCAATAGGACAACTTTATTTTATTTATTAAAGGTTTCCTACGCCTGGTGAAGTGCTGTGAGCGTCGGCGAAGCCAACGCTAGCGCATTTTCAGCGCTTAGTGAATTTTCCCCATTGATGGGGCCAGCTCCAGAAGCAGATACTGAGCTGTACAGTCAGAGAGACATGCTTCTTTCCTGCACTATATTTTAATAAATAAGTTGCTGTTGCAAAATCCAGAAACTCATTATTAAGGAGTACAACACAGATATTAGAAGTCACCTCAGCATTCCATGACCTGTATAAAAGCACTTGGCCTTTGGTCTTGTGTTTTTATATGGTCATGGAACTCCTCTAATTTATCATATACTTATATTTTACAATATTTGGTATTTTATTCACTATATAAACTATGAATATTCAGTTGACACAATACCTTTGGACGACAGAGAATACTTAGTATAGGTAATTGTAATTAGTATGGGAATTGGTCCCTACAGTAATGTTATGAAGCAGTAATTTTGTTATAAAAAAGGGTTGGGGGAAGAAGTGCAACATCAGTTTATACTGGCAGAAAAAGGCACCACTATTCCATATGTTGTAGTAGCTTCTGTGTACAGGTATGGGACCTGTTATTCAGAATGTTAGGATTTTCTGGATAATAGATCTGTCTGTAATTTGACTTAAGTCTACTAGAAAATCATGTAAACATTAAGGGGGGGTATTTATTAAACCTCAATTTTTTTCTGGTCTGGCTTTTTGGGGCACAATTTTTTTGTGGAAAATAAACATTTTTCAAAATGTTTTAAACCCCAAAGCTGCAAAAAGCCCAAATCAGAAAACCCGGCATCCCAAACCTATCAGGGTTATGTATAAGTCAATGACAGATATCCCTGTCCCAATTTGAAGATATTGTGGTCTGAGCTGCGTTTAGACAGATAATTAAAAAAATTTGGGGTTTTCGGATGATAATCTGAAAAAGATCAATTGGGGAGTAAAGTCATATGATTCGACTTTTTCAAATAATTTTTATAAATAATAAGCTTTAAGTCACCTTTGGTTTAATGAAAATATGAGATATACTAGAATTTTTGTAAATAACTAGTGATGGGCAAATCTATCCCATTTCGGCGAAAAATTCGCAAAAGGAGTCACGTCACGTAATTTTCGCTGCATCGCGGCATTTTCGGCACATGATGCTTTTTTTGACGCTTGTCTCTTTTTTTACGCCAGCGAATTTTAGGCAGGCGAATTTTCGTTGGCGTTTCGCGAATAAATTCGCCCATCACTATAAATAACCCCTAAATAGACTTGGTTTTGCTTCAAATAAGGATTCATTATGTCTCCGTTTGGATCAAGTACAAGGTACTACTGTTATTACAGAGAAAAAGAAAATAATTTTTAAAAATTGGATATATTGTATATTGTCTATGGAAGACAGCCTTTCCATAATTCAGAGTGTTCTGGATTACGGGGTTCCAGATAACCGATACCATACCTGCATACTAGTTCGGCACAGCATTGGCTGATAACTTATGGAAAGGCCATGACCCACAGACTCCATTATGGGAAAATAATTCTAATTTCTAAAAATGATTCCCTTTATCTCTGTAATAATTAAACTACTTAACGTATAGAGATCCAAATTTCAGAAAAATCCCTTATCCAGAAAATACCAGCATTCTGGATAACAAGTCCCATACCTGTATTTATTTTAGAAATTTTCATCAAAACTATTTTTTATTAAAGAATCAACATTGATATCCCAATATAAAGGGAAACAGAGGACAAACAAATATCTCACATCCACAATGTTACAGTAATTGTGCATTCTTGTGAGGCAGTTTTATTCTGTCAAAACCCAGACCATGCGTTGTGCTGTGACTCATTTACTGCAACCGAGAAAGTCACACTGTGAAGGGCAGACAAGAAGTGCAGTGCTAGAAAGACATTTCTCCATCTAAAGTAATACAAATATGACCAGCAGAAAGAAAAAGTGGTTATTAAAGTTTTAGCTTTTTCTATTAACAACATTAATGCAGATAAACAGAATGAAAGAATTGTTTCAAATTTAATTTCACAAAAAGGTCGGTCTTCCAGGAATTAAATCCCGGCATTTCTGCGTGTCTCCTAGAAAATGTTGTTGTCCATGGGATTCTTTAAAATGCCACTACTACTATCCGTAGGCTATCATTGCTTGCACTGAACTGACTGAACTTTTGCTCAGCCTTTGGGTCATGGTTCTTTCACAACAACGCATTCAAAAAGACAGCCATTTACATTTTATCTTTGGGGCATTTTTTTAATGAAGCAAAGTTTTTTTTTCTAATGATCACACCACAATGTCAATCTTACCCACAGACAGACAAATACGTGAACATAAATGTATTGTGTTAACTATAATATAGTTGTTACATGAATGGTGTATAAAGAAAGGACATCCTTGAACAGTTTAATAAGAATATCTGTATAATAAAATTGATGTACATGGTGAAACAAGAAAAGGGAAAATATATTCAATATAAATGACCTTAGATTAATAAGTACTCTGTACAAGCTTTCAAGGACACAGTATATCAATTAAAGGAGATCTAAAGTCTATTTAAAATAAGTCCATGGCTGTATTAAGGCCTAGGCACCTTACATCTCACGTGTGACATTAGCGCGCTGAAATCACTTCCGCCAACTCCATTGGGCCCCCTACCCCTTACACCCCCCCCCAGCTACATCACAGGATCTCCTGTAGAAATCAATGGCGGAGGAAATCAAAAGAAAAAAAAACTTAGATAGGCACCCCAATATTTCAATATGGCCCTGAATAAGCCCATTCAGAAGACTCCTTCCACCCCCCCCCTCAATCCCGATTCGCACCCCATAAATCTCTCTCTCGCTTTCCTAGAAAGTGCTATTACAAGCACTTCCTAAAGCCTTGTTTAGGACCCCACATTTCACTAAAGGGCTTGTTTCTTCTGGGCAGCACAGCATGACTCTTGTTGATCCCAGGCTCCCTGGAGCCTCCACCTAATTCAACACATGTATACCACCATTAGCCAAACACTATATTAAAATGTGGCAGAAAGTGGTCATAAGGCTAAGGGTCAATAACAGAAATATGTAAATTAATAAATGAATACATGAGTTTTTGCCAAGCAACTAATGAAATAAGGAAGTGTATGGATTTACTCAACATATGGGTCCCTACATATAATGGAACAGTATTGGGGCCCTGGTAGTGTGATTTGGGGTGGGGAAGGGAGGCCTCTGGAGAGGTCTTAGGGCTTTAACAAGGAACTGGCTGTCCTTCAAGTTCAATGGGTTTTTCTGATACGGTCACGTTTTCATGTTAAGCTTTGTTATGGCTATGACACATTCTGTGCTTTGGGTGATTGTGGTGTCAATCTAAATCTGCCTGCAGTCCCATGCACTTGTTGTAAAGCACTGATAATTGCCCTGAATGGACAATTATTGCTCAAAGGTTTGCCAGGAGGTTTTTTGCTGTCGGCACCCTAAATCCAGAACCAATTTAAAGCAACCTGTTCACGGCTCTTGCTTCAGCCTATAACAGCCGCCTTTCACCTCGGGAGGAGCCCTCGGCTGATCGAAGGCCACGAGGTCTTATTAAGAGAGGTGCCAAGCAAGGGTTCTGGACGAGCAAAGGGGCACGAATGTAAGGAAAAGTCTTTTGGTAGAAGGTCACAGTACAAAGCATAGACAGATAAAGTAGTCAAATCAGGCCAGGTTGGTGCAGATAGAGTACAAGAAGAGTCAGACAGGCAAGGGTCAAACCAGGACATCAATCAGAAGGGATACAGATACAGAAGAGTCTGTTACCAAGCAGGGTATTTCAAAAGTCAGGATGGTCACAAACAGGCAGGGGTCACAACACATAATCGACATCAGAAGCTTTAAACAGCACAGAGGCACCAGGAAGAAACCTATAACAGGCAATAAATAGGACAATAAGTCGCCTTTAAATGTTTAGTATTTGACACCATTGCACACTGATGCCAGTGCGCCTATAAATACAGGAGATGTGCACTGCATCCACTAAGGAACCGGCACAGAAGAGGATAGGGAGCAGCATGGCGGGTGTCCCCGAAAGTGCAGAGCACGTCCCTGCCGGCCCACTAGACCACCATGAAGAATGTTCCTCACACAAGGATAGGGTACACTATACTTGTTTCCTGTTTAAGTGGGTAAGCAGTTTGATTGCAACAAGTAGCATGAACAAAACTCCATGTTAATGATGACCCTAATGTTGGGGCGACACAGGCAGCAATGGCCCCATCTGGTGTAGCTAGATCCAGTTAGGCAATTCATGTGATCCAAAATATTTGCGATGTCTGTTTGAAATAAAGGTCATAAAACAAGATCCATCATAAGGATGTTTGAAAAAGGATTAAAAAGTCACTGTATGCGTTTTCAGGTACATAATGCCATATATAATACAGTGACCTTTTAGCAACATCCTTAGTGCAGCAAAATGATGGAATTTATTAATGTAATCTGTTTAAATTAACCAACTATGAAAATAAAGCAATAGTCTATTTTGTGACTTCCCACATTACTGCTACTTAATGAAACACTTGTTATGAACAGATAAAAATAATATATTTTAAAACCTTAAGGGCAATTCTCTTTTATGCTAAATAATGTAAAATGTTTGTTGTCCTACAATGTTGCGACAAATTTGTGCTTCAATTCAAATCGTTTGATGCTTCGAAAACTCACCTTTATTGAACAAAAACCAGTGCAGATCACCATGTCAAGAAACATCTTCAGGGACATCTGCCGTTGACTTCTACATGACCTTGACAGGTTTGAGATGGACTTGTTTTTGGGTTCAGCTCTATGGTATAATAAATCTCTAAAATTTCTAGGGTTTTCCTCTCTAAAAAAAGTAAGGTTTTCCCCTTAAAAACTTTTCCAGAAACATTTGACGTAATAAATAAAGTTTATAAATAAATTCATAAAAAGGATTTATAAAAAGGAGTTATGGATTTATAGCTTTAGATTAAATAAATCCTCTCTTCTGTAACGTATACCTTAACAAAACATTCAACCTTAAATTCAAAAGGGTTACTACTGCACCATTTTCGCACTTCCCATTATTGAACGGGTCAGATATTTAATACTAATAAAAGGTATTTTGGGAACTACCACTACCACTTCTATGATAATTAAAAGTGTACCATAAGCATAAGATTTCCAAGCAAGATGATTCAACAAAATATATTGGTGAAAATCTCCTCTAATCATGGACTAGAGAGAGAGTGTTGCCAAAGCAGTTGGTGTATGTATTTAAAATACAAATTTTCTCATAGGTTTTTTGACACATAACCCCTTTAAAGTCAAGCTTGACAGTTAGTGATGGTTGAATTTATTCAGCAGGCGCAAAT
>CM044443.1:47622320-47635617 GCA_024363595.1 Xenopus borealis
GTCCGTGAACTTTTTTGCGGCGGTTCGCGCCATCCCTAGCCTGGACCCTGCAAAATCTTTTCTTGCTAGGGGTCCTGGCCCAAAGTAGTTACACCACTGGCACTGTCTGCTCCCACTTTTGTTCCCCTTAGTGCTCTGGCATAATGTTGGACGAAATTATTGGCCAGGGACAAATTTTTGTTTTGTGTAGAATTTCCACGTTTTGGCAAAAACATTTAACACCTACATCGATTCTGATGCATGCAAATTAACGCCGGTGTCAAGATCCACATTTCACTATTTTTTTTGGCGCTTCTTGAATTTCACAGGAAAATTTTTCAGCTAAACGGGACAAATTCACCCATCACTACTCTTGCATCCAGGTTTAAGTAAATGACCCTTATAATCTTTAATTTCCTCCATGACCAATACTAGCATTAATAGCTACAGAATATACAGGGGTAGAGAACAACCACAGAAGTAAAAGGTAAAAAATGCATTTGACCTTTGCTGGAAAGATTCAAACCAAACTAAGCCAATCTTCGCCAATTTTGCAGAAATACTTGACAACTCCCCAAATTCCCAAGAATAGTCCTTTTAATTAAATATATATTCACATATATTCAGGGAGCTTTTGAACATGATTAACTGCCTTTATTGTATAAAGCCTATTATGTGAAGAGAAGTATCTAAAACAAGCAGTAAGCTAAATTTTAGCCAGACTCATTCCGCTGGCAGCTATGTCTCAAACTGAGCCAATCATTACATGCACATTTTATTTGATCTCATCTAAAAATTGTCTCTTAAAGTAACAATAATATACTTTCAAGTGTGCAGGCCAGGTGTTTCAACATTTTTTGCAGTTTCAAGCACATATCTAATAAATGTGTTGTACTTTACTTTATATTACTGGTCTTTACTATTAACATCCAGGGACTGTACCTATTTCATATGTTAATTAAAAACATATAAATCAGGGTAAAAATGAAATTAAGTGGTTTGTAAACCACTAAAGCGCCTAAAACTATAGCAAGTTTTTCTGTTATTATTACATATTAATATCTGAATCATTAATTTTCATGCCAGAAATAGGACCAACTGGACTGAACATTTATGGGCAGATTTATGAAGGGTTGAAGTGAAAATTCAAATTTCCAAATAATTTTTGGGTAATTCGACTATCGAATAGGCCAAAAATTTAATCAGACTGAAAAAGTTTGACTATTTGACTGTCTCTTTAAAAAAATCAACTAAGCGCCACCTTAAACCTCCCAAATTGCTGTTTTAGCCTATGGGGGACCTCCTATAACCTATATGGAGTCTTTTGGCTATGTTTGAGAAGTCAAAGTTTTTTCGGACGCAATTGTTCGAAATCATGCGATTCAAACAATTCGAATGAAAACGGACCTGTTCGATTGAAAATAGTATTTTCACTTTGAAATTCGACCCTTGATAAATCTGCCCCTTAAAGGACACCTATTGCAAAAAAATTGTATCCCCAACCAAAGGTGTGGGCTGATAGAGCCCACCTTCCATTGGGGAGAACAGTACAGCGCTAGCAACCTCACACCGGGAGCTCCCTCGCCATGACTGTGTAAATGCATGCGCATTATGCGCGCATGACGTCCCGCAAATGCGCATAGTGAAAAGTGGCCCCAATTTTGGGGCTGCTTTTCTTAATGTGCATGCGCTTCCATTGTCATGGCGGCTCGCACCGGGAGGGGGGCATTTTTTTGTTGTTGTCATCCCCAAACAGAATGCAGGCTCTACCAGCCCACACCGTTGGTTGGGGTAAAAATTTTTTGCAATAGGTGTCCTTTAAAGTGTGATTGTGTCCCATTCATGTCAGCATCCAATTTTTTTAAAGGGCATTGTCGATCGAAAATGGAGCGAATAGGTCAGTTTTTGATCAAATAAAAAAATGTTTGAATCATTCAGATGCATCTTTCGATTCAAACGATTTTGGGGAAAAACTTAGATTTTCTTCAACTTAGAAAAAGGAGGTTCCCCATAGGCTACAATGGCACTTTGGCAGCTTTAAGGTGGCAAATTCAAAGTTTTTTAAAGAGACAGTACTTCAAAATTTGATTTTTTTTTCAATTTGAATTGAATTTTGGGCTATTCGATAAATTTTTATTTGAATTTTCAAATTTTCACTTCGACCCTTGGTAAATCTGCCCCTTCAATTCATGATCTAATTAAATTGCATGAACCCCAATTGCATCAGCCGCAACTCCCCCTGACAACCGAACTAACACTGGCCTTATGGGACAGTACATTGCATTGTGGTTTAAAAAAATAGCAATTTTGTCCAAAACTGCAATTTGCAGGCTATACTTCACATTATTATATGCAGTATCTATTAGTGATAAAGTCTAAAGGACTGGACTTGCATGGTAAGCTTGAAAATATTTCACCACTCATCCAAGCATCTTCTAAATAAGTCAAATGGATGATTGGGGACATTTTTCAAGATAACTTTGAAAGTCCAGTTGCATTGGACTTATAACTATAAGATACTATAGATAAGGATACTCTCTTTTCTCTGAAACCAGCCAGAGGACATATCTATTGCCAAGCAAGTAACAAATCACAAGTTTAATGGCAATATGGTTTTGCAAGCAATAATAAAAGGGAATTGTTCTATCAAATTTACAATGTTTTGGGTTTTTTGAAAATAACTTTTTATATATTTAGATTTGCAGTAATTATTGTGGAGCAGCTACAATTCCCCTACGCTCCATACTGGTAAAGTTAATTTCACTGACCACTGAACTCTACACCGACTCTATAAAAGAAGCACAAGTGACCCCCAAGTCAACTTGTTTGTGCTTCAGTTTAAAGACAACCTGATTTGCTTCTTTTTGGTATCTTTGTATCTTAAATTTGTCTCTCCAACATACAGTATCTTACCAGCAATTAGAGTTGCATGTGATAGGACTTTTCTACACAGGTACAAGAAGAGGGGTTGGTTCCAGAATAGAACATAATAGTTGTGCAATCTCGGATTGGTTTTATTTCAAGAAGTTTAGAACTTTTTTTTTTTTTTTGAGAAGTAAAAAAAAACATTTGCTTTTGTCTGTTGTTTTATCTATTATACTAGAGCAAACAAATGCAAACGTACCAAAACAGAAAAATAGTGATAGGAAAACCGTCTCTTGCTTGGCCCATGATTCATTTTTATCATTTTAGATACAGTATCTGTTCAGAGAAGCTGCAAGAAACATGCTTATGCTACAATAGCTTTGGAAAAGCATGAATATCTGTCATTTAGCTGTTTGAGCACAGGACCTCATTAAATAATCTCTTTGTATCGCTCAGGCTAGTTCTATTGTTCTATAAACATAACATTCTTTGTGCTGTCTGTTTTCTAGAGAGAAACATTTATTTTTCTGGTATTCCTCATGGTTGGTGCAGACAATACCATATTTGCTGAATGGATGTACAAAACAAGCACTTTGTGCCACATAAGGGCATTTTAATCTTCAGCTCAAAAGCTCTTACAAATAAGAGCAGCTTCACAATGTTATGTCTTAAATCTTCTTGAGGAGGTACTTCAATAAGCTAGATGCACTAATGTGTTCAATATTTCTCTCTGCTAATTAAAGGTTATATAAGGAGTAAGACAATATAGGGTATATTTATCAAAGTGTGAAATTAGAACTCAACACCAGTAAAATTCCACCATTCTCTCTTCATTCCTAAAGGGTTTTTAGAGGTATATTTATCAAATAAACTCTTCCATTCACCATTCATAAACACACCTCTAATAATACCTAAGAATGAATAGAGAGTGGTGGACTTTTACTGTGGCGAGCTCTAATTTCACATGTCGATATATCTGCCCCTAACTGAGAGCTTAATTCCTTAAAGAGTAGGGTTCCCATTGAAATACAATAATAGAACAGGCAACAATCAATTAAAAACATACTAAAATAGTTTACATTCAAGAATAAGTGCTAAAGAGAATATCCCTACAGAACAGTTTACCGCAATGTTCTGCTTTAGTTCAATGAACTGGGCTTGGCCCGAGTATATTTTTTTATATTGCTTTTATGCTGAAATATCTAAGATTTATTGTATTTTTTTTATTAGACAGAAAAATTAAAAATCAAAACTAAAGTCACATTCTAGTTTCTGTACTCAGGAGCACAAACCAAACAAATCACAACCCTACTGAGAAGCTTTCTATTTAATGAGTTGGTCCTTATGTCATAGCCTAACAAAAGCTTCAGTTTAAGCAAGGCAGAGGTTAGTATATACAGAGTGCTTCTATGTAGAATGGACTGATAGTGGAGAATGATTTTTGCCCTGTTGAGTATAAGTAATAACAAAAAGACATAGGCATAAAGCATGTTCAGTATAAGCTGTATCAATTTAAGAAGTTAAAAAGGGATCATCTTCCCTTTTAAGACACAAGAATGGAGGTCCCTTCCCTGAACATTTTACCATCTAACTGAGTAAAATGAGTGGATTGGCCTGCATGGGTGATTTCCTAAAAAATCAGTGTGGGTGTCAGTTAGGCCTATCCCTGTATAAAAACCCTCCTATATAAATGAACATATTGAATGCTCTTCCCACAATGTATTTTCTGTACCTGCCAATATACCCCCCTCCCCCAGGTACATTTTGCATCTATGCTGTTCTTTTTGTAAAGTTACATTTCTGCCTATACAATTGCAATCTTTATATTGTAGGCTTATGTATTTATATTTATCAAAGTCTGAATTTATCTCATTAGTTCTATTAAAAAATTGGACCTTATTTATCATAGAGAAAGCTCGGTTCAGGCAAAAATCTGAAAAAATCTTATTTTTCCCTGCAAAAAGTCAGATTTTCCTAATATGATTTTTTTTCTGTGATTTTTGAATTCAGGGTTTGATCAATAATATCAATAGTGTTCATATCCTCCATAAAGTGTCCCTTTCTATTTTCTGCACTGGTTACTCAGACTGTTGATACAATGTAAGACAAGCCACTGATGAACATAGCCGTCTTCGTTTGGGAACTCAGACTTTTGCAATATTGTTTAAAATGTAACAATGCTGCTTTTGATTACCATTGTTTTTTTACAAATAATGTTAAACATTTTAATTAATGTATTTTGTATATAAGTTGCATAGAATTATGTTTTCTTTTACTATGCACACTTTTATTTTGGGGTAAGGGCTACACATACACAGGACACAGCTTTATTTTGGTTCTGTACTTCTGTGCTTCTGTACTACGACATTTTAAATGCATATAGCTAACTTAATCTTTCCTATTTTGGGGTTATATAGTAAAAGACACTGTTGCTCATTTATAAAAACTGGGCAAAATTGCATATGGGCAGTAACATATAGCAACCAATAACTGATTAGCTTTTTTTCAGTAAGCTGCAGGTTGAGCAGTGAAAGCAATCTTCTGATTGGTTTCTATGGGTTACTGCCCAGGTGCTAATTTCCTCAGAGTTTATAAATGAGCACTACATTTCCCCATGTGCAGTAACCCATAGCAACTGATCAGCAGTTGGACTGTTCCAGACTAAAGTAAAATAAGAAACAAAAGAAAATATTATATTCTGTTTCTCTAGCAGAGTCTTCAACGTATATTTACATAAATAATAAATCACCTTGCACTGGTATGCAAAAGACTGGAAACAATGTGCCAGTTTTCAATGGTGGGGTTTGAAATGGTAAATTTCCATCCACTGTTATTACTGCAACTCGTTTCATCTGCACTGACAGCTTTGATTCTCTCCTAGGTACTTAAGAAATTCATGTACATTTTTAGCATTTTAACTGTCACATAAGAGATCACCTTCTGCTAAGTAGTTTTACATCCTGATAAAAATCGTGCTGATCAGACTACTGAATTGCTAAACTTCCATCAGCAAATGCTAAAGGAGGTTTCTGAGTACCAGAGTTACAATACTGATGCAGCTGGAGCAGCTTCAGAACTGAGGAACAAGAAAAAATGAGCAGCTGTTTATATGTTAATATGTCTGCAAGTATCCTATTTGAAAGCCAAAGAAGAAGAATAATATATGCTTACAGAGAGGATGTATCTTAACATTTCTCTGAAGCATATGTGATGACTTCCATCTTCTAAAACATGAATGTTATATTAGCATATTTAATTGTACTTAAGCAATAACCTGAGCTGCAAATAAACACATGAGCCAGATTATAGTATTCCAAAAATAGCTACTCATTACCTAGGGTACTAAGAAATTTTAATTAAACATGTTTGCTAAAATGCATGCTCTTGCATGAAAGTACATTGAACACAAACAATCAATACAATCTTGTTGCTTTGGGGATGTGAGTATAATTTCAGTGCCCTCTGCATGGATTTATATTTCTTGCATCTGTATATTAATGTCTCCTGACCAGGAGGAAGAGAAAATAATTTGGATACTACAAAAAAAAGCACATGCTTTCAATTTGTATAACGTTTACAGATGTGAATGTTGCAGTCAGGTTTCTTCATTTGAGACAACTGCCTTTAATGAACCTATTAAAAGCGCTGTATACACCTATACAGACCATGAGCACAATATCTATGCTGAAGTATGCCGACTTATTATGAAGATATGTTCTTATAATTTAGGGGCAGATTTGCTACTGGTTGAATTTCAAAATAAATTAGAAATTTGACCATCAAATTTTTTTGGGGGGGTCATTATCAAATAAAATTAAATTCATTCAAATCGAACAATTAAAAAAAAAAATAGATTTTCCAGGACTTAGAAATTTTTTAGGAATGCTTCCAAAAGGCCCCAATAGGCTGCAATGGCAATTTGGCAGTTTTAAGGTGGCAATTTTTTTAAATAGCCAGTACTTCAAAATTCTAATTTTCTAATTTTTTTTAATTCAAATCTAATTTTGGGCTAATCGATAGTCGAAGTAGACCAAAATTACTTCTAATTTTAAAAATTCAAATTTTATTTGAAAATTCACTTCGACCCTTAGTAAATGTGCCCCCTAATGTCTATTTTTTATAATTAAAAAAGAAATAATTTGGTGCCCTAGTTTAACTAGAGCTAGTGAGTTCTGTTTAAAAAAAAAACCCTTCCCTTCACTTCTTTGCCAAGTTTTACTTTCAGGTAAGCAGAAATCAATTATATGGTAGGTTGCACTAGCAATCGGATTAAATGATTTGCAAGAACCACGAATTTCACTTTCTCTGTTTGCCCTGTTTTTCTCAAGGAACCATAGACATTTAGGGGCAGATTTATCAAGGGTTAAATTTCGATGGTTAAAAACCGTTTGATCGATCGATAAAATCGATTTGAACGATTTTAAGCAATCGATAGAATTTTTTTTAATTCGATAAAAAAAAACAGAATAATCCTATGGGAGTATCCCATGGCATTCTATAGCAATTCGGTAGGTTCAATCTGCCGAATTTTTAGAACAAATTTTTCTTAAATATTCAGTACGTCGAAAATCGAATTTGAATTTGAACAATTGGAATAGAATTTTGGGTTATTCGATAGTCGAATAAGCCTAAAATTTATTTGAAATTTGAATTTTTTAAATTCGAATTTGATTCGAATCTTCACTTCGAATCAATTCAACTCTTGATAAATCTGCCCCTAACTGTATATAAAAAAACAAACAAAGAAGTAAACATATCAGGGTCGCAATTGGTTCACAAGTACAGTAAAAGTACAGTACAAGTGCTGGGATGTTTCTAAAGCAATTGCGATTTAAAAGAAAAGAAGGTGGCAAGTGCATTTTGCTCCATACTAAAGACCATGGTGAGCAAATTGTCCAAAACCAGCATTATTACTATAGGCCTAAAATCAATATCAGCTCCCTACACATATATAATTGTCAGCACCAGCAAAAAGAAGCAACTGAATATCATTTGATTAAGCAGTAGTGGCTAAGGCAGTTGAGTTTTGTTCAGAAGCAAAAATGTATGTCCAGTAAAGCTTTTTAAAAATATTTTCTTCATAACATTGTTTTTTCGTATACAGGTATAGGACCTGTTATGCACAGGACCTGGGGGTTTCCAGATAAGTCTTTCAGTAATTTGGATCTTCATGCCTTGAGTCTATTAGAAAATCATGTAAACAATAGGTTAGTTTTGCTTCCAATGAGGATTAAGTATATCTCAGTTTGGTTCATATCTTAGTTTGTCTCAAGTACAAGGTACTGTTTTATAATTACTGTAGAATGGTTAAGGTTTTGATAACCATTGTGCTGGTAGTTCAGTGACTGTCCATTAGATGTCACTATGTAAAAGGGTAGAGGCTTTCCTATGCCCCAGTCAATGTGTTAGCCAGCTAGACTGGGTCCTTTTTCCCATAGGGGAGGGGGGAGTAGTTCTCCAGAGGTTATAAAAAGGGATGTGCCATGTGTTCTGTCTCTTTCCAGTGCACCCACTGGAAGTGGGGTGTGCTGCCAAGGCCTGAGGTGGAAGTAGGTCTCCGTATAGAAGTTAGTGAGTATCAGGTCAGAAACTGTAATAGGTCACTAGGAGTGACAGATGAGTTCAGGAAAGTTAGTGAGCAGCTAAGGCTCCAAAGAGGAGTTTAGTGAAGGGTTAGCACCCTGCGGTGTGACATCCACCAGGATAGGGACTCAAGTGGTTAAGCTCAGGGATAGAGAGATCCTTGGAGTGTCCAACCAGCTATGAGGTCACCTTCAATGGGGATTATACACCAGAAGCAGGAAAGGTGGCTCATTTCACAAAGCTGAATGATAAAGGATCAGACAGTATCCGTGAGTCTGTGTATTCGGCGGCGAATCCCTACTTGCTTCCTGAAGTGTACCACCAGTTCAATAAATGTTCTGCTGCTATAAAGAACCACTGGCAACCAAAGTTTGTTTGATCAAGAGTGATTGCTGTGTGCATATACCTGAGTGGTAAATCCTTCCTCCATACCATAAGCGGGGACCCCTCCAGGAGATAAAGAGTCAAACTATATTATGCCTGCTGGGAGTTGCTGGGAGTTGGACCCCTTGCACGGGTACCGAAACCAGTAGATAGTAACCCGTGGGAAGGTTTAGGAATACCCTAACCCATCCACCTGTTACAATTACAAAGAAAAAGGAAATCATTTTTTAAAAATATGGATTATTTGGATAAAATGGAGTCTATGGGAGAAGGCCTTTCCCTAACTCGCAGCTTTCTCAGGGTCCCATACCTGTGGCATTTTGATACAGTTTGCCCTCACTGATATGTCTCATATCATTAAAGGGAAGGGATTAGAAAAACTGCAAGGTGACAAAACAATTGTGACAAATGCACAAACAGAATGGTTGTTATTTTGAATGACAATGATTATATGAGGGAGGCTATAAACATAATTATTAAATAAGCATAGTTCATGTCAGATTTCAATGTTAAGGGCAAAATTTACTTGAAGCCGCAGCTGGAAGTATTCAGGACTGATTAGATGAGAAATTTGCTAATCAATAAGCACCTCTGAACCCCATTTTATGCACTGATGATCTCCCAACCCCTTCCTTTACTGCACTGTGTCTGGTGAAGTGACCTTTCTCACAGGCCATAACTTCTAGGCTAGTTTACTTGATTCGAGTTCCTACCTTAGTCACTACTGTATGCCTTTGTCTTTTGTTTTTTCCTCTGACATCCAGTGTTCAGTATCCATGGTGATGTACACATCATTGCTAGAAAAGATGTACTATGGCTTCAGATTATCTGCATTTAAATTATGGCTTCTATGCAATCTGCTTCTGACTCAATGCTTTTGATCATGTATGGTTCTGCCATAAATATGTTTTGTTTCTTTATTGTTCTGAATGCCATGGACTTAATAAAATGTGTAAAACAGGTAATGGTTTTCTTGGAATGCATAGCAAAAAAAAGCAGCTTTGATCAGTCTCATGATCTTGATATACACATTGTTTTTAAAATTCATCTATAATGTAGAGGTAATAGCAAATGTCTGGTTGGGATCTGGTTGGGATATTGTGAAAAAAAATCCAGCCATGTTACTAATGTGGCCCTCTATTTTAACCTATTGTGCTTTCCTAACACCCTAGGAAGTAGCAATGAATCACCAGGATCACTAGAATGTTTGAAAAGGCCACAGGTAGTTTATTGCATTAATAACAACAACATTACCATATCAATAACATTAAAACAATAAACCGTACAGAAACCAAACATACACAATGTATTATTAACAGCATAAAATAAATGTAACAGCTGTGAACAGCTTGAATTGTAAACAATGCCCTTATTATATTCCAGGTACTCTCTTCAGGCCTGCACTATAATACTTGTTGTGTTCAGCCCCCATCATACAGACCATAACTACCTGACTAGTACTAGACCCAAAGGTCTAACATCCACTCTGTTGCCTTAAAACAACTCTACTTACATCTCCATTGTCAAAGCAAGCCCCCAGAAGCTATAATGAACAATTTTTCCTAAGCATGTTCCTAAACTAACCATGCCAGGGAGCTTGTAGCTGACATAAAATAGTGCTTGGATATTAAGGATCCCTAGAAAGCCCTAAATTCCCTTCTGGTCAAGTTACCAATCAAAACCCAAATGGGAGGGCAAAACTTCTTTAAAAATCATTTTCTTGCTATTATATTTTTTCATTACGCTACACACTTGATTCAGTTATTGCATTATACACTGTGTAATCATGTTTGAGTGAATGGCCTGGGGAGTCTGCAGGACCACCATGCAGAAGTGGACTTCTTGAGCAGGCACCTTTCCTGTATTCTTTTATAGACAGTAGACATACTGTAATGTGGTCTTTCCTTATTCAAACAATCTTTATTATAATGTTGACAAGCTTAAGTGGTGTACTATTGAAACAAACATGAGGCTACTTTAATTAGGTTCTCCTCATAATTGACCAAAGTGCGGGATGGATGTTAAATTCGCTTTATGGTAGTTGATGCCAGAATCACAGATCGCCAGTGTTTCTGAACTACCTCATTCCAAGGAGTATTTTGTAAAACTGTGCATTTACATATTAATATTTTTTGTTCTTACAGGAAAACTATACCGCCGACTAAACTATACTTTTAAGTGACACAGTAAAGAATCTTACCTAACTGGAATATATCTGTAAATATTGCTCTTTTACATAGTTTCATTTGTGATGTTCCCTGCGCTCCCTCATAGATTACCTGACCAGACAAAATGCAGCTCGAACTGTAACAGGAAGAAGTGCAGGAGCAAAAGGCAATTGACTCATGTGACCTAACATGTATGTGTGTTCCCTTGGTTTGTCTGTGTGAACCATGAATTGTATGATCCCAATTGTATGACAAATTTCTATTTAGTATTACCATATGGCACATTCCGTTAGAGAGATATTTTTATATATCTGATATACTGATAAACTATCAAATTGAGTGGCATATTAAATATATATATTATCTCCATTAAACCAGGTTACATGCCTGGGCGCGAGAGTCTGTAGATTATAAAACATCGTATTACGCCGCAATCACAGGTATATGGTGATGAACAAAGAAATATAAGTTAATTGAACTAACGTTTTGGTATTTAGACTGTGAGCAAACCGTACAAAACACAATAAAACAAAACCCTTGCAACACTTGGGCCTGAACTAATACAGATGGTATTTTCCTTTCTACTACAGATCCCCTACTGGCATTCCTGGCATTCCTGGTCAAAACACAAACATGCATCTCCACAGAGTCACAGTACCTTTCTCGGAGTCCCTTTACCTTTGGACAGCAGCATTCCAAACGGTATCTTACTCGGACCATACTCTCTCTGGCAGCCTGCAAATCTAGGCCGATAATTATTCCCCAGGTGAGACTTCCTGGGGGAATTAACCCACTCAGGACTGCTATACATATGGGAGTAAGAGATGAATCTAGGGGAAATATCTCTCTCTTCAAACTGTTCTCCAGCTACCAGATCACAGGGTTATAGTTTTCTTTTAAGGTGAATGAAATGCATCAATTGCAACTTGGGAATCAACTATAATATGAAATCATGCTTGTTACAGGATATTGAATTATGGACATTGAATTCAACATTGGACAAATTTAATATTTCTTAGATCCTCTGAATTAAGCAAAAAAAAAAAATATATAGATTTTAATTTTGCAATCTCAAAGGGTTTGTGCCGCTGGCCAAGCTGCATTTGATAAACAATGGAAACTACCACATATGGTTTCCTCATCAATCAACTTAATAAAGACCCAGCTAGAGATTTAATCTCTCCTTTCTGTGAGCTGTCCTAAAACCGTGCTTTTTAACAAGATGTTTTTGTTCCAAACATATACGCTCTGTCCACTTCTTGTCATTAATTTGAAAAATTACATGAATGAGTTGCAATCCCTGGGAAACATGGACATATCTTACAAGTATTCTTTAGAGCGATTTTTCTCTCTCCACAAAATAAGGGCGATCATCTGTACAATTGCTGTCAGAGAAGGAAAATTGAACCGAGAGCTCCAGAATTGCCTTGCAATTCAAAGCTCTATCCGGTTTTTGTGTTTATTTCTGTGTTCACAAAGCACATAATGCTCAAAGATAATTACTTGATCAGTACCTCAAGAAGAACCACATACTTACATCTTTATATGTGGAAGGGTATTTGTATTCAGTCTCTGGCTGTAACTGGGAAAGGCATGAAATCATGACATTGACTGTTAATCCATCTCTTTATACTGTAGACTAAAAAAAAGCTCCCACATCCTAAACTGTGCACTTTTTCATTATTTCTAGATGACTTGCTTTGATTTAATGGCATATGTCAAAGATTTTTTTCCACTTCACATACAGGAAACTACTTTTGACCATGCTGGGTATAACAAACGTCCATTGGCTTGTCAAAAAATGGTGTTCCAGAATAAAACAAATGTATACATGGAATACTATACATATTACTGATAATTATATGGAAACCGAAACCTATTGGGAGCTTTTGAACCGGAACACACACAGGTTGTGTCAAGCTTCTTTTTTGACTACAAGGAAAAACATCGCTGTGTTATAGTTTCTTGTCTAAATTCCACATCCTTATGTTACACCAAAATAGGAATTAACACAAAACACTAAGATTATATAAAAGCTACATTAAATAGTAACTTTTTGTGAAAGTACAACTCCATTTGTTGCTTTTCACAAACAACAACTCGTACTTTACTAAAAAATTATTTCAACATTAAACAAACTCGATAGGACTGTTTTGCTCAATTGTTTGTTATAAATGGAGTCTATGGGAGATTGACTTTCTGTAATTCAGAGCTTTCTAGATAACAGGATTCCAGATAAGGGTGCCTCTATCTGTAAATTTGCAATAGGTTTTAATGTTTTTTATAATTTGTGGTTTTTCATTATTTAGCTTTTTTTC
>CM044443.1:47667765-47677947 GCA_024363595.1 Xenopus borealis
AAAACAAAGCAATGTGGAATACACATGCCAGTGTGGCAAGGAGTCCATACATTGGGGAGATGAAACAACTGCTCCCCATGCATTGGCTCAGCACAGGAAGATGAACTCTACAGGACAAGACCCAACGGTCTTTCTCCGCCTAAAAGACAAGGGACATATTTTGGACAGAGAAGACCAACCCTAAAAAGAGGTGGGGGCCTTAAATACCACCTGCTACATACAATGTTGTTCTAAAATCTTTACCTTGGTGGTGTCAAAAAACTTCACACCTCCATTGATACAACTCTCACTAGTTACACCTGTCCCTAGAGTTGTAGGACACCTTGGTAATTATATCCCAGTAACCTCACATCATTTACAAACTCTGAGTTTCAGTTGTGACCTGAATAGTTACATTGCATTCCATTCAGTTGAACCGAAAAAGCTGCTTGGATGAGTAGAGAAACATCTTCAGTAATTACCGAGCAAGTCCAGTTGCTCTAGATTTTATTTCTGTTAAATGGTATGTGCTATAATTAAACATTTCCCAGTGAATCATAAGCCTCAAGTGTGATGCAGCATTCACCTGCCTTACTCAGACACAGAAAAATACAATTTCATGCAGTCACACTTTGTAACCAATTTAATTTTTTCCTTGAGGCAAGGTAAAACCTTGGGTAACTTAAGAGTCACATTTTCCATTTTCTAACAAGAATTTGTCTAGGGTGGGGGTGTGGCTACCAGGACGTGCTAAAAAATCAGCTCCATTGCTTGGGCCTATTTGTGACACCTAATAGCTAAACAAACTACACTGCCACAGACCATACATCTCAGGACCAGCACCTGCTGCACCAAAGGACACCTATGGGGCAAAACAAAGCACATAGGAGGGTGGCAGAGGCAGTGTCAAAACATTAAAGATATGCCCGCAAGGTAAAACAAAATGGCTCCAACTCCCCTACCCAGCAATAAAAAGATGCTTCACCCACCACCAGAGCCAATTCTGACTGATCTATTGCAAGAGATAAAAATAACTCTAGAGGAATGTAGTGGGCTAATAGCTTCAAAGTTGGAAGCGGTGAGTAAAGGTGGAGCCGTCTATCATTTGGCATGATATGCAGAAGATGCAAGAGTGGGCTGTAGCAATGGAACAATGTGTTAGTGAGCTGGAAGACACATGCAGACCACTCCCAGCACAGATGTTATTCAAGTGCAGTGCTAACCTGGCAAAACAAAGCGGACGACCTAGAACACGACTAAGGTGTAATAACATTAGGCTGCTGGACCATTCGGAGGGTGAGTCTCCTGAAATATTTATACAGCAATGGCTTCTAAATCGATTTGGTAAAGATGCACTTACGCCCACATTCCCTATACGCCCACATTCCCTATACGCCCACCAGACTTCTCAGCGCTAGAGACAAAAAATCTTTACTGGCATGGAACAAAGGACAACTATAAGGAGTCCATAGGGAGCACTCACCAAATACTGCAAAGTAAATCCAACAGAGCACCTGTGCTACACATAGTAACGCCCCCGGTCACGACAATCTTGTGCGAACAGCAAACAATATAAAGAGCACTCAGTGTCCAGGAATCATAAAATCTTCATTCATTGGGTATGATTTTGATGAATTTAATTATACCCAATAAATGAAGATTTTATGATTCCTGGACACCGAGTGCTCCGTATATTGTTTGCTGTTCGAACAAAGGACAACTGCCACTTCAGAATGTGACCATAGCCTTATAGTGACCGGAGATATAAAAGCAACTAGCAAAGTTCACAGAGATTATCATGGTAGATGGCAAAGCCCTTTTCTTGAATGCCCCTTTACCTGAAAGAATAAGATACAAACACTTAGGAATGACTTTCACTGCAAAGAGACACGCTGTTGCTATAAAACTGTTAATGCCATAATTGGCCGAGTAGTACATACATCACTGATCTCAGGGGGACCCAAGTTGTGGAGCCACCTATATACCACCTACCTATACAGCAGAAACAGTGTAGCCTGTAAAAAAAAATCTGCTTTTCAGCTTCTCATAATTAAATCTGACCCATGTGACAGATTTGTGTGTTCTCGCTCTCCTAGTGGGTCACCGCTCCTCTAAATATTTACCAAAAGGAATATCTGACAATGCCCCATTAGTGACTAAATGGGACAATGTTAATACCAGAAGTCATAGAAGATGGTCACTGAACCCAGTATGGCTAGATATTATCGATATGGACGAGCAGATCGGTATCAACATACAGTTCTTCAGTTCAGACAATGCAGATATGACTAGTACCCTGGTGATTTGGGACACACTTAAAGCATACATTTGAGGGATTCTAAAGTGCCGAGATTACTGATGTAAATCACAACCCAGCAAAGAAGGAGATGCTAGGGCCGTACAAAACCTGCTACCCCAATATCGAAGTGCTTTGCAAACCGCACAATAGAACTATGCAAATTACCTTTTTTTCTTAATTAACTTTTTTGAATAAGGGGAAAGAGCAGGGAAACTATTAGCTTGCCTTTCGAAAAACGACTCCTCCCCCCACCCCTTGATAACAGAAATAGTTTATTCAGACGGTATTCATCACATGAAACCTGAATGGATAGCCTCCAGCCTAATTGATTTCTATACCGAACTCTATCAACTCAGAACCAATGTCACTCAAGTAGAAATAGGTGAATGCTTAGCAACACTGAATCTGCCCAGACACCTAGAGGAATACAATATGCAGCCAGATGTTGATTACCCTTATCGAATTACAGTTTATGATGCCACAGAAACATTTCCAACCAGGAAAACACCAGGCCCAGATGGTCATCCCATAGAACTGTATAAACGTTACAAAGAAGAAATAGGCTCACACATGAGGAGGATGCACACGGAACATTTCCTCCAATGTATAAGGCTTCTATAGTATTACTGAATAAACATGACAAAAACCCCTCACAAATGGATGTCTACTGCCTTATTTCACTCTTCTCAGCCAACATAAAAATACTGGCTAAAATTCTCTCTACTAGAAGGAATAAAGCCCTCAGTGCAATTATCTCTGATGATCAAACAGGCTTTATGCCTGGAAAATCCACGGCCTTGGACTTTAGAATACTACATTTAAATTTAGCCACCACACATGATAATTGTAGGCAAAGATCAATAGCAGTGCTTAATATAACCAAAACTTTTTGATGTGGTAGAATGCCATTTGTGGTCAATCCTTAAACAATAAAATGTTGGTACCATATACAGTATGTATACTAACGGTGTCAAGCTTATGTGCCACTCTCTTAAAGCATCCCTACTAGTAAATGGCCTATAATCTAATAGCTTCCTATTTAAACAGAGCACAAGCCAAGGTGGCCCGTTGCCTGCGCTTGCCATGGAACCTTTTGCAA
The DNA here is from genome assembly GCA_024363595.1 of Xenopus borealis. Taxonomy (NCBI): domain Eukaryota; kingdom Metazoa; phylum Chordata; class Amphibia; order Anura; family Pipidae; genus Xenopus; species Xenopus borealis. Next base: position 47,671,143 of record CM044443.1, read on the forward strand.
TAGCGTTCGGTCCCACCTTACCATGCAGGAAGGACGTATTGAGCAACGGGAAGAATGTATACAACTCTATGTAGAGGAAACCAATATATTTAGGAGACTGGGCAAACTCACCGCAGACTCTGTCCAACCTAATATATTTGCACACATATCAAGTCTAGTTAAGTCCTCCCAAGTCAATAATTCTCCCAGTTGACCCATTTCAAGATTTTCAAAACCTCCCGACCATGCCGTACTCTGTGGTGCACCAGTTTACATATTTGGGAGTGATGGCCAAGCTACCCCCAACGGAATAATATAATTTCAATGTACATCCAATGTTTCTCCTCTTATCACTCTCATGCTTCAAAAAACATTTTGCACTACCACCCCCATCAAATCACAATTCTATACAAATAGAATCCTCTTTAATTTCCTCTCCACACATGAAGTATATAAAGTACCCTGTTTAACTATTCCAGGAAACTCCTCTCTCTCATATAACTTACAAATCCTGCTCTCAGTCTCTCTCTCCTTTCTATTGCTGGCAGCTGGGGACATTTCCCCAAACCCTGGCCCTTACTCCATCCAAGTTATATCATGCACACGGGCTCCTTCTCTTCGGTGCAAATTCCAACAGTACAGAACTCCTATCCCTATACCTAAAAACCCAGTTAATCTTTCATGTACTCTCTGGAATGCCAGATCTGTTTGCAACAAACTTACTGCTATACATGACCATTTCATTGTCAATTCCTTCAACCTGCTTGCACTTACTGAAACCTGGCTTCCTCCCACTGACACTGCCTCACCTGCTGCCCTGTCCTATGGGGGCCTTCACCTTACTCATACTCCCAGGCCTTGAAACAGACCTGGGGGTGGGGTAGGTTTGCTCCTCTCTCCCCCTATGCTTTTAAAGTTCTTCCACCTTATCCTTCCCGATCAGTCTCCTCATTTGAAGTTCACTGCATTATGCTCTTCTCTCCCGTTTCACTCTGCATTGCGGTCATATATTGACCAGCCGGACCAACCGCACAGTTTTTGGACAACTTTGCTGCCTAGCTTCCTTACCTTCTTTCACCCCATCCATCCTATTAGGTGACTTTAATATACCTGTTCATAACATTAACAGCCCTTCTGTCTCTAAAATTCTTTCAATAATATCCTATCTAGGCTTAGCTTTGTGCTCAGATTCCCCCCTCTTGCACCAATGGTAACGCTCTGGGTCTCATATTTACCAGACTCAAGGTTCAATCACCTATTTTACTAACTCAACGTTTCCCCTCTCTAATCACAATATGCTCACATTTCAACTCTCACTCCCTCCTCACCCCCCTTCAAATCTTTTCATCAATACCAATCCTTGTCTAATCAAAGTCTTAACTCATCTATTTAATCTCTTGCTCTCAACTGGACTATTTCCGTCTCAACTAAAATATGGTCGTCACCCCCATTCTGAAAAAACCCTCTCTTGATCCCTCCAATCTTGACAACCTCCGACCTATCTCTCTGCTACCTTTCAGCTCTAAACTACTTGAGCACCTAATCTACAACCGACTAACCTCATTCCTTTCTGACAATAACCTGCTAGACCCTCTACAATCTGGTTTTAAACCACAACACTCCACTGAAACTGCCCTGACCCAGCTAACTAATGATTTTTAACAGCTAAAGCAAACAAATATTTTTCAGTACTAATACTGCTTTATCTCTCAGCTGTATTTGACAATGTAGATGACCCTCTCCTCCTCCTCCAGTCCTTCCATATGCTTTGCCTTCGTGACACAGCCCTGTCCTGGTTCTCTTCTTACTTCACCAATCATTCAGTCAGTGTCTCCTACAATGGAGTAGCATCTTCTCCACTACCTCTTTCTGTTGGGGTTCCTCAAGGTTGTGTCCTGGGACCCTTATTATTTTCCCTATATACTTCCTCCCTCGGCAAATTAATCAGCTCGTATGGTTTCCACTACCACCGCTACACTGACGATACTCAGATCTATCTCTCCACTACTGATCTCAACCCAGAACTCCTAACTCGTGTCTCCTGCTGCCTGTCTGCTATCTCTACTTAGATGTCACATCACTATCTTAAATTAAACCTCTCCAAAACCTAAATGGTTTTCTTTCCGACTAACTGCAGTAACAACCCTGAAGTATCCATCATAGTTAACAATTCCACTATCACCCCATCTCCCCAGACCCAGTGCCTTGGGGTTATCCTACATTCTGCCCTGTCATTCATTCATCACATCCAGTCACTTGTACTTTACAGTGCTACGAAATATATTGGCGCTAAAGAAATACATGTTAATAAAATAATAATAAATAATAATTGGGACAATAAATAAGATCAAGGCATGGTAATCACTTATGTAGGGCCCAATGGGGCAAATGCAACTAATAAAGATGATTCTCTTGCCCAAACGGACATATGTGTTGCTCTAAGCCCCATTATAATAGAGAAAAGTTTTTTACCCAGCTGGAAACAAGACTCAGACAACAGGTGTGGGCTGGAACTAGACCTAGACTCAACTTAAAGGAAAATTATACCCTCAAAATGAATACTTGAGCCACAGACAATTTTTTCAAGTACCTGCCACCTTATTTGCGAAACATTATGTTTGTGTGTGTGTGTAAAAATGTCTAGCCAATAAAGTTTCTTTTTTAATCTTCATCTTTTGTTTACTTATTTTGGATTCTGTCTCTTTGGTTTCTGGTTCAAAATTCCTGATCACGCTTTTATGTTCATTTAATCTCACTCTGCAAGCTCGTGATGTTTGACCTACATACCCCAACCCACATGGGCATTTCAATAGGTAAATAACTCCTTCTGTATTGCAAGTGGCAAAGTGTTTTAACGCTATAGGAAAACCCTTCCTTGGGTGGGTGCAGAAAGGGAAAAGCATAGGGGATAAACTAACTAGAACAGATATAAAACCAGCTACCCTGGAGAAAATTAGCTCAAGTAAAATAGGTACCTTTCCGTGTTATAACTGTGGGCATTGTAGTGGTATCATAAAAGGAAATGTCTGCACCCACCCAAGGAAGGGGTTTCCTATAGCGTTAAAACACTTTGTATCCTGATGGAGGGAGGGTTAATCCCCCCCGAAACGTTGATGCACAGGTGGTCACAATAAAATAGGGGTATCCCCCCACCTGTAACATATGGTGTTGATCATTCTCGCAAACGTCTTCGACTTGTTATCTCCAGGTCAGTCTGCGGTAGTGCTCGCCCCTGATCCAGCTGAGGGCACTCAGCATGACATAAACCTGTTTCCCCAAGCCCCCTGTGCTTGATTATTAGCGCCGTCTCCATGCCTTGTATCTTGTGAATCCTTGTATCCTGTTATCTAGTAACCTTGCCTGGTCCCTGATCCTTTTGTACTTGATCTCCCGGTTCTGACCTTGGCCTATTTTTTGGATATTGCATGAACTCTGCCTGTCTTGACCGTCTTGCCTGAATATCACTCTGTTTAGTCTGCCGGCTGCCCTTGAATTTCTGCCTGTTCCTGGACTTGGTTTTTGTGTTCTCCTGCAAAGGTCTGTGCATGTTTTGTTTTGTTTAATAAACTGCTTAAGTTATCTAGCACCTAGGCTCCTGTCTGTGAAAACCTTCCAGCAATTTTTGACAGAATAATCCAGCCATATACTAAGGAAACAGTTGGTAACTCAACATGTTGCTGAACTACAGTACTCTGCCGGGCAGTTCCCTGCAATTAAAAAATATGCAGGGCAAAAAGACTTATTTGTGGATTTTCTCCTATTGTGCAAAGGACTTTCTTGCAAATCATTTTTTCAACTGTTTCCCATTAACATGCAAAGTAGACTGATTATTGTGTGTCTTTTGGAAGGGGAAGAGGGAGTTTGGGCTGAATAGCTTATTGATGAGTACTCGCCATCTTGGATGACCCCTGTTTTTCTTGTCCATGATGAAGATTCACTTAACAGGGGATCTCCGGCCAGTCCCAGCAGATTTCTTTTGTCCAAGCCCAGCTGCCCAGTTTCCAGTTCCTGCTCCTAGCCCAGCTGCCCAGTTTCCAGTTCCTGCTCCTAGCCCAGCTGCCCAGTTTCCAGTTTCCGCTCTAGGCCCAGTTGCTCAGGTTCCAATTCTTGCTCCAGGGCCCGCCGACTTCCAGTAGTATTTTCTGGTTCCAGTCCTCCGGTGGCTTGGTCCTTTGCCAGCCTTTCCATGGTTTGGGCCCCTACCTGCTCCTCTGCCAGTCTGTGCTCCTGTGTTAGCAGCTCAGCCGGTTCCAGCAGCCCTGTCGGTTCCAGCAGCCCTGTCGGTTCCAGCAGCCCTGTCGGTTCCAGTCTCTTCTGACATTTTTTTCTCTTCAAGTTCTGCTGTAGTTCAAGGTTTTGTTAATCCATTTCAACTTACCCCTCTAGTACAAAGATATTCCCATTCTCAGTCTGTTATATCCTATGACGAGAGTGATGAGAGTGACTATGCAAATAATATCTGTGATGATGAAGCGTGGGAAGATATGAACTCTGATGATGAAATTTCAAATGCATTTATCTTTAAATTTAAGGGTCGGTCAGTCTCCCAGTATCAGCCTGCAATTCACTCTCTTGCTATTTCCCAGTCTGCTCCTATGCCCGTTTCCTACCATAAATCAGCCTCTCTGGATCTCAGGCCTGAACCTCAGTTTATTTCTTTTTCTAATTTACCGGTGTCCATTTCCCAGCTAGTCCATGCTTCAGTGCTGGCTCCCAAAAAGCTGCCTCTTGTTTCTGTGCCGGCTCTGCGAACGCTGCCTCTTGTTCCCGTGCCGGCTCCGCGAAAGCTGCCTCTTGTTCCTGTGCCGGCTCCGTGAAAGCTGCCTCTTGTTCCAGTGCTGGCTCCGCGAAAGGTGCCTCTGCGGGCTCCCCCAGAAGTTGCCATTGTCCGGTCCCCTGCCAGCCCTCCAGTCTGCATCTCCGCTGCCAGCAGCCTTGTCGATTCCAGCCTTCATGGGCATATCTACTACAGCCTATGGGCCCAAGGACATATCTGCCTTCTCTGCATTGAGATCCGATAGTTCTGGTACTACAGATTCTACTGGTCTTGTTGCTATCTATGGTGGTCATTCTGCCGTCCTGGGCAATCCACCTGTAATGAGTGCCTTGGCAGTTTCCTCTGCTCTGTGACTGCTGACTCCTGCAACTCCTTTCCTGCTCTGGTGGCTGCTTTGGGCGATGCTCCTGACCCTGGCAACTCCACCGTTCTGGCTCCCAATCCTGGTGACTTACCTTCTTGGGCTCCTGATCCAGGTGGTCCTCCTGTCCCAGAAGTGGCTCCAGGTAGTCCTCCGGTCCCGGAAGCAAACATTTATATGTGCGGACACTCCTTTCTATTCAATACACTTGCCTGAATTAAAAAAAAAAAAAAAAAATAGAATGTCTAGGGTAGAGAGCATACCTATAATATAGAGAGAGAGTGTGCAGCAAGAAGACTGCTCTAGGAAATATGGCCTAATAACAGTATAGGCGACTGTATTCCTGTGGAGGGGTGTTCTCTGAATAGTTTTTCCCTGGTAATACACAAATTGCAGATAATGACTCTTAAGGGCAGAGACATGTGAAGATTCGCCCCTGAGCTGCCTTCCTGCCAGTTAGAATCTAACTGGTCGGCAGATTGGCACTCGTTTCCCGAAGTCGCCCAAACTTGCCTCATGAGGAAACTTCGAACGACTTCAGAAAATGAAGTGCTCCAAGTGCCGTTCCACCACCGATTTATATTCTAGCCAGTGGAAAAGCAGTTTGGGGAGATTAGTCGCCCAAGAGGCAATTTGTCAAAGTGATATTCTGAGGCAATTAGCCGTTCATCTGCATTTTTTTCACTATTATGTTTTTTGTTCATCGGCAGCTGTCCATTTTGGAATATAAGCAGCTATTTAGTTGCTATGGTCCACATTGCCTTAGCTACCAGGCAGTGGTTTAGACTGGAATATAAGTAGGGCAGCACATCACTTACTGCAAACATCAAGCAGTAGGCAGGTTTAAAGGAGAACCAAACCTGTAATAAAAAAATGTCTAGTCCCAAACCACTGCGCAAGTGCAGAAAGTAAAAAAAAAATTCAGAAATTTTCGTGACTTTCGGCCCAATGCAGTTGTTTGAGACAGAAATTTCCTCCAACTGCACGTGCGCCGATAATGTCTGTCTACTTACGGAAAAGAGCAAAGAAAAAAAGATGGTGCTCGTGAACTCTCGTGGCCTGAGGGGTAAGTAACAAGTTCAGTGCATTTGCCTGGGTGGGGGGGGGCAGGGTTTTTTTTTTTTATTACAGGTTGAATTAAACCCTAAAAATTAATAGGGCTAAAAATGCCATATTTTATATAAAACTTATTGCATCAGCCAAAATTTCAGCTTGTCAATAGCAGCAATGATTCAGGACTTCAAACTTGTCACAGGGGGTCAACATCTTGGAAGTGTCTGACACTAACATGCTCAGTGGCCTCTGAGCAGATGTTGAGAAGCTAAACTTAGGGGTCGTCACAAATCATCAAGCAGAAAATGTGGTTGGCCTGTAATAAACTGATGCTACAGGGCTGATTATTAAAGTATGAGGCTAATTGCACTGGTTTCTGTGTTGCCATGTAGTAATTATCTGTACCAATTTCTAATCAGCCTTGTATTGTGACTAGTGGACAAATTTCTGCTGCTTCGTTGCAAAATTTGTGAATTTACCGCAAGTGTCATGAAACAACAATTTTGACACGTGCAATTTTTGACAGTTGACAAAAGTCTAGTCGCCGGTTTCCAAAACTTCCTCGCCAGCGAATTTTCGCAGGTGATTCGCAAATTTATTTGCCGGCAGTGAAAAGCAGAAATTCTGCCCTGGCA
>CM044443.1:47699336-47716074 GCA_024363595.1 Xenopus borealis
TCTTATAACTATCCAATAAGAGTACACCTTAAGTGCATTAGGGGTATAATATACCTAATCTGTATATACTTCATATGACAAAAAAAAGTAAATAGCCACTGGATTCCAGCACAAGGCTCATGTGGGAAGTCCATCTTGGTATTACTGTAGACTACTTTAGTTCAAAATTATATAAATTTGGGACCTGTAATCCAAATTGCTCAGAACATGGAGTTTCCATAATTGGGATCTTCTTACCTTAAGTCTACTGGAAGAATTTAAACATTAAACCCAATAGGATTGTTTTGCCTAAAGTAATTATATCTTGGTTGGGGTCAAGTACAAGGTAAAAAAGAAATCAATTTTAAAATGTTTATTTATTCGATAATAGTAGAGCCTATGGGAGGTGGCCTTCCCATAATTCTGAGATTTATGGATAATGGGTTTCCTGATTACAGATGCCATATCTGTAGTAGAAGTTACTCCATTATCTCAATTATCCACTGGCCCTGTCAGGTCAGTGATTGTCATGGATAATGTCACATTATGTTGACTGAATAGGTGCAAAAAGAACTAAAGCCATCATCAACGTAAGGATAGGGACACAGTCAGCTTGTTAGAGGTATCAACCCCAAGGTTTCCCAGAGTGGGGGATAAAGTGAGTTGTACATGGACAGTTGAGAACAGGGAAGGAATAGCTCACTCCTCCTGAAGAAGCAAGTATGTGCAAAACATGTCAAGGTAAGTGATCTGACAGAGATGTATTCAATGAGTGAACATGGCAAAACTTCTGTAATTGTAATCCCTTTCTTTAGGAATTAACGAAAGGTAAACTATTGCACTTGAAGTGCATCTTGTCTGATCAGTTCAGAGACTGTAAAATAAGATTTCCCTGTGTGAGGTTGAGAATCACATGTAGTGACTGAACTAAATTCTGCAGTTCAGTTGATTGAACTCCAGTGTCCTTAAGTCTACGGCGGTGTTTGGACACATGGAGGCCTTTGATTTTCAGGCTTTTACTGTAATTTTGAAAGGTTTCTTTGTCATTTTTTCCTTTTGGCATCCTTATCCAGAAAATGTTTTGTAAGGATGTTTGTGTAGAATGCTCTGAAGTGCAATTCCCTTAAGGCACAGAAGTGGGCATTCTTCTTCTGTTTGCCATTGTGCTTCCTCAATTTAAGATTGCATTATCCTGTTCTCTTACCCTGCTGCTTAGGGACATGTTGCGATATATAACTGCAATTTAATTCAATTTAATTCAAACCTACCTACAATCACGTTATTTGCTATGGGTGGTTGACGATTTGTGAGAGATTTTTTCAGCATTTTATTAGTCCATAATTTTGTTGAAGTCACTAGAAGTCTATTAAAATTGTGGGAATTCAAACATTTTACTAACTTCCATATTACTCAACTTTCTGAAGATTTATAAATGGTCATATCCAGCACTGGAAAAGGATGCCATAAGTGACTTAAAGCAGTTACTATATGAATACTAATACATTGATAGATTGAATAAAATAACAATGCTGAAGTTTTGATGAGTTAGCAGTGTATACAGAATAAAGGTAAATCAATTTGGAGTCACATTTACTTAAAGGAATATTCAGTGTAAAAATAAAAACGGAGTACATAGATGCACAGTTTTCAATATATTTAGGCATCTATTGATCCCAGCCTTTATAGGTGATATTTGTGGATAACATAATAGCCAGAACACTATTTTCTTCTTTACTCTCTTTGTCAGTCAGCAACTTGATAAGGGGCCACATAACAGCAGTTATGTCACATTGCCTCCCTCCCCCTTTCAAGTCGCTAACTATAAGGTTAGGGAAATGCAAAGGAGGAAGTAGTCTTCTTCTGCACTCTCTCCAGCTCATTTACATCCCTCCTAAGGACTGGAGTCCAAAACTACACTGCATATTCCAGATGAGGTCTTACTAGGGATCTATAAAGAGGTATAATTATGTTTTCATCCCTTGAGTTTATGCCCTTTTTTATGCAAGACAGAAATTTATTTGCTTTAGTAGCTACAGAATGACACTGCCCAGAATTAGACAACTTGTCATCTATAAAAAGGGACCAAGTACAGAGCCCTGCGGTACCCCACTAACAACACTTGTCCAATTAGAAAATGTTTGTCTCTTTGTAGACTATCTTTTAGCCAGTTCTCTATCCAGGTACAAACACTATGTTCCAGGCCAACATTCCTTAATTTAACCAGTAACCCTCTGTGTGGCACTGTATCGAATGCTTTAGTCTAAGTAAAAGTCTAAGTAAATCACATCCATTGCCATCCCAGAATCGAGGTCCCTGCTCATCTTCTCATAAAAAGAAATTAAGTTAGTCTGGCAAGATCCATTATGCATAAAACCATGTTGGCACAAACTGATAGTATTTTTATTTGCTATGAAGTCCAGTATCCTATCCTTTATTAATCATTAGAAAAGCCTTCCTTCTTCATACGTCAGACTAACTGGCCTATAGTTTTGAGGCTGAGAATGGGATTCCTTTTTGAATAGAAGCACCACATTAGCAATTTGACAGCTTCTCTGCACTATGCCAGACCTCAATGAACCCTGAAAAATTAAGTAGAGAGGTTTGGCAATCACAGAGCTAAGCTCGTTAAGTACCCTGGGATGAATACCATCTGGCCTTGGACCTTTGTTTATCTTAACACGTTCTAGTCTCTTTTGAATTTCATCATGTGTGAACCATACATCATTAGATGTATTATTAGAATTTGGACGATTAATAAGAAAACCTTCATTTGCTGGTTCCTCATTTGTGTAGACAGACGAAAAGTATGCGTTCAGAATCTGAGCTTTTTGCTTGTTCTCATCAGAGAGCTGATACCCCTTCCTGTTTCATTAACATATTTAAAAAATTATTTTGGATTCTTTTTACTGCTTACTGCAACAATGTTCCTTGCTTACAAGTGGAATATACTGACATGTATATTTATTTAGCAGCATTTTAAAGCAACAGTTCAGTGTAAAAATAAAAACTGGATAAATAGATTGTCTGTGCAAAATAAAAAATGTTTCTAATATAGTTAGTTAGCCAAAAATGTAATGTATAAACTCTGGAGTGACTGGATGTCTAATATAATAGCCAGAATCCAACTTCCTGCTTTTCAGCTCTTTAACTTTGAGTTAGTCAGCGACTTGAAGGGGACTACATGGGACATAACTGTTCAGTGAGTTTGCAATTGATCCTCAGCATTCAGCTCAGATTTAAAAGCAACAGTTATGTCCCATATGGCCTTCCCTCAAGTCACCGATTGGTTACTGCCTGGTCACCAGGGTTACCAGTCAGTGGAAAACAAGAGAGCTGAATAGCAGGTAGTGTTCGGTCATGTTCGACATCCAGTCACTCCAGACTTTATACATTACATTTTTGCCTAACTATATTAGAAACATTTTTTATTTTGCACAGCCTATTTACCCAGCTTTTATTTTTATACTGAACAATTCCTTTAGAGACTTCCCATTTTCGTTCAGTGTTTAACCCTGTGAAAAGCATTTCACACTTAATATGTTGCAGAGAGGCCCTTATACTGTCAAAGTTTGCACGCCTGAAATTCAGTGTTTTAGTTACTCCCTTATAGAACAGCCTCTGCAACAGAATCTCAAAGGAGATTATGTTATGATCACTATTCCCTAAATGTTCACCCACACAAATGCTAGAAATGAATTCAGTATTATTAGTTCTCACAAGATCGTGAGAGTTATTCACAGTAGGTTCTTGAACAAGCATATTTACAAACCTACTAGCTTTATCTGTCTTGGCAAACCCATTACCCCAGCCGCTTCTATTTGTAAAAGTAGCTGGACTTCATAAGCGTCACTTATTCGAGGTGGTTTATAGCATACACCAATGATAATTTTCTTTGTAACCCAGTCAAATCTCTACCCAGAGGGATTCCACCCTCACCAGTGCTAGCAATGGTTATTTCTTTAGTACATGGCTTTAATTCAGGCTTTACATAAAAGCACCATACAAGTGCTTGTGCCGAGGCAGTTATTTTAATTCCACTTGTGGCAAAGACTGTCATGGGTACACAAATTGGAGCTATACAACATGTTTGGGACCAGATTAAGGGGTAGATTTACGAAGGTTTGAATGGTCTGATATTTATTTTTGGACAAATAAAATTTTTATTTTTTTGGTCAAATAAGTTCAATTTAAACCTAAAAAGTTGAATGTGAGATTTATCACACCTCAACCCTGGAAAGTTCTAATTCGATTATTCACCTACAAACCTGCTGAGTTTATGTAAAAGTCAATGGCAGAGGTCACTTGAACTATTTGAAGATGTTAATAGTAGCAATGAGCCAAATTCTTGGTAAGTTTCGCTTTCGAAAATGATGCCCCACAGACTCCAGCAAGAGAAAAAAAAAAGTTTTTTTTTTTAAGAGGAAATCTCGATTTGAATTCCATTCGAGTTTTTGGGTCTGGACTATTCGATCGAATTTTAGACGTTAAACCCTGTATCATAATAGTAATTAAAGGCGACCGGTCACCTAGAAAAATTATTCCAGATCCTATTTTGTCACATTAGTCAAGCAAAAGAAACTTTAATTACACGGTATAAAATATTTTGTCTAATTTCCTTCGGATAGGTTTCCATAAAAGGTTTGCTAAAAATGAACAAACAACCACATACAGATGCAGTCACTTTGATTTGTGTGTTAAATGTGTTGTGAATTAACTCATCTATCCCATTTATCCCACTTAGCACAGAATATTGTGTCACAGCATCCCATCCAATTAAAGAGTTCACCATTGAAAACAATGGTGCTTTGGTATGCTAATGAAAAGGTTAAATGCATTAAATGAGTTAAGATAACGTTAGATAACAGTTTCTTCAATTAGCCTTGAGTCACGACGCATTTAACTTACAAATTCAAGTGGCTGCATCTGTATATCCTTAAAGGGACTGCACTAGGCAAATCCATTATGGAAAAGGACTTTGGAGTCCTTGTAGATAATAAACTGGCTGTAGCAAGAAATGCCAATTTGTAGTTATCAAGGGCAAATAAGGTTTTGAGCTGTATTAAAAGGGGCATTGATTCACGGCAGGAAGGGGTCATTCTTCCACTATATAGAGCACTGGTAAGGCCACATCTAGAATATGCCATAAAGTTTTAGTCTCCAGTGCTCAAACAGGACATTATTGAATTAGAGAGGGTCCAAAGAAGGGAAACTAAGCTGGTAAAAGGTATGGAAAATCTTAGCTATGAGGAATGAGGAAAGACTGGCCAAATTTCACGCTGGAGAAGAGGCACTTAATTGTTGATATGAAAAATATGCATAAATACATAAGGGGATCATATAATAATCTCTCTAATGCTTTATTTACAAGTAGGTCTTTCCAGCTGACACAAGGTGACCCATTCAGATTAGAAGAAAAAAAAAAAGAGGTTCCACTTAAATAATTGGAAGGTTTTATTTTTTTTTTTTACAGCGAGAGCTGTGAAAATGTGGAATTCTCAGTTCCACTCAGTTGTACAGGCTGATACATGAGATTTCTTTAAGAAGGGGTTGGATGGCTTTTTTAGCAAGTGAGGGAAGAGGGTTATGGAAGATAGCTCATAGTACAAGTTGACCCAGGGACAAGTCCGATTGCCATTTTGGAGTCAGGAAGGATTTTTCCCCTCTGAGGCAAATTGGAGAGACTTCGGATGGGGTTTTTGCATTCCTCTGGATCAACTAGCAGTTAGGCAGGTTAAAATAGAGTGAAAAGATTACACTTGATGGACGTTTGTCTTTTTTTTTAACCTAACTTACTATGTTACTTACTATATAAATCCAATGAATATGAAAATAACGATAGACAGTTTACTGAAAGTAGCAATTTTATTTGAGTTAAAATTATTTACAAAAAAACCCAGACATACTTCATGAAACTGGTACAAACTTGATTTTTTTTTTCCTGCCGTTGGCTTTTGCTCCAAAGATCACAGCTGAGAAATACTGTATAAAATAAAAATAGGATTGGATTCAGAAAAGTACTATACCATTCTAATTTCCAATTGCTTGTATTTACAGAAATATTTACAATGGAAAAAGTTTTTTTTCTTAGTTGACTTGCAAGTAGGCTTCAAGTACCCTTAAAGCAAAGTTGTTGATAAAGATCTTCAACAGATGAATGTGCTACAGTTTTAAAATGACAAATCTCCAGACTTCCTGAAAGAATTATTCTGTAAAGACTGCATCAGTGGTGGTAAATAAGCAACCTACAGATCTTAACTGAAATGCAGAATACAGGCAGCAGCAACCAAAATATGACTTAAGCTAAGGTTGCTCTTTACTAATGAGCGCACAAGATATGAAAAGGTCCCAATTTGCAAACTATAAAAATAGCACTTCAGCCACATCAGAAATATTCTTACAATTCAATTTATTAAATTCCTGTTGCACATAAAAAAAATAAAACATGTTGTTGCTCCTCAGGCTAATGCAATGCATGTGCAATTGGGGCAGAAAGTAAGCGAATAAAATCAGAGGGTTACCCATCAACTTAGCACCCTCAGTGATTCTTTCTTTTGTTCTCCAATAAAGGGGTTGTTCATCTTATACTATATTGAAAGTAGTATTGTTGGACAATCCGCAATTATAAAGTTGACATATAAACATTTAGATTTCGGCTCTTGTGAATTGCAATATCAATTGCTATCTGGTTGCTAGGATTTATGGTAATGGACATGCTATCTGGTTGCTAGGATTTATGGTAATGGGCATGCTATGTGGTTGCTAGGGTTTATGGCAATGGACACACAGCCCTTTCTTCTCTGGTGTAAAACAGCCAGCAGAGAAAACTTCCATCCTCTCCATTTTGCAGAATAACTGATAAGCATTATATTTTCACTCCAAAACCCACCACATATGGGCACTGAGAGGACTGGTCAGATGCGATGCCATTTTTACAATGGTGAAGAAAATTTTTTTTTTTACTCTTAAAAACTAGTAGTTTTGAAAGTTTGAAATTAATATCAACGTGGACGCCAGAGAAGAAAGATAAATCAATTTCATATATGAATAAAGATTACATTGCACCTTCACACTTGATTTGTTTTTTTTTGTTATCTGGGGCCAGTGACCCTGAATACCAGATATTGGTATATCAGTTTAAATACTAAAAGTTAGTAGAAGGGTGAACATCCCCTTTAAAGAGTTTTCTGTTTTAATTACAGATTTCAACATAATGAAAGTAAAATGGAGATTTAAGAGAGGGTAAATGTACATCAGTAGGTTAAAAGGAGGCATTTACTGATCTTCACTGCAAGAGAGTATTGGTATTTGCTAGATAGGTTGGAATTCTGAACATGGACACTGTGATATATTGTAGTAAGAGACACACAGGCTGTACTGGCTGTTGCAATGCTTGGACGGAAACTGGTGGTGGTCAAAACACCTCTATGGGCCTGTTAACTTCCTATACATCTATAGGGGAAAATGGTATCTGCCTTTACTAGACCTGACATGTTAACCCCGATTCAATTAATCAACTTATAAAGCGTTTCCAATATAGGCCTATGGGATGTGGTGACAGGTGGATGGGGAAGTTTTGACTACTGCCGTTATAAACATCTGCTAACAAAACAGCTTTGTATTCCTTTATATCTTAGGTAACAAATGAATCAATAAATATTTAATAAACAGCCCCCCCCCCCTTCCTGTAGTTTATAAATAAGTAAACTAAAACAAATAGGAACAAATTCAGGTTGATTTGGTATTCGCAAATCAATAATTATAATACAAATTAGTATTACCACACATAAGGATGGCTTGATAGCACTGTTCTGATTGGGTTGGTCTGTGGGGTATATACAGTCATGTAGTTATCATCTGACACTGTTTTGGCTTTGCTCCCTTTGATAAAATGCCCTGAAAAAAATCTATATTTTGGTGTTTTTGCCCCAAATCCAGTTTAGGGTTTACATAGATAATCAAAATGACCAAACATGAAGACCTGGTTGGCCTTTATGTGGTCAGATTTAATTTAGTTTAATTTCAGTTAGTAATATTTCTAATATCATAGGGAAATGCAACATATTACCAATGACATTTTAGGAATAAGAGGAAACTTGCATTTGTTCAAAGTAAGTCAAATGATCTTAGAATGAGATATGCTTACTTTATATACAGAAGGCATCACTAAACAAAATCAAGCCTTGGAACAGGTGTAATGAATAGGAGGGATTGCTTAAAAACACCAGTGCAGTAACTTTCTACTTTTAGGCTGTCAATTACATTGTTTAGGAATTAAATCACATCTCCACCCACTGTCCTAAGAGGAGGTACAATAAATTATTCCTTTGGGGTGTCTAATGTTGCAGCAGAAACATGAAATAATAGTTATGGCTTACATACAGAGTTAATTTTTGTTTCAACTTAAAAACAAATGTTTTGAGTGAAATTTGGTATTAGGAAAACCATAGATTACTAGAATTGTAGAGGTAGACCTTTTTGACAACTAGCATTTCAATTTTAAATAGAAGAATTTTTACAATTTGGCCCTCTGTAATCTCACTGGTTTTATCAAACATTGCAGAAGAACTGCTCCTCTAGCATTTGTAACTTCTTTACTCACTACATGTTTTGCATATGTACTTCATCATCTGACAAGCTATTTCAGGCATACTATGGGTTTAAGTAATGCCCAACTGCACTTGTGAATCACAAATGCAGCAAGCCACATCAATAAACAAAACAATATGCTTTTCTTTATATGGCCACTCATGTAATGACAATTGTTATTTGGCCTACCAGATAGTTGACCTGCCAAACAAAGACAATTTTACCCTTGGACAAATTATTAGATCGGGCAAAAACCTGCAAAAGAGATGGAAACTACCTGCACAGATAGCCTAAAAGGGCAACTTAGTTTGGGCCCTACAGTTATCTCAGCATTTCTCAACCAATTACCAATAGGAAATGGATTGTATAGATTAATGTGAAATATCAAGGTAGCCATCACTTTAGCGAACAGTAGATAAAAAGGTCACAACTTAAAATGTGCTGTTATGAGGAAGCTACTGGATAGTGCTGCTTAAAAATAAAAAATAATAGTTAAAGGAAAGAGTCCCTAAATACATGAGTACATTGAACACTCACTATCTGCAGTCTTGTATTTGTACATCTCTTGCCTTTAGGTTTAAAGGAGAAGTTAAGGCTCCATGCACTTAAGGGTTCCAAATTTTAGGCACCCCCAATTATTGTATTGACTTAACTGAAACCCCAGATCGGTGTTCCCATCAGCAGAAAACTGCACCAGCCCAGGGTTGTACCAGTGAGCACCATGGAGGGAGCCCCTTACTGCTTCTTACTTCAAATTTCCCTGGGGCAGATGAAAGCGCAGTTGAACGAAATAGCTGATTTATTAGTAAAAGTTTGGCTTTTTGTTTTACTGTGTGAGCCACACGAACAAAGAGGAAGACAGAAGAGGATCACTCTGTGGTGCTCACTGGTATAACCCCAGGCCGGTGCAGTTTTCTGCTGATAAGAACACAGGCCCAGGGTTTCAGGTGAGTCAATAAATTTAATTGGGGGTGCCAAACATTTGGCACACCCAGGTGTACAAAGACTTTCCTTCACCTTAAAAAAACAAAAATATAGATAATATGACCATGTAGTAAGGTGACTTATCTCTTAAAAATTAAACATTTCTGTTGACAATAAGGTTGTTCTGAATATAGATTAAATGATTATACCTTGGGACTTACCCATTCCCAGTACATAAAGTAATATGACTGAGAAGCCAAGGATAAATGCAACAATTTATTTCAGATAACTACTTTTTGGTTCTTGGCTCAAATCTGAATATTTAAGTCAAGCAGTTGGGTCAAACCCTTGATTACATTAAAATCTACAGCTTTAAACAACTGCATATAAAATCACATTTTTCTGATAAAAGATGAGCCCAAAAATCATCCCATTTAGAAAAACATACTAAAGGTACATTAGATCTTAGCTTCATATTTTGTCAAATCCTAGTGGACTCTGCACTTCACCAAATCTAAAAAACTGGGAACTAGCTACTCATTATTTGCACTTAGCAAGAATAGAACACATATTTTTAGTCCCTTTGGTTCTCGCCATGCCACCAATAACGTTAAACTGTGGCCTTGACAAGAAGGTAATCATACATTAACAAATATTTATAGAATGATTTTGTTAGGGGATAAGAATTATGGAAGAAAAACACATTTCAATCTCCTCATAGCTGGGCAGATTTTATCATGCAATTTAAATATTTGGGCTCAGTCTCAAGTTATTACAGATACAAAAGGAAAATATGAAAGAAGCAGGACAATTTATATATATATATATATATATATATATATATATATATATTTGAAGAGAAACAAAAATGACAAAACACTATTTGTTCACATTAAGCCTTAACACTTTTGAGCCTTCTGAATAACCATACGAGTTGCCTGGAATGACCCTGTCTGATAATAGTTGGAGCCAATAATCTATGGAACAATGTATCATTGCAAAATTGTCCTTGGTTTAGCCATGAGGACTGCGGGACATGTATATTGAGAACCTATGTAACATTATGGCGGACATGCTGGAAAGGGCAACAGCAAAAGGCTTCCAGTTGTTACCCATATAGTCAATGTCAACAATGACTGGCTATAATAAATGAGTGCGGTGATGGGGATACAAACAATTGCATGGGTAAGAAAATTCTCAAATTACACTATATGGATGCTGACAAGCATTTATGATTTTTGCAACATTTTAATGTCACAAGACATGTTTCCTGCTAGTCTAGGCTTAAAAAAGCAACTAACAAGAAGATAAAAAAAAGCAATAGTTTAGGTATCATAAACTTGGCAGTAGTTCCCTTTTAGATTAACTTTTAGTGTAATGTAGAAAGTGGAATTCTAAATTCTCATTTTTAAAAATGTTTTTGTATTTATTGTGCAGCAGTCTCAGCTTGGAAGTTTAACCATCTGTTTCTTTGTTGCATTCAATTACCCCAGTAACTAGGCAACAGTGTGACGAATAAAGGAAAGATAAGTAATACAAATATGAATAACATTAATGCTGGTCTGTATGTTGGGGCCAATCACCCAAACACCATTTTCAGGTGCAGACTGGAATAAGGCTAAACATTTGTAAAAATTAAGACCAACTGAGAAGTAACGAAGGGCAGGCCCATCAAAGCCATATCGAAGTTTACTTAAAGGAAAAGTCTCTTTTATGAGCAAGGTAGCACATTGCCAGGACAGAAAACCTATTATATTTCCAAGAAGAAAAAACCCACTATTTTGGCATAGAAAATAACTTTAAGCATAACAGATCCATTCAGTGTTCGTGTTGCCTGGGGGATGATCTTACCGAATCAAAGAGCAAAATAAAATGCAGCCCCCACCCTTGTTAAAAAAAAAATGGAAATTGTATCTATAAAAAAAGGTAAGCAATTAAATTTTGTTTTTCCTTGTTTTAGATAAGGTGCACTGCCTTTTCATTTAATGGCCTGTGATTACAGAGGAATATTGTACAGTGTGACTTATTGCCTTCAGTGTTGATTGTAATGATAAAATGTTAGAAATAATATAGCCATATCAACTCTTCCTGCTTGGAAAATTTGAAGGACTACATATAAGTGGAGCAGCTGTGTCTTTTAAACAAAATTAATCTAATGTATTTGAAAGAAGTGTTTAAACTCTCACAACATCGACATAAGGTTTTGAAGCGGTAACATTGGTCAGAACTGTTTTAGCTGTGAATGATCAAACTGATGGTTCACTCATTGGTAATGTATAAACTACCAGTTTTATATTTGAACCCAATCATCAAGGATAGACAAAATGCTAAAATGTTCAACAAGTTATTTACAAAATAAGTTTGTGACATATAGATATAGCCACTCTTTGGAAAAAAAAATAATTGTCCTTGCTCATATTCACCCAGTGAAGAATGCATACAACCCTCATATAACCTCTCCTATTTGCCAAAATTGTTACGTTTACAATTATGGGTATGAGTGCAAAAACAAGGTTAGTTGATCTAAAAATTACTCCTAAAAGTGTATAGCCTTTATGAACAATTTTCATATAAATATTGCTAAGAACATCTGAACTATTTTTACACGATAAAGCCTATGCGAAAGGGTAATTGGCCTTTGTTTACCCACTAAAACCTCTAAAATTAAGCAGGGAAGTTTCTCCTGCCTTTAATATGGCTTTTTAATTTCTTTGCTTTACTTTAAATAGCGACACTCTGTAACCGTCATGTTTCTGGTGCACAAAGGGGGAGCTATAAAGAGAAATAACCTTAAGCTTCTGGTAAAATATTCCTTCAAATTTGGGTATTAGTCCCAAATGTTCACCTTAACTTTTAAACATTCTAATAAAATACTGGTATCTCTTAAAATAGAACCTAGTCCGCGAGGTGGAGGAAAAACCAAATCTAGAACGAAGGTGTTGACACCAAGCTTCAGCTTCAAGACTGTCCCAAATGTGGACCTCCCTGTAATTTAAAAACTTTAAATTCTTTAAGCACTAACCGGTCATCCACTACTTTATCAAATCTGCTATGTACTGCAACAATTCTCCAGTTCTGCCAGGGAAAAACACACAATATTTTTGTTGCTTTAAGTATAATAAAGTACTGCAAAGAGTGCCAATTCCATACAGGAGGAAAATGAAGTCCCTGAAAGTTTTAAACACAGTAATGGCATCTCCCTACATATTTAAAGAGGTCCAAGATGACACCTGAGATGGACCACTGAAAAATATAAAAATAGATTCATATTAACTAACTGGGTAGGTAATGTACAACTGAGCTTCAGTGGAACATAAACATGTCTGAATGATTTTATAATTGTAAGATGGTATTTCTGGTCATTTAAAGATATTCAGAACGGTGCAGAAAAAATAACAATTACTTCAGTTAGGCCCATCAACACACAGAAAAAAATTCTTAAATTATATAAAAATAATGCATGTACAGAATAGACATAAAAGTGTAAAACGGCAAGTTTAGTTAGGATCGGAAGCTACAAGAAAAAAGCCAAATATCTTAAAGCAAACAAACCTAACATTGCGTTTGTTTTTACAGGATCTTGGAAGCATTCCTTAATGAAAGCTATTCCAAAGACAGAAATTAAGACCAAAAATAAAAGCAGGTAGCTGTCCAGTACTATGCAATACAACTATTTGGACTCATACCAGCCGAGTGGCTTTTGTACCTAGCTGGCATATAATGCAGTATTTCAACAGTAATCAGCAGCATTTTTTTTTCTATAGTCATTTTTCTATTTTTCTTAACTGGCCCTGACACAACCCTTCCCAAAGAAATAATGAACCCTGTTACTGTACTCTAAACAAACAAATACTGCAATGCACAAACTGCCTGATTTCTAATGAACTCTCTGCAGCACCTCGGTTCTTCATTCTGAGTTACAGCAGTCAACAGATCAGTATGAGAAATAGGTGTGGAGCCATGTCAGTCTTTCAAATAAAGTAGCACAGATGAATAATCTCAGTGCATCTTTAGGGACTTGTTTCATGACTTCTTCCTTTTTAGAGGGATATATCCAGCATAAACATGGGCTTGCAGGTGGAAGGTCAACGCTTAGCAGTGCTCCAAATACTCAATAACTCTAGAGATAGACTTCTGGCCCGTTGTTCCAACAGCACACTATTAGAGACAAAAAAAAAAAGCAAAAGATAAATGGACTACAAAATTTAAAGGAATTGGCTTCCCCAAGTAGCATAAATTGAAATTCAGGCATGTTTTAAAGTTCACTATCTGTTGCACAAGAAAGTTCAGTGCCCACGAATATATTATATATTATAAGGGAGAGGGCTTTATCATGGACTTAATATTATAATAAAACAAGTGATAGTGAATGTGGCAAATACAAATAAATGGTTAGGATTATAAAAAAAAAAGCTATAATATAAAAAATATAGCATTACAAAATACATATAATATACAGCATAAAGAAACCTTTCCCTGGAAATCGTAAACCCTAAGTTTTCCAGATGTGCAGAGAAGTCAAAAGACACTCCAAAGGTCACAATGAAGATTCAAGAGAAGGTGTCTACTTACTGTAAGATTCATAAAACTAAGAAACTTCTTAAGCATTTCTGTCATTATTGAAAAGTCTCCGTCAGGTAAATTGTCCCGTACAGTAGTCACATTGATCTGAAAGACAAGTTTAACAAATAGTATTAAGAGTGGCTTAGCTTTGGTTAACTATAGCTAAGATACAAGAGTAATTCAGGTATTATCAACTGTTGAAAGTCATGGTAAACATTACTGGCTTCTGTTTATATGAAAATAAAACAGATTAATGGGGTGGAGATCACACTAGCTCTTTGTAATAGTGACGTAAAAACTAATGAGCACTAACCGGACTCTCCTGACAAAGACATCCAAGAAGTAAAGCAGTATAAGATGCAACAATACAGTCTTCCATGTGCTTCCCTGCATGCTGAAGGGCTGCAAAAAAAAAAACTTCTGTGATCATTATAACTTCTATGTCAGTGAATCCAAATTTATGAGTTTCAGTGAATTAAAGTAGTTTATATTCAACCAGCACAGTAAAAAGTTAGTGAGAGTGTGTGCTAGAGCTTATGTGAGAATTTACAAAGCTGTAGTTGTAACACAATTTGTGTGACAATTCAACTGCAGCAAGGCTAATGAAAACAAAATCCTATACTAATATTTACTATAGATTTGTGGAGTTCCACCTGTGTTTCAGAAGCCCCAGAAGATTTACTTTAAGGCACTACATCAGTGGTTGATTCAGGGTATTTTGTCAAAATAAATGTTTTCAAATTGACATAGCCAGTGATTATAGCAGCTATATGGCAATTTAAAAATCCAGATATGAAAAAGCCAGAACAAAAATCTTAGATTTACAGAATTAAAAAAGTCTTGCAGAGCTATAGTTCAATTGGCTAAAAAAAATAGGGGAATAATGCAAAGGACAACTTTCTTGTCTAATTTTGTATTGTGTTTCATGCAGGCAGCATTTGAAGGCCTAAAGATTGATGGGAAGATTGGCAACGGCTGGAGAATAAACCAAGCAACATAAATCAGTAAACTGTAGCCAATACATGAGAAAATGGCAGTCACAATGAGTCGTACCATATGCGCTGCAAGTTCTTCATTGGTACGTTACCACAAGAAACAGAAGTGACAAAACAGGATTGCAACAGTGCAGGTTGATTTTCTATGTATCTGCTGTACAGATACGTTAAAGGGATTGTTCACTTTTAAAGTGGACCTGTCACCCACACATAAAAAGCTGTATAATAAAACTCCTTTTAAAATTAAACATGAAATCTCAATTCTTTATTAAAAATAATTTATTTATTAATTAAAGTATGCAATTACTTTCACCTTCCATATAAACTTACTAGAGGTCACTGCACTCCCCACATTCCCCCTCTCTCTATAGCCTTTAATTCTGTAACCAGTGCATGCGGATGGAAATCAGGTCCCCCACAAGATTTTGAGTGTCCACAGAATGCCTCCTTGCTATAATTATGAATTCCCAGACCAAAGGAAACAAGATTCAAATAATTTATATAGTGTAATGATTATTTTGATGAACGTGATAAAACGGGAATTGGAATAATTTTTTTCGGGTGACAGGTCTCCTTTGGCCCAAAAAATTTGCCCCAAACCAAAGGTGCGGGCTGATAAAGCTTGCATTCCGGTTTGGGGAAAAAAATTCCCCCCTGCAGGCGCTGGCTTACTCTTTTAGTATCTTTATCTTTTAGTATAATGTACAATAATATTCTGACAATTTGCAATTGGTTTTCATTTTTACTATTTGTGGTTTTTTCAGTTATTTAATTTTTTTTATTCAGCAATTCTTCAGTTTGCAACTGGTTGCAAGGTTCCAAATTACCCTAGTAACCATGCCCAAAGTTAAGTAAGAGACTGTAACATGAATAGGTGAAGGTCTGGACAGACAGTGATAAAAGTAGCAATAATAATACATTAGTGGCCTTACAGAGCATTTGTTTTTAGGGTCAGTCAACCCCATTTGAAAGCTGGATATAAAACATGAAGGCCAAAAAGTTTTTAAGAATTAGCCATTCTATAAAATACTAGAAGCTAAAGGTGAACCACTCCTTGACAATAATTATGTCATACAATGTCAATGATCTCTCTAGAATGTCTATTGTGTATGTATGTGTGTTTATATATATATATATATATATATATATATTTGTATGTGTGACATGAAATCTACACTGACCTTTATTAAGATCAAGCTCTTCATCCTCCTCTTCCTTCTTTTCTGGTTCTTCAGAATTTGGGCTCTTTTCGGCAGATACCCACTGGATTTCCCCACCAGTTTCCTGCCATTCTCCACTCTTGTCATTTTGTGATGTTGGAACTTCTTTGATCAACTCATCTGTCTGACTTTCTGCTAATTGGGCAGCACGCTCACGCTCTAAGAAAAGCTAAACAGCATATAGCATAGTGAGAAAGCATGTTTACCCAATTACTTATATGGAGGCTGATCTAAAGAAAGGAAACCAGTTTAAAATCAAAATAAAATTAAATCTTGAAAATAAATAGTGGCAAATAGTGGCAAAAAAGTGAAATGGACCACTATCACAAACTCCCATAGTAGAAAATATAATGGATCTGCAATGCATAAGGCTTTCTAAGTAAACTAGTATTCTAGTTGATTGGCAGCTATTGGACTGGATGGTGACACTTCATGTGCTTTTTAGGACTGCCAACCTCTCCAAGTTTCCCA
>CM044443.1:47732492-47761459 GCA_024363595.1 Xenopus borealis
GGGATGCACCGAATCCACTATTTTGGATTCGGCCGAACCCCCGAATACCGAACTGAATCCGAACCCTAATTTGCATATGCTAATTAGGGGTGGGAAGGGGGAAAACATTTTTTACTTCCTTGTTTTGTGACAAAAAGTCATTCAATTTCCCTCCCCTCCCCTATTTTGCATATGCAAATTAGGGTTTGGATTCGGTTCGGCCGGGCAGAAGGATTCGACCGAATCCTGCTGAAAAAGGCCGAATCCTGGCCAAATCCAGAACCGAATCCTGGATTCGGTGCATCCCTACTTTTTATTAATTAATTAGTAAAGTTAGCCAACATTCTCAGCTGTCTTAAAAATTCGGAAAAGTAATTGCAAATGGTTTTTAAAAACTATATGAATACACAAAGTTCCAAAACAGCAGCAAAATAAAATTTAAATGGAAATTTTCCACTTTAGCAGAATAGGGGTAAACAAATTACATGGTAACTGTTACCCTCTTTACCCTTCTAGTGAATAACAATAAAAAAACACATCATCAATGGTTTGGAAAGGAATACCACGTTCCAAAGGTTTACTAAATGCAACAATGCTAAATTTCAAGGAGGGAGTATTAGACCTGAATATACTCCATTGAGCCTTTCATTATTAGCAAAACGTGCAGGGTACTAGTGAAGACATGAACAAAACTTAAGTAATTTTCCCAACCGTATACAGCAGATTGCTTTCAATAGAACTTCTATGACAATACTTTTGCAGTTGTCTTCATGCTGTCCACCTGAATGAATTAATATACAGCAGACCATGTGTTCACTAATTCAAATTTTGCATTAATATTGAAAGAAAAGTAAAGTAATATTCACTGGGTGGGTTGCAAATATATTACAAACACTAATTTGATATAATTTTTAACCTTAGACCCTGGGCTGATGCTCCTACATGCTGAACAGTGCATTGGGCCAGGTTACTAGTCACTGTGTCTCCTTGATTTGCTGGTGATCCAGCAAGCCTCCAGTGTCCTGGACTGCACACATGCACAGTAAAATCACAAACTGGGGACGGTGCAGTCTTCTTTAAACAGGATTACAAGCCCAGGGTCTAAGGTTAGGATTTACATTCATTGGGGGTTGCTTACGACATTGAGAATGAAAAATAAAGATGTAGAGAATTAAAACAATTTGTGGTTTGAATGAGAGCCTGACTAATGAATAGAAGAGCGCCTGAATAGGAAGATACACAATAAAACAATAATGGTAAAACTTTTACACTGAATGCAATAGTAATTTTGCTATCATAAATCTGTAAAGATGCAAAAGACAAAAATTATTAAAAATTAAAATCAATTGAAGTTACTATGAATACGACATATTCTAATATGTTCACATACCGCCCCTCATATTATTGCATTCTTTACATATCCTTTAAAAGTGTTTATTTTTCACCTACAGTTCATAAATTTGATCATTCATTGTACGGGTATGGGATCCATTATCCGGAAACCCGTTATCCAGAAAGGAATGCCCATCTCCCCCCAACTCTATTTTATCCAAATAATCCAAATTTTTAAAAATGGTTTTCTTTTTCTCTGTGGTAATAAAACAGTACATTGTACTTGATCCCAACTAAGAAATTATTAATCCGTATTGGAAGCAAACCCAGCCGACTGGGTTTATTTAATGTTCTAATGATTTTTTGGCAGACTTCAGGTATGAAGATCCAAGTTACAGAAACCTCTATATTAAACTGCACATGTAAATATGTAAAAATTAAAACATCACATACCATTATCATTAGTTAAATTAAGCAAAACACCAATGATTGACCTCATGCAGTCCTCCACAGCTTTGCCAACATGACTAGACACATTATGGTGAGGAAGAGATTTGCTGTTGGGAATGCAGATGGTGTCCTCGGCTCTGTTGTAACGCTGAATCAACTCCTCACAGTGTCTCAGTGCTCTGAGTAGTGATCAAAACAAACCAATGTAATTTGAGTAAAGTTTTTATACAGCAACACAAACTATTATTGAACAGCAGAAATGTAAAGCTAAAATGGAAATAGTCATTAAAAGACATCATAGTAAAATTGCATCCCCAACCGAAGGAGTTTCTGCCAAAAGCAGGAGATCAATCCCCCCCCCCACCGGTGTCATAGCATAGAGCAGTCAAATGGTAGGTTAGCCCACATCTCCTGTGGAGAAATTTTTTTAACATTATAGGTGCTCTTTAATTCAAGAATTTAGAAGGAGTAAAATGAACTTACTTTGCTGAAGACACAATGAGTTGTGAATCTTTGTAAGCTATTAAATAACTCTGATTTTCTGGGTTATGCACAGTTACCTGGAAAAAAATAAAAACAGCCTGAATCTAGATTTTAGCTATTAGAAGGAAGTGTTCCTGGATGTAAGTGGTGTAAAAACCTCATATTCTGCCTAATACCTGAGGCACACATGGTATTTTGATCAAAGGGAGAAGCACAGTAGTCAGTGGCTTTGATCACCTGCACAAAAAAAGCCATACCCAGACATCTACAGACAATTTTTTTTGCTGTTTTTAGTTGAAAGTAGTGGCAGGTAGTCAAGGGTTTTAAAAGCTATGGTACTTACAAAGAGTACACAGTGGTTAAAAGGGCAAATTGACATTGTTAAAAGGCTGCATTTTACTTGAAAAAAAAAGGCATGGGCTTGCCTTAGCAGTAACCTATCAGTTACTTGTAGTAGCTAGGTCTCTTATCTGTAGTCTTCTGCATTGCTTTCATCAGGCCACACTTAGTTTAACACTGTACAGCATGGAGGCAAAATTATTGAAAAAAATAAGTGATTGCACTTGGGATCAACCAACTTACTGCCTCAAACACTCCAAGTTGGTATAAAAAAACTACTACTAGTACTTTATGACAAAATGTTGACATTTGCTCATTAGGAACATACGTTATTACAGAGTATATTCTTCTGTATGCAATACAACATGTGTAACCACTATAATTAGAACCTACAAGTAGAAGACGTTTGAGCTAAATTCTATAAGTTTGTTTAATCATTTAACACTACAGCTTTCCACTGAAGAAATAAGCAAACTATGGACACTTACGCTCTCCAGGACCCGTAAACATCGTTCAGCTCCCCACAAAGAAGCAACTAATTTTCCTTCACTTACATCACGATCAAGGTGATTAGCACATTCTTTAACTAGGAGGAGGAAATAAGGTTAGCAGAAGAAAAATAAATTCCACTACTTCAAGAAATTCTCATGAGGCACAGATAGTTTGACTTATGCTAGTAATTATAGGCAACTGACTTTTCATTCGAACTGACCAAACATGGTGGGGAAACCATATTTTTCCGTTGTGCCCAGCCAGCAAAGGTCGATCAGAACAGATTTTATGAAATTAGAATAGTAATAACGTCTCTAACGAATGTAACATGAAAAATGGTTTATTACAGCACTGATAATTTTACATTGTTATAATGCACCCTATATGTCCCTTAACTCTACTAAACAATGCTGCAGTCAAATCATTTTGAATTAATTCTTTGTAGAACTATTATATACACACATATTAAAGTAATTAATCAAATTCCCAATGCTCAAATAAATCCCTATATAATGAACAACTAAAAGGACATCCTTGTCACAGAAAGGGAAATACTCATTTGTGCAAATCTCTATGTTCCAGCAAGGGGATAAAGGTGTATATAGGCATGTATTGACCCTTTATGTTGACAGAAAGAACAAATATCCTTTATGATTTTTTGTGCATCTACAGGATGTAAATCTTTAATCCGCATAGGTTTAGTATAGTGAATATTTTACAAGGGCTTTTAATAAAATCTATATTTTGGGGCAGTCCAAAAACAATAATAAGAGATTGAGTTCAGCGCCAACTGTGTCCAATCCTAGAGAGATGGGCGCTAGCTTATTGTGGGAAAATCAACCTTCCCAACAGAGAAACGTGAAAGCAAAAGTTTGGGCACCCTTTGCCAAATTACAGGTTTAGTTAATTTTTAAGGAAAAAAAATCTACTGCAACAATAAGAACATTAAAAAACATAGGAAAACACAAAACAGTATTTCTGGCATCTGCAAAGTTCTAGGGATGAACACAGTTTATGCAAGGTCCCTGACCCTAACTACCTCATTAGGCCTTAATAACCATTAGTTGTCACCCACTGACAATTGTAGAGTTTAATAACAAATCTGACAGTCCAAACTTTGCACTTTCACTCAACAACTATAACTCATCTGAGAATCTGAAAATGAAGCCGACTGATACATACAACATTTGGCTGACAGAGCAGCGTTTGGAAAAATCATCAGGAGGAAGGCTAACCTGCAACCTCATCACAAACATCACCATCTGAGGTATGCAAAACAGCATACAGACAAGGTAGAGGCTGTGCACTGATAAAGTCAATATGTAACTCTTTGGCCACAATCATCAAAAAAAGGAATAGAATTCGGAAAAAAAAAAAAAAAAAACACCTTGCCAACTAGAAAAAATGGGGGTGCATCCATTATGCTTTGACGCTGCGTGGCATCCAGTGGAAACACTGTACACATGTAGAAGGAAAAACGGATTCCACTAAATTTCAACTAATGTAGCTGTGGCTTGTGCGAAAGGGGGTGTTACGAAGTATGACTAACTAGGGTGTGCAAACTTTTGGACATACAACAATTACCATTTTCTTTGTTCCTATTTTTGCAATTAGATTTTAACACAGAGATTCCAATTTTTACTTACCAAAGTATTTAATTTGGCAAGGGGTGTTCAAACTTTTGCATTCAGCCATATGTGGCTGGGAAATTGGAATATTAGAAAATCCAGTCTGATGCCAGCTGTACTCGATACACACCAATATAGCCCTGTTTTTATCAGATATCTGGTCCTGTGCAATATGACCTACTCTTTTAGGCCAACAAGTTTTTTTTATGTATGGTCAACTTAAAGGTTTATTATATAATTTGACTCAGTGCTAAAACTATATTTTGCTACTTTTTAATAAATACCAGTTATTCATACATTTAATTGCTATTAAAGGGAAACTGTCATGGGAAAACGTTTTTTTTAAAACACACTAGTTAATAGTGCTGCTCCAGTAGTCTTCTGCACTGAAATCCATTTCTCAAAAGAGCAAACTGATTTTTTTATATTCAGTTTTGAAATCTGACATGGGGCTAGCCATTTTGTAAATTTACCAGCTGCCCCTGGTCATGTGACTTGTGCCAGCACTTTAGAACTACTTTCTGGCAGGCTGTTTTTCCTTCTCAATGTAACTGAATAGTACACAGTGGGACATCGGTTTTACTATTAAGTGCTGTTCTTAGATCTACCAGGCAGTTGATATCTTGTGTTAGGGAGCGGTTATCTGGTTACCTTCCCATTGTTCTTTTGTTAGGCTGCTGTAGGGGAAAAGGGGAGGGGATGATAGCAGAACTTGCAGTACAGCAGTAAAGAGTCAGTGAAGTTTATCAGAGCACAAGTCACATGACTTGGGGCAGCTGGGAAATTGACAATATGTCTAGCCCCATGTCAGATTTCAAAATGAAATATAAAAAAATCTGTTTGCTCTTTAGAGAAATGGATTTCAATGCAGAATTCTTCAGGAACAGCACTATTAACTGATGCATTTTGAAAATAATTTTTTTTCCCATGACAGGATCCCTTTAATAATCAATTTTTCTTCAATAGCAATAATAATAATAATGCTATTGGAAAATAAACAGGAACATGTAAGCAGTGCTAAGGGGTTTGTAAAATCAAATGAAAAGAACATACCTTTATCCACAATATGATCAAGACCACCTAGAAGTCTTAGCTCTTCTTTAAACCAGTCTCCTGCTCGTTTTGATGTGAGAGATAACAATGTTTCCATTGCCAAGTGGCCAGCCTGTGTTGTGAACAAAAAGTCAAATTAACAGGCAAATAGAGCAGACACAACAAATTACATGTAGGAATATATTATAACATATCTCATCTACTTTGATGTTGTTACCTCAAACTCTATAAAAATGTCCTGTAAAATCTGCATAGAATTCTCCTTCCCAGAGAATCCACTTTCAGGCACTTAAATGGTTGCATAAGGTGGTATAAAAATGTGAAAATGGTTTGTACATGTTGGCCCTTTGTTGGGAAGGACTTATTGATCTCTGAACCTGTATTTAAAGGGATACGGTCATGGGAAAATTTGTTTTTTTTTTCTTCAAAAAGCATCAGTTAAAAGTGTTGCTCCAGCAGAATTCTGCATTGAAATCCATTTCTCAAAAGAGCAAACAGATTTCATTTTTAAATCGGACATGGGGATAGATATATTGTCAATTTCCCAGCTGCCCCAAGTAATGTGACTTGTGCTCTGCTAAACTTCAATCACTCTTTACTGCTGTACTGCAAGTTGGAGTGATATCACCCCCCCCATTCAATAACAAATTATTTTGCGTTTGCACTTACTGCACTCCACTGTAATTAGAGGACCTGACCTTTGAAATCACTTCAGCCCTTTGTTGTGACTGTTTGGCATACTGATAAAGAAGCGGTCTGTTATGCAGGGGTTTATACATGAGCAGATACTTAGGGGCAGATTTACTAAATTCACATGAAGGATTCAAAATTCGATTGAATTTTCAAAAAAGATTAGAGTTTCGAATTCCTTTTTTGTAGTACTTCGACCATCGAATTTCAAAAATTCAGTAGAATCAAATGATTCAAATAAAAATGTATTCGAATATTCGACCATTCGATGGTCGAAGTACTTACCCTTTGGGTCCTACGGGAGAAAAGCGCTTTACAAATGTTTGTTGTTGTTGTTAAAAAAAATTTGATAGGCCAGTTTGCCTGGTTGAACCTACCAAATTGGTTTAAAACCCTATGGGAAGCTCCCGTAGGTGTTTTAAAGCATTTTCAGATTGAATAAAAATTTGTTCAAATCGAAAAATGTAATAGTTCGATTGAATTATTTCTATTTGATCGTTTGATCAATCGAATAGCGGTAAAATCCTTTGAATTTCAAATTCGAATTTTAAGGATTTTACTTCCCCTTTAAATTCGATTGAGGGTTGAATGAGGGTTTTTTTAAACCTTGAATTCTACCAATAGTAAATCTGCCCCTTAGGGTCAGATTTCCAATACCTGCACACCTAGGTTGGCTGTCCATTTTCAGGGATTGTAAGATAATTGCTTTACTGAAGTAGACTGATAATTACCAGGTTCGAGTTATTCACATTTTTTTGTAGTGAAGCATAAAAATATTGCTGCTGCCAGTCAGAACTGTGTCTGCTTCAATTAAACAAGCTTGATTGGCACATTGGAGATTAAGTTGTGTATGTAAATAGTGTTCTGTTTATTGATATTGAGATATGGTCTGCTTAGACTTATAAATTATGATAATACCCTTTGCATTCAAAGCTTGCTAATTTCCAAAATGTCTATCAGGCTGTCATCACATCCAATTGCCCATCTATGTACCCATCATAGCTATTATTCTAGGCTAGGATGAAGGTATGCTGCTTCAGCTTACACATGGTAGCTAAGCTAGTTAAACAGAAGTCTCCATTATTTTTGATTGGATTGACAATGCAATCAGATCAGCTTCAGTTAAACTATTTATTCACAACAAATGATTTTCATTCTATAGTGGAGCATGTTTTGTGTATATACACAAAATTGTACATGTGTATGACTAAAGGGGGCCTATGGTCGAAATCTATAATCTTTCCTAGGCTTTGGGGAATGATTATAATGCGATTTGTAATTGCATTGCAATTTTTTTCTGGTTTTGATGCTCTAATAGCGGTTACCTTGCCTCTCAATGTATTCCCCCACAACTCCACTCAGTTCACTTGACCAGAAAAACTTCACAGACAGCAGGCGTCTCTTCTGCCTGACTTGCCCAACCACCAATAAAAAAGCAGTAAAGATGCCAGGTCAATGCGTCTCACTACCAGCCCTATGTATGGACGTCCTAGCATTCCAACGATTCCAATAGGCAAGGTAAAAGCTTTTATAACATCAAAACCGAGAAAAAATGCATTGCAAGTAGAATTATAATCATTCCTCAAAGCATAGGAAAGATTATCTATTTCGACATAGATCCCCTTTAAGTAAAAAGTAGAAAGAAACCACATTTCAAGTAATTTCAGGCAGGTATGCACTTGCTTTATTCACAGCAGGTTTCCCACACAACAAGCTACTTTACAATTTCACATATGCAAAAAAATAAGTGTATTTTCCGGACACCAGAAGACACTGGTTCATGACAGTTGTGCAGGGAGAAAAAAAAGCTGTTGGTGCACACACTGGCTCCCCTTCCTCTCTGCTATGTCACAGCATGCAAATGATCTCTATGACTAGTCAGAGAGATAAGGTCAGCTCAGAAAGCTAAGGGGCGGGGCTTCACTCTGCACCAGGAAGAAGGGGAAACAAGCTGCTGATAACACAGAAACCAGAGCAGACTTGCAGCAGGGACTAAGGTACATTAATCTTGGGAGCTGTTTAGACCAAATTTACAGATCGAAAAGGTTTACTTTTCCTTAAAGGAGCTGTTACTAGTCACTTTTACCTCAAGGACAATGAAATTAAAAGGCAGTTCAAAATAATTTGTAGACTTAGTGGTTTTCAGTTCACTAGGTGAAAAAAATGCACGGGATCCCCCATTGATTTGTATTAATGGCAATATGCAGATTACCACCATTATAAAAAACAACCAAACCTGTGAATGCTCTATAGAGATTTGTGCAGTTGCCAGTGAAATTAATGAGGCCAGTGCCTACTCGACTCTCCCTGTGAGCTATTACTCCAAGGCTGCAAACGAGAAAACACTTTTGAAAGAGGTTTTGGGGATATAAATGCAGCTATTTTTCATGCAAATCAACTACTGCAATCCCAACATACAAGTGAAGCAGGTTTTAGCAGTAGAAAAGTACAAATAAAATGGCATGACTTGGCATAAGTTAGCAAAGTACTTCGATAGTGATTGTGTCCAGTTAATTTTCTATAGTACACACAATTCATTATACCTTTTAAAAGGCAATATTTAATTAAGGACTTACCGTTATATTTTCAAAATCTAAATGCTTGTTGTGGACTGTTTCACACAGTTTGCGTATTTTCTCTTTGATTTTATTCATTTCTTTCTCATTCATTTGCCTGGCAGAGGGGTCTTGGTCCATTTCTAAAAGTCGGATCATAAGATCCAAGCTTGCTCTGTCTAGGTCCATGTTTAAGCGATCCCTGCTCAGTATATACATCAGTGCAGCAGTGCAAAGTGCTAGATTCTAATATTGGAAAAAAAAAATATTCATGTGTGTAAGCAAACACATAAAAGAAACACCCACAAAGAAAACATTTAACATTACTTATTTCAAACACACATAATAAGATAGTCCAGCAAGATAGAAGCTGTTCACCTTTCAGAATGTTATTCTAGTTAGACTGAGGTCTGCCATTTACTAATCATCATCAAGTTCTGCACTGTTGAACTCTTCTTAGAATCACTCGGAGGAAAAATGTGGGGTAGTTCATACCGACAATGATGTGCTGATTCAGTGACAGATGTATCACATCAATTAAATTTCTACTTGCATGCTCCAAAAACTATAAGGAATTCATCATAATACTAATCATGCAACACTGTACCATTCCCTTCTGGCTGACCACTGGCTAGCTGCACTTTAGCTTGTTTGGAGTGTTGGCAAGAATAAAGTGTTTCATAGTAGGGATGGACCCATTTTGTCAAATATTTGCCGCCAGTGAAAATTTGCCAAAATGCATTAAAGTCTATGGGTAACAATTGTTTTTGATACGTAGCAATTTTTTTTGCAGCTCAATATTTCTCCCATTGGAATCGATTGGCGTCATTTTCGTGTGAAACTTGGTGTAAAAATTCGACCACGAATTTCATAGTGGAGGGAAGCTTAGGGGCACGTCTGATTAGTTAATTCTGATACTTTAGTAACATTAGTTAATTAGGATACTTTTTTATTCTACTGTATCAGTATCACTTTAAAACGTTCATTTATCTCAAGGGATGATGTAAATTATGTTGGAAGGCTACATCTAGTTCACTTGCGTTTAGTTAAGCTCCAATTTAAAAAGCAGTTCACTTTTAAAATAACTTTTAGTACATTATTGAAGGTTTTCTGCATAATCCACCACAAACGATTTAAAATTTAAGCAAAAGATATACATGTAAACCATGGTTTGAAGTTTAACAAAACTGGCATTTATAACTAATGGACTTGTTTAAAAGGCACTACAAGTACCAAGAAAGAAAGAGGGAAGCCTCCTTTTGTTGGTAGACTTTATACATAACTGTGGCCTTCAGTGATCAGTGGCAAATTACCTAATATTGTGACAACCACAGGTCTTGAACTAACAGTTTGAAAATATGTTAAAAATAAACATAACCTTGTTATACATTACAAAGTACCTGGTGTTGCTGACTATCATCCAGTGTTTTAAACACCATGGCTACCATTCCATGTGCTCTCAGATGCATTCGGAAACTTGGCATGGCACATTTTGTCGCCAGACTTATTACACTGTAAAAAGGAGACATTATCACCAGTATACAAATTACTTTACAACCATAAATATTTAATTAAAAAACCAAGATACTAAATAAAAATATGCTATGACATGGTTTCATGATCTGAAGCCTCTTTTCAAAGTAAGAGAAGTTTACTTTAATATTGGTCTATTATATCTTGTTACAAACCCCAGCTTTACAAGTCCAGCACTCTAAGGGGTTATCATAGGTCAAGTTTTTGAGGTTTTCTATACCTTGAATAAACTCAAGGTGAAAAAAACTCGAATACTCTAATTTATTCAGTTTTCAGCCAGAAGAAAACCTTGAATCGCTCAAAGTAATCAAGTTTTCGAGTGAAACCCACCAAAACAACCGCAAACATCACAAAAGCAACAAAGAACTTCAAATTGTTGAAGGGACATCTGCCATTCATTTCTATATGACAGACAGGTTTTTCCTGCACTTTCAAGCACAATATATTGCAGGCAAAAGTCTAACTTTGCTAATGCTAACTGATGCAGCTACACAAATACAAAAATGTGACTTTAATATAACTTATAATTTGTTCCACGGTATTAATCTTATTTCCCCACACATCAATTGCAAGAGAATAAAAAGCCAACAGTATAATTGTATTTAAATAATATAGCCACAGTTAATGATCTATCTGAAAGGGGCATATATAAACATTCTGCAAATCAAAATTCCTATATCACACACACACAGTTTTTCTATACACTAGTAAGTTGCTGCTTTTTCTGGTCCTCTCCCTCCATTGCATTCCTTCTCTCTTCAGTGACCTGTATTTTAACTCCCCAACATATTTTAAACTGTCAGCCCTAGAGAAAGCTAAAAGGGAGAACTGCAGAACAGATACTCAAAAGTAACAACTAAAGGAAGGCAAAAGAAAGCAGCTATGGACTAGCATGACATATAAAAAGAACTTGCAACCACTGTATGGACTCTTGTTGAGCAGTGTGGGGATCCAGATCTGCAATATGTTATATAGTTGCCAGTTGTATAAGTGCAGCTGTAACTGTGGAGGTTTCAACATCTTACATCACAAAAAGGACTAACCTTGAAGGCACAGTTATATTAAATGGACCTTTTTGGTGATGCAACCACAACATTTGGCACTAGTGAAGTTTTAGGGTGTAATATATAGGACACTTCAAAGTTAAGGAGGATAACAACTGTGAATATGGTTAAGGTATAAAACCAAAAGCATGCATGCACAGATATATCTATTGGCATCTTACCTAAGGCAACGTGTGTTTATGGGCTGACTGCGTTTAAGCCCACTCAGAAGATATTCAATATCATCAGTGAATTCTTGATTCTCTCCAAATTCTACAACATCATTGAAGTGCTTTACATGCTGAACTACGGTATACAACTAGAAGAGAATAAAAGTAAAGTACCAGCAGATTAAATATAGAACAGTAGAATCCCCATGTTATATGTTTCAGGGGACCAGAAAAAAACGGTGTAAAATCCAGGAAAAAGTAAATCAAGGAAATGTTATCTGCGTAATATACAGGTGGGACCACAAAACAACAATGTAAAATGAGGGGAAAACTTAAAATCAGGGGATGTAAAATTGAGGTTCTACTGTTTATATAAACTTGAGTTACCATACACAGACACCAGGCTAAGTCATAAGCACCTTAGCAGAAGCAGCACAAACTATAAATTCCATTTATGTGTTCATATATCCATTAGACAAACTATGAAGGGTGGCCTTTACATGAGATTAGTTGCCATGCAATTAATCTCCTCTAGCACAAGAGATCAACCTCCTCTGAATGCTATCCCAAGAGCAATAATGTAAATATTCAGTGTGAAAGCATTCAGGGCATTTATAGTCACTTCAAAGCAACTAATCTCTTTTTGTGTTAGGGCCCTTAACCCACAATTTGTATGTGCATCACCAGCTTTAGTCTTTATTCATTAGCTTGTGTAACCTAGCTTGTATGAGAGTACAGCAAATAGAAAGAGCAAGGGGCAGGCTTTAGTTCTTAAAAAGTACCAGTTTACTTTAGAGATGTACCGAACCCACTATTTTAGGATCTAGCTCTAGCTGAATCACAAATCCTTTGTGAAAGATTCAACAAAATACTGAACCACATCCGAAATCTAAAAAATCCAAAATCTAATTTGCATAAGCAAATTCAGGGAAAGAGAACTGTGTTAACACTTGCTTGTTTGTGTGTGGAAAAGTCACCTGATTCCAAATCCTGCTGAAAAAGGCAGAGTCCCGAATTTAATACTGTATTCGGTGCATGCCTAATTATATTTAATTGAAGCAGTGTTATATATGGGCTGTTTTATACAATATATATATCTTGAAATATTCAGGGGTATAGTTTACCTTTAAAATGGTAGCTCACCTTTAGATTAACTTTTAGCATGATGCAGACGGTGATATTCTAAAACAGCTTCATTTCTTATTTTTGTGGTTTTTTTTAATTATTTAACTTGTTGCTCAGCAGTTTCCAGTTTCTGGGATATGATACCATATATTATCCATATAATATGGGCATACTGTGTTTCATAGGAGGACAATCAGAAGGATACACAAGGGCTGATATTTCTTTGGAAAACCATCCCCTTTCTGGAAGCATGTGAACTCCTTTATAAACAGCATTTGATTTATAATGGTGTGAACACCATGTCAGAGGGTATATGGATCTGTTTCTGAGAGCTAAACAAAAGAAACACCAAGAGCCCCAATAGTGTAATATATTGGTAAAGGATATTGAAATAAGAATAAATAACTTATACTCACAAACCAGGGTTACCAATAGGCAACCGCTGTAAAGGCAGGTGGGGAGAATGTCCTGACCCCACTCAGGATTATGAAGTCGCTCTCTGTAGATAGGAAAAGGGTATCAACCCTCCACCAAAGGTGGACTTAGTATTGTATAGAAAGAACAGAGGCGCCAAAAGGATATGAAAGAATTTAAAAGCCAAAACTTGGTAATCAGAGGAGGCAGTGGTGGACTTACCTCCTCCGAGCAGACACAAAACGACTGTTATTAGGCAGTCAAAATTTATTAACGAAATCCAATCGAGTGGAGTTCAATTGGAGTTCGTTAATACATTTTGACTGCCTAATTACAGTCGTTTTGTGTCTGCTCGGAGGAGGTAAGGCCACCAGTGCCTCCTCTGATTACCAAGTTTTGGCTTTTAAATTCGTTCATATCCTTTTATCCTTTTGGCTCCTCTGTTCTTTCTATACATGGATCTATTTCTGTAATTCATATGTTGTGTGATATATCCCCCAAGTGTGTTTCACCAGTCCCTTCCTTTGATCATTAATTTAAAGGGAAACAAACTTTGAGCTTCCTAGAGAATTTTGTCTAACCCCAGGATGTCTAGAAGCAACACAAATGTACAAGCTATCTAAACAGCTCCTGTGTAGCAGCTAATGAAGGGTCTCTCAGAGAGCCGAGAGCAAATAGACTCCTACAATGCTGCTCTGGTATGACAAGTGCAATACAAAAAAAGTGTACAAAAATGGTATATTAGATCTAATATTTATGTTACCAAGTTTTTTATGCATTGGGACAACTACTATTTCACATGGCCAAGGATGGAATTTTTTTTTTAATACTGGCAAGATCTTTTAAATTGGTAAATGATGCATGCTGGAAGCCATACAATTTACTTAGATGTCTACACCTGGCCTGTGAGCCTCCATTAGGACAATCCGACTATATGCCTCAAGTGTACACAGGATGATTTTAACACTTAAGCAATCAGTAGATTTGTGGGCAAAAAAAGCAGCTAAAAATGCAGTCACCATGAAACGGTACTGTGTCAGAGTGGCATCTGCCCGACAACAAGGGAGTACACCTGTTTGCCATTGACTGCCATGCAGGGAATAAATCAAATTGCGCAATGTTAGACAAGGTCAAAATGAAAAGAAATGCAATGTATTATTTTTCCCCTGTCGTGGTTTCCCATAGAGATGTTTGGGAATGCTCTGACTATAGCAGAAGTAGCAGCGAGATATGAAAATATATGGAAAATGGTGACAGATGGATAGAAGCATTATAAGCATTACTGTTTTCTGTCACAGTCAATGTAACCAGGTCATTGGCCTAAGAGTTAAAACAAAATAAGCAATGTATGGGATAATCTAAAGCATTCATTTTGAACCAAATTAGGAGGAAAAAAAGATACAAGCACTCACTTCTTTGTGCTCCTTCCTGCATTTTAATGCCGTCACAATATCCTGATAAGGTTGTGTGGGAATGGTAACAGTTTTTATCACTTTAGGAGGAGGCGCTGGAGCCTTAAACACTCCATCATCTTTAACGCAAGGTGCATCTGATGGCTTTACCTAAAAATATAAAGATCAGCTTAAGTTGAAGAATAACACAGGTATACAAACATTGGAGGCTGCAAAAAGAATTCCATCACCAAGCTTATAAGAATGATATAGCAGAATTTAGTTTTTTGGCCACTGACAATATATCAGGCCTCCAGCCCCAGGTGAATTCAATTTGGCTGGCAGGCAGGAAAAGACTCAGACCTATGCATGCAAAAACACTTAAACCAGAAAACGAGTGCACTGTACATGTGTTAAGTCTAAAGGTGGTCATACATGGGTCTTTAGATCAATTCAGCAGCTTATCCGCTCCATGTATGGGGCGGTTTGACAGACCTCCACGATCAATATCAGGCCAAACGATTAGATTAACCCACTATCGCCCTGCATTTGGTGGCCATATCGTGTTAAGATTGCCAAACAAGCAGATCTTATAGTATGGCCAAGCCTAGAGAAAAACTCTTCAAAAATTAGTAAGCCTTAATGGCAAATCAGTGAAAAATAGATGTTCTCACTCCCAAACTATAGGCTCCCAATCTATAGGTTTGTGGTAATGACCAGAAAAATATAATAGTGTAATAATCAATCAAAAATTTGAGTAGGTGCCCTTTAAACACAAAACATGTTAGGCTGTTTTCTTCTTGTCCTAATAAATGATCTTTAAATGAACTTTTAAACTATTTCAAAAGCCAAATTTTTAAATAGTGATATTTCTGGTAATTTTCACCAGTGCCTAAAACATTGCGAACCCCATGTAAATTCAGCTTGCCTTGACCATTACACGTGACAGTGTTCCCGCTACATTATTTTAGTCTGTATGCATAAAAATATTACTTTGTGCAACTTTTAAGGAACCGTGTACAAATGTGTGTGCAGCATCACAGATACAATTATATATTACATATATATATTACATTTATTAATTATTTTTTGGATACACAGCAAAGACAATTTTATATGTGGACAAGTAAATTGTATTATTTTAAGGAGAACTATTCCAAAACATTCCTGCTGTACAGTAAATACTTATGCTGCCATAAGTTTACGGTATTCCTTTTAAAGGGCACCTATGGGCAGAAAAGAAATCCCCAAAACGAAGGTACAAACCCAAACTGGAATGCTGCACATTCGGTTTTTTTTTTTCTGCCCATAGGTGCCCTTTAAAGGCTATGAGCAAACTTAGGGACTGTTCCTGTTGAATTGCGCTTAGTCGAGGGAATACCTATGCTGCCTTAGTTTTATGGTATCTCTCTGTACAGGCTATAAGCCAACTTAGGGGGCTGTTCCTATTGAAATGTGCTTAGTAGAAGGGAACATCTATGTTGCCATAGTTTTAAGGTAGCTCTCTGTACAGAACCATGGAAATAACAGCAGGCACTCAGATCCCATGACAGGCAAAGTAAAGGAACTGCAATTTTTATTTTAGGCAAGGAGTCAAACAGCCTCATATGTTTCATGCTCCCAGGAACTTAATCATAGGCTATGAGGCAGGAACTTAATCATAGCCTATAATTAAGTGCCTACGAGCATGAAATGCATAAGGCTGTGCGTTTGCTCACTCTTTGTCTAAAATTAAAATTGCAGTTCCTTTACCTTGCCTGTCATGGGAACCGAGTGCCTGCTGTTCTTTCCATGATGCAATACCTCCACCTTGAGCTGTAGGAATGCAAACCTAGACCCCACTTTCAAACAGGTGAGATCCTATACTTAGCTGGGAACCAGAAATTTCTCATTATTTCTTGATTTCTATCTGTACAGGCTATGAGCAAACTTAGGGACTGTTCCTACCAAACTGTGCTTGGTACAGGAGAAAACCCATGCTCCATAGTTTTATGGGATCTCCCTGTACAGACTATAAACTTAGGGGTCTGTCCCTGCTGAATTGTGCAGTACAGGGGAATAGATATGATGCCATAGTTTATTGGTATTTCTCTGCACAGGCTATGAGCAACCTGGAATAATTGTACTCTGGAATAATAATCTCTAGCAAGTAATTTTACAATTTGCTTTGATTGGTCAACTAGAGTAACACTAATGATCTCCCATAAATAAGTTTACATTTAGTAAATCCCCAGTTAATAAGAAAAACTGGGAAATTAACAATATGTCTAGCCCCATGTCAGATTTCAAAATGAAATATAAAAAAATCTGTTTTCTCTTTTGAGAAATGGATTTCAGTGCAGAATTCATCTGGAACAGCACTATTAACTGATGCATTTTGGAAAAAAAAATTCCCATGACAAGATCCCTTTAAAGTACATTATATAGATAAAACCATAAACAAAAGAATTTGGATAAAAATATTTTTTCCAGTATTTTGAAGTACAAGGTCACACAGTAAAATAAATTTTAGGATAATAAATCACAGCAGCCGTGTAACAGGCATGATACAAAAGCAACATACACAAGTAACATAAGCTGACTTACTGGTGCAGTCTGAGATTTACAAGCTGGAACAGCTGGAAGCTCCACTGACTCTGGCTGATTCCAATGTCTTGCATTATACACAGCTTTTGTTGGAGACTGGGGAAAAAGGTAAATATTTATCTTTACCAATTCTATTGATCACTAGTTGTACATCATCTGTATGTTCCAATGACATGTATTCTACAGTGCTGAGGTATATATTTGCTGTATAAATTAGTTTTAAAAATAGTAACTGTTTTACGGGACATTTATAAAAGAATAAGATCAGCAGTGCCCAACAGATATGAGCACTTCCCTGTTCAGCTTGCAGTCTCAAGGGAACCATCCCTCTGTGCAATGCATGTTATACTTACATACAATATAGATACTTGAAAGAGCTATCATTTGAAAGGTATTCTTTGTCCATTAAAGTTATTGTATTTCATTATGACCAATGTTCAGATCACATTCATGTAATCCAGAACAATTTAAAGGGGTTGCTCACCTTTAAATTAACTTTTAGTTTGTTTTAAAGAGTAACATTTTGAGACAATTTGCAATAGATTTTCATTATTTGTGATTTTTTAGTTATTTAGCTTTATATTCAGCAAATCTCCAGATTGCAATTTTAGTAATCTGGTTGCTAGGGTTCAATTTACCCAAGCAACAAAAAAAATGGTTTGAATAAGACACTGGAATATGAACAGGAGAGAGCCTGAATATAAATGCGAAATAGCAATAACAATACATTTGTAGCCTTACAGATCATTTGTTTTTTAAGGTTGGATCAATAACTCCAATTTGAAAGATATGAAGAGTCAGAAGAAAAAGGCAAATAAATAAGAAATGACAAAAAAATTAAAAAAGATGGCTAATTGAAAAGCTGCCTACAAGTTATAACATTCTAAAAAAGTAAAAATATGAACGTGTCGTTATCAGTGAAAAGAAGCTGTACGAGAAATATAAAAGCCCCCAAAGCCGCTGCAGTCCTGTTTTCATTTGTAATTAGCCTATGGAGGGATTGCGCTGCCCAAGCCAGGTGTGACAAACAAGTAAGGAAGATGATTTAACTGTATCGGAAGGTCGTCTTTATGTAGGTTCGCGGGCTGGGGGCAGCTCTGGTGGGCTTTTAGATACTTATATTTCTATCTTTATAGGAATGTGTCAGTATCACTTTAATGGTAAACCATCCCTTTAATACAATAATGAACTTTGGATAGGGGGAAAAGGTTCAACAGTGGTTAGTAGCTCTGCTATCCAAAGCTGAATTCTGACCTGGACACGATCTGTAAATGGTACACTGTCCATAAACCTGTGTGGTTGTATTCAGGTACTACAAAAAAATTTATGA
Source organism: Xenopus borealis (assembly GCA_024363595.1). Taxonomy (NCBI): domain Eukaryota; kingdom Metazoa; phylum Chordata; class Amphibia; order Anura; family Pipidae; genus Xenopus; species Xenopus borealis. The sequence continues at coordinate 47,751,086 of CM044443.1, forward strand.
ATCTGACCCATAGTGTGTGTTTGAATAAATGAATATGAACGATTTTTTTTAAGAGAACTGTGTTAACATGCTGGCAGTACATAAAGAATAAATATTTAACAGTAGATTGTTGCCTTCAAATTAACAAGTACTTTATATATGAATCGCTTATCACTACAAATCAAACAGTATTTGCTATGATGATGATATTCAACATTCAGTTAAGTAATTATCCAGTCATATGAAAGTAAGGGACAAAATATTTCCCTTAAAACAACATTGTTTACGTATACTTGTTGCTTACAAGTATATTCTTTTTATTTTGATAAAAGTATTTGTGTTACCTACAAGTTTAAGGAAACTGGAAAAAAGTTAAAAAAATACCCTCTTAGGTCCACTGAAAATCTTTCGTGCTCCATCTTTGCTTTTATCAGCTTGTTTACTTGCAGGCTTTTTGAAGACTTCAGGCACAGCATGCTGATCTTCTGAAAACTCTACATGTCAACAACAGAATTCAAAATCATATTTGTAACAGATAGAGATGACCTGAAAATATAACATTCTGCAAAGGTAAATAAGTGCTAATTTACAGTTCATGACACTGTTCCAAACTCAACAATGTCTTTATATACTTCAGATTAAAATTCTGCCCCTGACATTTAAAACCGTTTTCTGATTTTTCAGTTCCAAGTCTTCAAGTGAATAAAAAATTTAATGCAAAGCAGCATTCATATGTTTATGTGTTACTCTGCGGGTTGCAGGTAGAAGTTTCGGGAGCGGGTATAGACGCGAGTTGGAGGTTCTCCAGGTTTGTGGGTGGCGGATCAGGTCGTGGGTCTTCTCACAACGTCTTCTCACAACGTTTTGGGGGGCGGACCCCCTTCTTCACCTGAAGAAGAGGGTCCGCCCCTGAAACGCTGTGACGCAATAAATGTAACAGGGGCTTGCCCCCGGTTTGCACTTGCCTTGTGTGCTACCTTGAGATTTTGTTTCTACAAAGAATTGGGTGGGCCGTCTCCCTGAAGCGTGTAAGCACCAAGCGTTACTACCAAGGAAGGGCCTGAGTGTGCACGTGAGTTTTTTTCTCAAAGCCTGTACAGTAGTGGTTGGTCAGGCCAACTTCACACACGTCTTCATGGGTGGCGGGCAGGTTGAGCTCTTCTCTGCTCCACACCCAATACCTTCAAATGCCAGCTTTATAGGTGCACGCTTGCGCGTCCCGCCCCTTTTGTGATGTCATCAGCTGGGCAGGAAGGCACAAGTCTATAAAAGGAACCCGGATAAGGGCAGGCGTGGGCTGAGGGAAGGCAGGTTAGGGTTGGGAAAAACCCGACCAACACATCACTACTGTATAGGTATGGGACACATTATCCAGAATCCTCGGGACCTGGGGCTTTTTTGATGACTGATCTTGCCAAATTTGGATCTTCATACCTTAAATCTACTAGAAAATCATGTAAACATTAAATACACCCAAGAGGTTGGTTTTACTTTCAATAAGGATTCATTAAATCTCAGTTTGGATCATATACAATGTACTGTTTTATTACTACAGAGAAAGGATTTTTTTTTAAAATTTGGATTAATGGGAAAAAAATGGCAACTATAGCAGATGGCCTTTCCTTAATTCAGAGCTTTCTGGATAACTGATTTCCAGATAAAACATTCTGTACCTATACAGAGGGAAGACAAAATGATTTGGGTATGTGTAGGTATTTCCCTACACAATTATTATTATTATAAAAACATCTACCATCTTCCAATAGAGATTCTTACCTGAATTATTAGTGGACTGATTATCCTTTGGGTTTTCAGTGACACCTGAGCTTGGAGGAATAGATGCTGATGGGACCACTGCCCTTTTTTTCTTATTTTTAACTTTTTTTTCCTTGCGATGCCAGCCATCATCATCATCATCATCTTCCTCTTCACTTTCACTTAAGTCATCAAAGCCAAAATATTTTATTCTATAGTTTGATTGCCCTAATGATTTTGAGCCACCTTCCTCAGAGCCTCCTTCATCTTGGTCATCAAAGCCAAAAAACTCCAATTTGGCATCTTTTTTTGATTTAGGATTTCCAGGACGGAATCGCGTTGTTGCTTTTGTTGTTGCCAGATCTGCTTTCTTTCGGAGGCGGCCTGCTTCTCCCAGATCTGTTGTTGGTGTGTTAGTAAACTCATCCACTCCACGTTCCATGCTATCTTGTATGGTAACATTACAAACAGATAAACAAGATGGGTGAAGAACTGTATAATCTCTAGTCCGCCCTGTAGATCTAGTCCCAGTGCTAAAACTTTTATCCACAGGATTTGACCTTTCTTTTTCTGATGCATAATTGGATTTTGTTGCTGGCTGTCTTGTGCCATCTAAAAGCTTATCAAAACTGGATGACCCCTGGGACTGCTTTGTCTTGTTAGATCGATAGTATGTCCTGCAATTACTAAGCTTAAGACCACTTTCAGCTGTCTCTCCAGTTACATGCTCCTCTTCATTATCATTTGTTTCCTTATTGCTGAGGCTATCATCATCCTTGGTTTCTGAAACACTATTTACATCGGAGTTCAATTCTAGTTCAGAAAAGTCTGTAATTTCTTGATTTAGTTCTTCCCACTCGTAAAGTACCACGGTTGAGGTCTCTTTAATCTGGTCTGATTTTGAAGGTGAATTTGATCCAGATACATTTCCCAAGTCCCACACAGTGTCTGTCAATGTTTCTACAATAGGTTTATTGTTACCATTATTGGATCTCTTTGGAAAAGTGTAACTGTTGTCTTCATCAAAATGTTGCACATTACCTGTGGATAAGATAATTATCATAATTAAAAAACAAGGGCTGTATTTGCCATATCAAAGTTATACTCCAGTGAACTATCATTTTCATTATAACTTGAATATAAATAATTTCTACTAAAGTACATAACATAAGTTTCAACTGGCCTAGCTCATGAATGTCCAAATAGGTCAGAGAACGACTTGTTTGGTGACCTTTTCAAACAAGTGAATTTTTCCATTTCTAACAAATCTAACTTATTATACAATTAATATATTGAATGCCTATGGGTAACTTCAGCCTCCAATAGTTTCCTATCTTAGTGCACTCATTTTAAATTCATTCAAATTCCAGTCAATATATTTAGGGATAATTTTAATATTTATATATTTTTCAAACATCTAAAATATGTTTACTATACGTATATCAGGTGTGAGTGTGTGTGTGTGTGTATGTGTATGTATATATATATATACACAATCAAAGAATTATGATAAAATAGAGTGTGGGCAGTGTATATTGACTCGCATTCAAGTCGAATTTTAAGAAGACTGGACAGAGTGGGGGTATCCTGTTATACGTTAGATGCACAATTATTGTCATTGTGATATAGCCAATATAGAGTCATTTCGACTCAGACCGGCGAGAGTGCAGATACCCGGTTGAGTGTGTGAAGTGATAGCAGTAGCAGAAACCAAGTGGATTAAATTACTTATTGTATTATTATTAACATGCATTTCTATAGCACCAACATATTTAGTAGCGCTGTAAAGTAAATGTGAATAAACTAAATCACACGAATTACATACATAGATCATATGGAGTTACATACCTCAATCAATACCAGTACAAAAAGTGAGGAAGGCCCTGTGCAGAAAGAGCTTACAATCTAAAGGGAATGATACACAAGGTGTGGGAGTGGGCAAGATCAGATTTAAAGGGGTTGTTCACCTTTCAGTTAACTTTTAGTATAATGTAGAGAGTGATATTCTGAGACAATTTGCAGTTGGTTTTAATTTTTTATTGTTTGTGGTTTTATAGTTATTTAGCTTTTTATTCAGCAGCTCTCTATTTTGCAGTGTCAGCAATTTTGTTTCTATGGTACAAATTACCCTAGCAACCCTGCATTGATTTGAATAAGAAACTGGAATATGAATAGGGAATGGTCTGAATAGAATGATAAGTAATACAAAGTGGCACTAACAATACATTTGTAGCCTTACAGAGCATTTGTTTTTAGATGGTGTCAGTGACCCCAATTTGAAAGCTGCAAAGAAACAGAAGAAAATTGCAAAGGATTAAAAAACTATGAAAAATAAATAATGAAGACCGCTTGAAAAGTTTCTTAGAATTGGCCCTTCTACAATATACTAAAAGTTAACTTAAAGGTGAACCACCCCTTTAAGTGGGTAAGAGATGTGGTACTGTATGTGGTATTGCATTTGGTAGTGAGTTAAGGTAGGCTTCTCTAAATAAGTGCGTTTTAAGAGATTTCTTGAAAAGACTTGAATGCGAGCATGTGAGGAGGTAATGAGAGAAAAGTTGAGTAGCAGGTCAGTAGAGGAGCGTAGTAAGCGGTTGGATGAGTATACAAAGATGAGTTTGGAGATGTAGGGAGGGCAGAGTTATGAAATGCTTGAATGACATGAGAGTGAATAAGAATTTTGGCAGCATCTTGGGTGATAAATGATCGTATTTTGCATATGTTCCTTAGGTGGAAGTGACATAATTTAACAAGTGACTGGATGTGAGGAGTGAATGGGCAGAATCTAAGATAACTCCAAGGTACCACCGGGCCTGGGGAGACAGAGGAATTGTTAGCTCTGATGGATACTTCCGGGATGTTACTGGTGTTAGCTGGAGGAAAGAGAACCATTTGGAGAAGTTTAATTTAAGGTTGTGTTGTGACATCCAAGTAGAGATGGCGGACAGGCAGGAGGAGACACGAGTTCTAGGTTGAGATCAGGAGAGGAAAGATAGATCTGAGTATCATCAGCATAGAGATGGTAGTGGAAACCATACGTGCAGATTAATTTGCAGAGTGAGGCAGTATATAGAGAAAATAATAAGGGTCCCAGGACAGAGCCTGGAGGAATCCCAACAGAAAGAGGTAGGAAAAAAGATGCTACCTGACACTGAAGGAACGATTAGGGAGGTAAGAAGAGAAACAGGACAGGGCTGTTTCACGAAGGCCAAGCGAATGGAGGGAAGGAGGAGGAGAGGATGACCCGTTTGTTGGCTTTAGTTGTTAAAAGGTCATTAGTTAGCCTGGTTAGGGTAGTTTCAGTGGAGTGTTGTGATTTAAAACCAGATTGTAATGGGTCTAGCAGGTTATTGTCAGAAAGGGATAAGGTAAGTCGGTTGTAGACTAGGCGCTCAAGTAGTTTAGAGAAGATAGATAGCAGAGAGATAGGTCTGAGGTTGTCAAGATTGGAGGGCTCAAGAGAGGGTTTTTTTCAGAATGGGGGTGACTACAGCATATTTAAATCGAGAAGGAAATAGTCCAGTTTAGAGCAAGAGATTAAATAGATGAGTTGAGAATTTGATTAGACAAGGATTGGTATTGCGGAGAAGTTCTGAATAGTGTCAAGCGGGAAAACAAGAGGTTTTCAAACATATAAGATAAAATGTTTTTCTGCAGTATTGTTATTTTGGGAATGGTAAAGATGTGCAAAATGCAATGGTATGTTGCATCAGTAGCATGGATGCCTGGAGACTTTTGAGACTCAAGGAAGGTGCAAATATGCACATATATGGTTCTACTGCAACTGCCAAGTTTAAGCAAACTGCTGTGTATCAGAAAATGGGAGAGATTTTCTTAGAAAGATAGCTTATGCTTAATATATTGATATGCCAAGTTTTGCAGCCAAGAATTATAAAAATGATTCACAAAAAAAAAACTTGTCAGATTGTATCATTTTAATGAATATACATTTATCATTTTCTTTCAAAATAACTCCATTCCTATATATTTATTCTTGCTCACGTGTGGGAATTGCATATTTGATAAAAAATAATATAAATAGAAGGTAGACGTACACTGCTAAAATTGCAATAGTATTTACAAATAACTTAAAAACAATTTACATTAATGGATATTGGAAAGTTCTTTCATCATACAAAACTATAATTTTGGGCTTTATACTCCTTATGTGAATCAACCCTTGGCAGTACTTGCAGGTCAAGTTATTATTGTGGAAAATGCATTTTTGAAGCCAGAGTTTCCGAGTTATAATAGGTTGAATCTCCCACCAAGATAGAAAATGACAAAATGCAAGGAGTTGCCCCATGTACTATAAATTTTTGTGTGAAAGAATAATGGACACTTAATAAAAGTGACCATTGTGGTTTAATGTGATAGGATGTTTATCTGACAGTTCACTCTAAAACAGTGCAAAATATGTCGACATTACAGAACTGATAACTGGTGTAGAAGTGAATGAGGTTCTGTAAGGGACTAAATAAAATTTGCGGGCATTAGAACACTAAAGGGTAGATTTACTAATGGTCGAATTTCGAATAAAAAAAAATTCGAAATTCGACCATGGGAATAGTGGAGAAGTAAAATCCTTCAAATTCGACTATCGAATTCGAAGGATTTTACCGCAATTCGATCGATCGAATATAAAAAATTCGATCGATCAAATATTCAAATCAAATTTTTTTATTCGATCTCAGCTAAGGATTCCCAATTCGGTAGCTTGATCCTGGTGAAGTAGGTGGTCAAATAAAAATTTAAAGGGGAAGTATTCTACCATCGAATATTCAAATATTATTCAAATATTCGAATCATTCTAATTCGAATATTCGATGGTCGAGTTTGCTTAATTTGCATATTCGAAGATTCGAATTTATATTAAATTAGATCAAACTTCGAATTATTCACATGAATTTTGTAAATCTGCCCCTATATATCTCACTGAATGCTATTGACTTTAGCGTAGCAGAGCACTTAATTCATTATTACCTATGTAAGACTATGGGAGACACTGCTCAAGTCACGGATTTTCCAAGGGGGAGAAAGATGGCTGTGGGGAGTTCATTGAGGGTGGAGCCAATTAAATCGTGAGAATGACTTCACATTTTACCTCCACTATTTACCATTTGATTGTGATTATCGTAGTCAAAAATGGTTTGCTCTGTGAGGCTATAAATTGGGGCCCCCACTCCAATTTATTTTCCATTTCTCAACACGCTACTGCCTGGTTACTAGGGTAAAGAGGCCCTACTAAGCAGATAGCACCTGAAATGCAATACTGGAGAGATGCTGGGCTGCTTAATTTGAAGGTAAACTACCCAATAAAAGGAGATGTAACATTCCAATTTCTTAATACCTAAAACTTAATGCAGTTATAATATATGCAGAAGGAGCAGCCATGATGAAGGTTTACTAAGCATTTGTATTTTCACCATGTCTGACATCACCAAGCAGGCTTGCCTATTCATTACTGACAAGCTAGAGCTTGCAAAATTAAAAGCTGCACATTGGGACCTTTTCTGGCAACAGGTCTTTTATGCTCATTTATGAACTCTTCTACTAACTGGACCAGATGCCCCCAATCTTTTTTCCAGTGAGCAACATTTAAATGAACAAAGAGTTGGGAAGCAACACAAGCGTTAAAAAAAAGTCCCTGGCAATGCCAATTACGGGCTGTGATTTGGCTATTTGGTGAACTGGCAGCTCTACTTGGCAATATACATAGTTTTCATGCAATTAAAACTTCTTCCAGCTTCAAGCCAGAATTGAAAAAAGCTTTGAGGCCACTGAGAGCAACATCCATGGGGTTGGTGAGCACTGGTTGGGGATCATTGACGTAGTCGAAGAAGGGGACTGCCTCAGAAAACTAGCTTCACTTTGGTACAAGTGGAGGATCTGTACACCACATTTGTGCTGGCAAAGAGGTTAGCCTGATCAGAGTGTAGTATGTTATTCTTTAAAGGAGAAGAAAAGCTACAGAGGCATTTTATTGCAAATAGATTAGCTGCCATAGTGCAAGCTAGAATGCTATATTTAATCTGTAGAATGTTTTACCATACCTGAGTAAATAGCTCTAGAACCTCTGTTTGTTTATGATTGCAGCTGCAGTATTAGTTTGGTGTGACATCACTTACTGCCCGAGTATCTCCCTGCTCACTTATAGCTCTGGGCTCAAATAACACAAGAGAAGGGAGGGGGAAGAGGAGCAAACTGATCATGCTCACACCTGGGCAAGGAGGTTTAAACTGAAGGCAGGAAGTCTGATACAGAAGCCCACATGTACACAATAGAATGAAAGAAATTCGTTTTTCTTTTGACAGAGGACTCAGAGCAGCACTACTTTGAGCGTTTACTGGTTTATTTAGGTGGACCTTTCTGATAAGGCTTACTTAGTTTTAACCTTTCCTTCTCCTTTAAGTGTTGTAACTATATAAAAGGACAGCACTAAAATCAGGGGTCCCCAACCTTTTTTGCTCATGAGCCACATTTAAATTTAAAAAAGAGTTGGAGAGCAACACAAGCATGAAAAAGTCCAAGGGGATGTCAAATAAGAGCTCTGATTGGCTTTTTATGGACTGGCAGCCTACAGGAGAGAATGTTTGGTAGGACATCTGTTTTTTATGCAACCAAAACTTGCATCTAAGCCAGGGATCCCCAACCTTTTCAACTTATGAGCAACATTCAGGAGTAAAAGGAGTCGGGGAGCAACAATAACAGGGAAATGTCCTTTGGGTGCCAAAAAAATTATTTGATTTTCCATTAGGTAGCCCATATGTGAACTGTCAGCCTATAGGAGGTTCTATTTGCCAGTACACCTGGTTTTTATACAACCACAACTTGCCTCCAAGTCCGAAATTCAAAATTGAGGTCACTGGGAGCAACATCCAAGGGGTTGGAGAGCAACATGTTGCTCATGAGCTACTGGTTAGTGATAAAGATCTAAGCCATTAATTAAAAAATAAGCACCTGCTTTGAGGCCACTGGGAGCAACAACCAAGGGGTTGGAGAGCAACCTGTTGCTCGCGAGCTACTGGTTGGGGATCACTAACTAAAATGATTAGCTGAAATTTTGTAAATATTCATGTAATACAATGTAGTACTGCAGTAAACAGTGCATTTTCATATGAAAATGTCTTCAACTTAGCTGTGCTCACAGAGAGAGTGCTATTAACTAAAACCAAGCCACAGTTCTTAGTTAATATATAAAATGTATAATACACGCAATATTAACAGTGGGACTTGTAGGCTGAAATGGCTCTTATTTTTGTGTACTTAAATTTGAACTTCTAAAACCTGAATGCCATTACCATTAGTACCATAGCAGAAAAACCAATACATTTACCTGAAACATTTTTCTTCTTAGGAGAACTGTGTTGTCTTTTCCCATCCTCTATTTTATTTGTATTCTTTTCTCTCAGTCCATGCAATGCGCTATCAAAAGAAATAAATTTGCATGACACCGTTTCTGCAGTGATTGGCTGTTCACCTTTATTATTTTCTTCTATTTTGGATGTAAAGGTGTCTGCACTTCCAAGATGCTCCAAAGGCTGTTGGACACTGTTCTTGGGCTGTGGGACATTTTTTGAGGATACTGGGATTGAATCCTCATCACTGTCAAATCCAAATGGATCTTCTGTGAGATCATCATCAACCTTGGGCTTCTTAGGAGTATCTGTAACATCCTGCTTATGATTAGGTCTCTTCTGCCCAAGCTTTGCCATAAAGGTGGTCTCTCCCCATTTTGTACTAAGAGTGGTTCGTTTATTAGAAAATACTTCATCAAACTTGGAGTTGCTATTTCCACCTTTGCGGCTGTAAGTTTTCCCAAATCTTGATGTCATTTTGATGCCTGTTTCATATTCTCTACAAGAAGAGAAAGTTCATTATTATTATTATTATTATTATTATTAATAAACAGTACAAAAAAAAAGTACAAAAAATTAGGGATTCGGCTGACTCCTTGTGACTGGCCACACCGAATCAGCATATGTAAATTAGGAAATCACATGACTTTTCCTTTTGAAAAATAATAAAAAAATGTTTCCACTTTTTCCCATCCCTAATTTGCATATGCAAACTGTAATTCAGATTGGGTTCGGTATTCTGCCAAATGTTTCATGAAGGATTCGGGTGAATTCCGAACTGTGCTTGTTTTTTAATTAATGCCTTAAATAAATGTATACAATACTATCAATACTTTAGCACTAACAAATGTACCCAAACTCATCAATATGCTTTATTCTGACACTAATAAATCTATTTTTATACATCTGTATTCATCTCTACTGAATCTGCCAAATTGTGCCATTGCCCTGTTAAATATAACGGTTTACTATAAGCCTTGTTCTTCAGCACAGGTCCTGGGATATTGAGGGATGGGCTCCATTATCCAGAAATGGCATTTTCAGAAAGTACACATTCTGACTAATCCAGTATGGGTAAATGGTAAATGTGTGTTTCTACTGCAAACTGTAAAGCAATGCTGAAAATAACAGTTTTTATCAAATTTCTGAAAATTGTCACAAAGATTGAACTTTACCTCAGTATATCGCCACATTTTGTAATGTATCAGCATAAAACATCCTAAATATGAACGCTAGGGGTCTACTGAACACTTTGATGCCCAATATGCACAGATATACCAAA
>CM044443.1:47770279-47793332 GCA_024363595.1 Xenopus borealis
TATATTAGTTTGAATAAAGAACAAGGTAATGTTTTATTATTACAGAGAGAAAGGAAATAAATATAAAAAAAATAAAATGGAGTCTATGGGAGACAGCCTTTCCATAACTCAGTACATGAGATTAGTCTCTATTGTAAAATAACAGAGTCACTGTTGATGGTGTCGACAGAGGTTGCCTCCATTTTGGTGCCTTTCATCATTCACTGTTGCAGTCAGTTAATTGACTGAGATACCTTTCTAAGCAAGTAAGCTATTGTTTAGAAGGGTCAAGGCTGGGGCCAGTCAATCACTTGCTAACAGCTGTCCACAAAGACATTTTTATAGATCTACACGTGAGGGTTCTTGACTATTCGCTTCCTCTCCATAATCTTACGCTAGAGTCCTTATTTCAGTACAACTAAAGCTGGCCATACACATGCAGATAAAATCTAATTGAGCGTCCTGACAATTTTCGTACTGTGGAGATCGGCTATTTAGTCGATCAGACAGGTTAGAGAATTTCTGTCGGATATTGATGATTTATGTATTGCCTATCTGATGATATCCATGGGTGACTCATTCTGATATAACTTTCATACGAAAAGTATCCTGAAAAAATAAGAAAAAATGCCCTATGGTGTAGTATGTTCACCACTTGAGTAGATGTAATGTATATCAAACTACTCACAAATGATTCCCTTTAGCAAAAGCTATATCGATGACTGCCTATTCATATGGGATGCCCAGGAGGAGAATCTCAAGCAATTTTTAAGCAACCTAAATATTAATAATTAAAATATTAAATTAACATGGAATTACAGTACCAGTGAAGTAAACTTTCTGGATCTAACAATCTCAGTACAAAGTGGCAAAATGGAAACCTCAATGTACAGAAAACCAACAGATTGCAATGGCTTTATACTAAAAAATAGTTGTCATCATAAAAATTGGCTAAACAATATTCCTTATAGCCAATTTAATAGAATAAAAAGAAATTGCAGCAAACCATCAGATTATGAGAAAGAATGTGGAATCCTGAGTACACAACTAACTGAGAAGGGATATAACGTGTGCTAATAGCTGAAGCAAAAACCAGAAGTGACAAAACAAAAAGAGATCTTTTAACAAAGAAGAAGGAAACATTTAAATAACCCAATTTCCTTTATCACAACATATAACAACTCACATAATAAACTAGAAGCAATAGTAAGAAAACATTGGCATATATTGCAAAAGGACAAGTATTTACAACAGTTTCTAACATCCAAACCCAGAATCATATATAAAAAAACAAATATCCTAAAACATATATTGGCACCTAGCAGTCTACCTGAAAAAGTTAAGACTAACACATTAGAAACATTTGTGTCAAGAACTTTAAATGGGTTAATTTCCTGTAAAAACTGCAAACGTTGCAAAACTAACAAACAAAAAGGTAAAAGAATAAATACTTTTGTATCTAATGTTACTAAGGAAGAATTTACCATTAAATCATGTATCACATGTAATAGCAAAAATGTGATCTATTTGCTACAGTGTCTGTGCAACCTACAATATGTTGGAAGAACAAACAGGACATTAAAAACTCGGATAGGTGAACACATGAATAACATTAAGAAAAAAGTTATGACACACAGCGTATCAGCACATTTTAATACACATCATAACGCGGATCCTTCTTTATTAAAATTTGTTGGCATTATCCAGAAAAAACCCCATTGGAGAGGGGCGATATAGTACAAATAATTTCAAGAGAAGAGACTTACTGGATCCATAAATTAAAGACTTTATCCCAGATGGGTCTTAACATAAAAATCGATTTAAAATGTTTCCTTAACGAATAAATCCATATGTATATTTTTAACAATGAAAATGCACTCTAAAATATAGCAATCCAATATACAAATATTAGTTGTATATAGAAAAAAAAATTAAATTTTTTTTAATGAACTTATTTATTTTGAAGTACAAAGATCTATTCGATGATCTCATGTGTATACAGTCTTTTTAAATCAATGTATTTGACTTTTAGATGGACTTTAACAATCAATTGTATGTGAATCATCAATTATGCAAATTAATTGCCTATTAACTTTATTTAAACACAACGGAAGCAATTGTCTGTAATGCCCCTGAGGAAGTAGCATACTACGAAACGCGTTGGGCCTTGTTTTATAAATAATAAATCTTTGTTTATTAATCCGACATTGTTGTTGGAGACATTGTTTTTCTTGAGTTATCCTGGAAAAGAAATCGGACCGCCAGACTAAGATTCAATCTAGGAGCTGCAGGATACCGATCGGAAATCGTTCACTCTGCCCAGTCCCCGCCGCACTAACACACACGGATGTAAAGCATGAGACAGCCGGGAGAGAGCGATCTAGGCACATTGTGCTTTGCAGCGCATAAGACATACTTAAGTCTGGTAAGTAAATCCCTATCTTGCAGGGTATGCTACTCAAGTTCCGACTTTACTACCCTATATGAAGTTTTCCATAACAGATGACCCCGTGCATTGAATAACACCAGATACCAATCAATTAAGGAGGATACAGATGCGCTTTTGCTAAAGGGAATCATTTGTGAGTAGTTTGATATACATCACATCTACTCAAGTGGTGAACATACTACACCATAGGGTGTTTTTTCTTATTTTTTCAGGATACTTTTCGTACACCTAGCGCACCATTTCTCTACTATTGGATAGACTTAATAAAGTTGGTGAACACGTGGGTTCACATTTCACACGGTGCTGCTCGTTCATCAAAGCTGCGCAGTGTTCAACAATTACTGAACTTTCATATGACTGTTGTCTGTCAATTAAATGACCAGAACTTTGCTTAATTTGTTATTTTTCCTACTTTAATCCTACAGATTATATCTAAATGTTAGTTTTAGATTATCTCATTAAAACGTACAATCAATATCTGAACATTCTCTGTACAAAGAATAATATCTGAATGTGTATGGCCAGCTTAAGTCTAACCATACACTATAAGATCCACTTGCTTTTGCTCCAAACTAGCAGATCTTTCCCCCATGTGCCCACTAATGGCACGGCTATACCAGGGTAATCTGAGGGTGGAACGATCGGATTACAAAGACGGCAATGGGCTCATACGGGATGGTCGCTGGAAAAATCAAACCTTCCTGTGGCCAGATCATTGGAAGCCCCCATACATGGGCAGATAAGAGCAAACAGATTTTTTTATATTTCATTTTGATATATTGTCAGTTTCCCAGCTGCCCTAGTCATGCAACTTGTGCTCTGATAAACTTCAGTCACTCTTTACTGCTGTACTGCAAATTGGAGTGATATCACCCTGTCTTTTTCCCACCCAGGAGCCTAACAATAGAACAATGGGAAGGGAACAAGATAGCAGCTACCTAACACATGATAACTGCTGCCCCGTAGATCCAAGAACAGCACTAAATAGTAAAATCCAGGTCCCACTGCAGCACATTCAGTATGAGAAAGAATAGCCTGCCATAAAGCAGCTCCTTCCTAAAGTGCTGGCTCTTTCTGACAGCGCATGATCAGGCAAAATGACCTGAGATGGCTGCCTACACACCAATATTACAATAAAAGGAAAATACACTTGCTGGTTCAGGAATTAAATTTTACATGGTAGAGTGAATTAGTCCCAGTTTAGAATAAAAACTACATCATGAGAGAATCCCTTTTGCTCCAATAGGCAGCTCTTGGCACAACACAATGCACACAAACACATGGTTTATGTATTTTGTTATATACCGAATTATGTGCAAAATATCATACCAGAAGTCTCTTTACAAAGCAGGGGTCAGCAGCTGAAGACTGAAGACTAACACAGTGACATGCATATTATGGAGATTTAATAGGATCTAAATTGAAAATGTAGTAAGGATATAACATAGTAACATTAGTAAGGTATATATAGGGAATAAATAAAGAACAGTAAGGGAATATCGGAATATCTCATTATCTCAGATCTATATACATTCCCCATTTATAATATTGTAAAAAAAAAGGTGCCTTCTTTTCAGGGTCTTGTATTCACTATGGAACATGATAAAGAGCTGTAAGCATGTTCTGTGCATAGAAAAACAAAAGCATACTATTTACTGCAATACAGTAGTATTACCCCGCCCAAGTCTTTGTTTCTCTATCTCTTCATTTCCCCATTTTATACAAAACCAGATCCTTAAGTTTAATTTTCTTTCTTTATGTGAAGTAGTTTTGGTGTGCAACCACCAAGTGTGGTTTAAGATTTGTGATTCACAGCTGATTACATTATTTCAAATGAAACAATTTGGCTATGATTATGCATGTTGTTTCCTGTTGAGAAATGATGTTGTGTAAAGTAAACAAAAATAAGAAATTTTAGGCAAAATAAGGTATACCAATATATATACCACAGTGACACCTTGTGGTCCTCTGAAATAACAAGAAACAACTTTTCTATGATTTTTTCAAATTAAAATCTTACAGCCGAAAATTAAATATGTTAAACATATATTATTTATAATTCCCATTACATGACTACAAAGTACAGTAATTAGCTTATCATTTATTGTGTATCATGTTAACACATATACTGAGCCACTGTACTGGCAAAATTGAAAACAGGATTGTTTTTATGGTGTAAGTACAAAGCACATCTTACTATATGTATTAATGGTTAGATATTTTTCAGTACTTCAAGTGCTACTTCTAAATGAATTGCTCATGCCCTTCTTCCCATATGCTCGCTGATCCACTGCTTTGGACAACATTGGACTTTGAGTGACAATTCTATGCATTTCAATGGAACAGTACGTATGTAAGTACTAACAGGGAGAGACAGAATATTACTTTTAGACCAGGTGAAAGAGGCTTAAATAAGGGTTACTCCTGACATATACTGTGTAGTTAGCCATTTTTTACTAAGGTTCCATTCAACTTAGTTGACAGGGCCCGCCACCAAGGTTGACTTATAACTGTGGCCCTTTGGTAGCCCAGTAGTATAGAGCCCCGAGTGCTGGAGAAAATTCGCCACGCGAAGTGCGGCGAACGCTGCGCTAGCGCAGCTTCACTTCTAAGTGAATTTCCCCCATAATGTTTAATAAATGTATTACCCACAGTCAAACTCAGCTAAGAATGCCCCCAACACAATTCAATGTAGCATTCATGTTATTTTTGCCAGAATGAATAACCTTGCATTTTCAACGTTAAATCTCTTTTACCAGTTTGCCTGCCAATATTCTGCATGGAACCTATAGTGTCCTCAGCAAAAATAGAGATACTACCTACAATACCAAATTCAAGGTCATTTAAGAAAACATTTGAAAGTAAAGGGCATACACCTAAATTACTTTTTAAACAATGTTTGAATTTAAAAAAAAAGCTGAGTTTTCCAGTCAATCATATGAATTGATGCTCGATTTTGGCACAACATTTTGTGGTGTTGATGAACCCACTATGCCTCTAAAGAGACTTGTCTGCTCTTTTCTGCTGGGCTTTTTGGCAGCTGCAACTGCCTTTTATTTCTTGCTGGCAGAGGTACAGGTCATGGGGGCTTGGGTTGGCCATAGATATGGTGGAGGCATGGCCTTGGGTTGGGCACAGCACAAGTACAGGTGGGAGCGTGGACTTGGGGCCTGCATAATTAATGGTGGATATAGCATCAGATAGATAACTGGACTGTGGGGGGGGGGCAGACACGCTGATTGAAACCCTTGCCTAGGGTGCCAGACTACCTTGGCCCGGTCCTGTAATGATGCCATGCATGTCTTTTTGTGAAAGTGTAAGCAAGAGTGAATTTCTATTAGACCTGCCCACCCTGTGTCCTCCAGTTGTTGCAGCTCTTTAGCAGTTAAAGGTTAGATGTTGGATTATAAATAAAGGGGTGCCACACAGGTTAATTTGTCCTGGACTCTGTTACCAATAAATAATACGTTTTTATTATAGGTATGTTATGTATTTATGTCTTTTTTATGATACCAGGTTTTTTGGCCAGTTTGGAGCCTATGTATACATTAACATGCCAGTATAACCTTATTAGATCAAATTATAATTTTTTCATAGTTTAAACAGCCTGTTGGATGAAAATATTGGTAACATTTGTTATCCACTTATTAATTAAAATTATATTATTGCCAAGGTGGATCAATGTTTTTGAATAATAGACTTTTAGAACATTTTAGTTCTTTGTAATTCCACAAGAACTAATTGTAGGGCTTTTGTTTGTTATGATCTAGCTATTGCACATACAATAACGTACAATGGCATTCTTGACAATTCTATGTTTCCTACTTTGGGGCAAATTCACTAAGCGACCAAAATGCGCTAGCGGTAAAGTCTAGTGCAAGAGGTAACGTTCAGTAAAATGGGCATCTTAGTGAATTAGCATAGTTACGTACCTTCATCAGTGCGCAACTTCGCCTAAGGGTGCGAAGTTGTGCTAGTCTATCTACTTCACTAGAGAATTTTCGCCAGGGACACTGTTAGTAAATTGATTAGTAAATTTGCCCCTCAGTGTTAACTAATTTCCTGCACAAATTGAGGTGAAAGTAGTCAAAGTGATCTCAAATTTTTATATTTTTGTGTGGTGATGGCCTATAAAGTGACACTGACAATATACATATGAAAATCAATAGGAACATTCCAGTATTATTTGCAAAGACAAGCCATGATCTTCCTTTTGCACAGAACTAATACCAAGCCACTTAACGCTTCTTACCATCTGACATGGCAGTCAGAAGTAGGACCCTTGGAGTGGAGAACTGGTTGCCATCCATGCTGTACTAGAGCCAGGGCAATACTTAAATAAGCTGGCATACAGTTAACTATTTGTACTCCAGCTTTTGGAAGGATTACACTTCCCCCGTTCCAATGTAACCAATGAAAGCAGCATATTTCTCCTGATTGTGACTGCAAGTACCATTGGACTGGAGGCTGTATGGGCTGGTTTTGTACAAAAAGATTGTAATCTTACACAGTAATTCTGACATGACTGCTTTTTATACAAACTTGTCACTATTACTTTAAGTCCATCCCTTTATGTTTTCTATTTTTCAGTAGAAAATATTTATAGCAGTATGTACAAAATGTAAATAGATGCATTTCAGAAATCCTTCAACTGAACTATGAATTTGGCTCCCTAGCTTCTAATTGCAGTAGTTCATTTACAGCATGGTTTATCTTTAGTACAATGTAGCTATAGATCTTAAAGAGCAGATCAAAAATATGGACTGTAACACCTCATTTAGTGCAAAAATGCAGGACTACTGCCTCCAGTTGCAAATTAAAACAATCTTACACCAAAAAATCTGTAATGACCCTGAAATTGTATCTCTGATTAAATGTCCAAAACAGTAGAGCAAATTAAGACAATGGAACATATGGTAGTTTGATCTCCTTGATCTTTTCAGGAGATGTGCAGCAATCTGTTAGCACTCGATAAATGAGGCATGATAATAATAGAATGAGAAGGGCTTGTCTGCGATTTCAGGAATTTTGAGATCCCCACTGTTCTCCCTGCAAGGACTGTGGGGGTCATAATACCTCAAATGCTCACCCATAAGATCCATCAGGGACCCCATACCCAGTATGATACACAATGCAATATTCCAGTAACATCCCATAAACTGGCCTTTTCCAGTTTTTTAATATGGATAGCCAAGAAAAAAGCATTAGTAGAAATATTGTATGGCAATGTGGCAGTGTAGAAATACTGAATTATTAAGCAGTTTCCTTAAACTAATACTAAAACATAGCACAAATATGCATTATGCATACCATAATAATAGAAAGTAAACTGAATATTTATTTGAATTCTCCAAGCTAGTTTAGATCAGCATTCATACACATTTCGTGCCTAATGGGGCACTAACTTATTGTGCCTTTGACCTTTAACCGGGTTTTGGACCCCAAGTATTATTCTACTTATCATTTACTCATCTTTTCAATTAATTTACTATATTTTTTAACTACTTCAACACCTCTATAAACTTAGGGGCAAATTTACAAAAATTCTGCTAAAATCCCTCGAATCCCCTCAAAATTCGATCGTATGCTTATCGAATAGTTCTAGGCTATCTTTTTGCTCGATATTCGATTTCTCTATGAAATCGTACGATCAAATACCGATCGTTCGATTTCACGGAAAAATCGTACTTTTGCCTTCGAGCCTCCAAAAACTTTGTACGATTCGAACGATCGAGGCGTTCGATCATACGAATGGTATTCGAGCAGGTCCTTGCAAATGAAGCCTATGGGGGGTTCCCATTCGGTAGTTTCAATCTGGCGAAGTAGGCATTCGAATAATTTTTAAATTTAAAATCCTTTGATCATTGAATGGTCGAATGATCGATCATTCGATAATTCGAATATTCGGAATTCGATGATCGAAGTTGCCAAATTTGCATATTCGATCCTCCGAAAAAATCGTACGATCGGTATTCGATCGAATTTGATCGAACTTCGATCTCTTCACACAAATTTTTTAAATTTGCCCCTTAGTGTTTGAAAATTTCATTTACATTCATTCTATTTCTTCTAGTCCCCACATTTCAGTACAGGGTTTCCCATTTGAAGTTGGCAAAGTATTCCAAGTATGGCAAAATGATTGTGCGGTGAGGAGGAAGTCAGGTGGTTAAGTTAAGTTTAATTGGTTATGTTATATGACATACTTCATAGTCTGAGAGCAGCAATGCTGCCCATGTGTACTGACATGGAAGGGATGCAGAACAAAATGAGGATTTCACATACTTTCATATTTCCATATAGGTCCTATCTTCTAGTCTGCAAGGTTTATTACTGCCCATCTGTACTAACATGTTGAGGCTTGAAGAAATTTAATTTACAATATAATTGTAAGTGAAATTGTCATTATGTATATCTGTTATAATATATAAATCCAAAAAATCTGATTTTTGATTACTGTGTTACACAAAAAGTTCCCAACAGTTGAAAAAAGTGATAACAAGCTTCTTGTAACTTGCTTTCATGACCAGTTAACAATGTTTTACATGAACAGCTTAGCTGATAATTATTTTTAATTTATCATTTATTAGCCCACTGGATGCAAGTGCTATTGGATATATATGATCAGTTACAGAGCATGTCAGGGGGTTCAATGCAGCCTGTGTTCTACACCTTGCTAGTGCTAGACACTAAAATCATACACTCACACATCAGTTTTTGCCACTGATGTCATTCGTTATTATGAACACAGAACACTACTTTGCATGTCTGTATATAAAGATATGGTTTGCACAGCCATGGTGCGGTTTATTACAGTATTTTCTTTTAGGGAGGTAGTTTTACAGTACACACTCACTGCACATTGTATCAGCTTTTAAGACCTTATGTATATCTTGAATCAGATATTTTATTTCCATGGAAACTGAGAAATTACAGTAAGCAGTTAATTTCTCTTGGCAGCTTACTAAGTTTTAAGAGAGAAACAATGTGATTTTTGGCAATGAGATAGCGTATGAAAGATATATTCATTTATCTGCCTAATTAATAGAACTGAATTTTATATTTATTAGAACAGATTTGTCTGCATGTGGACCACGTGTACAGATAAAGGTCACTGCTGCATTTAGCTTACAAAGAAAGTCTTTATATCAGTTAAATGTGTCTTAAATAAGGAAGATTTTTTTTAAGTGTTTTAAAATACCTTTGGTTTCACTTTATTTATGCAGTGGAAACTAAATTCTTAAGTGGAAAAAAGGTCAAATATAAAAATAGATTAATTATTCCAAGAATGCAGTATCAATTGAAGAATTAGTAGATGGGGCCAATAGTAACAAAATTCTGAATTAGAGCAAATATATTTTTATCTAATGTATTACAGTGCTGGTGATGTGCTGTCCCATAGGTTTGGTTTCACTTTGTCTTCGACCCATAGCAAAAAGTGGATGTGGGAGTCTTTAAATCAGGCCTCTTAACCTCTCACTTGAGGATTTTGGCATTAATTAAAGATTGACTTTAGCATTTGCCTTTACCACATTATTTCAATGAACTACTATGAGCCAAGTCTTTATGAGTCTTTATGTATGCGTTCATAGAACTGATACAATGTCCTTCTTCAGGTAGTTAAACCAAAATAATCCTCCTTGAGGTTCCATTAAACGTAATTTGCATCTGACTATTTTCTTTGGAGCCTTTTCAGGAAAGCACATTGGGAATAGTTTACTCTAGGCACCTGTCCTGAAATAAAGAGTACTGAAAATGGGAAAAGGAGCTCTTTCCCTATAGATTGTACACCTTGATGTAAAGTTCACTAATTGGTGAATTATTTGTTAGGGAAATGAGTTGCAATAAGTGGGAAACATGATCCATTCCATTCTTGTCCAGTGTAGACAGTAGTGGTTCCCAAACTGTAGGGCTGCCCCTCGGGATGAGCATGACATCTTGGCATTGAGAGCTCAGCATAAAGCCGACTTGGGGTAGGATTTAGGATATATACTTGTTGCTTACTTATTTTCAGCTCTAAGATCGGTTATTGTAAAATACTTTTATCTGTTGTAAAACTATATATATATATATATATATATATATATATATATATATATATAATATAGTCAGAACGTCGTCATCCCTGTGTTGGTTGAAACGCGTAGATGTAAGCGTGGAATAAAAAGAAAAGCTTTTTTATGTGACCTGTGACCATTGATGGAATGAGCTGTGAGTGCATTCACTTTCTAACTGTTATTTATTGGTTAGCACCCAGCCGTGACTTTTGAATGGTGAGTGCCGTTGGATTTTGAGATATATATATATATATATATATATATATATAATTTGTTTAGAGTATAGATGCACACCAGGTTTTGAAAAGGCTTAAAAAATTAATTTTATTTGTTACATACTAAAAATATAGGACAGTTCAACGTTTCGGCCTCCATTTAAGACCATTGTCAAGGTATACGTTAGCTGTAAGATAAGGGGTTCTGTAACAGGAGGATAAACTTCCAAATGGATATTAAATGGAAATACACATAAGGCTTTTTTAAGCAATGCCCTTGACTTGGGGAAATAGAATTAGAAAAGATCTCCTCGACTTTTTCGGATTATCAAAAGAAAACCTTAATCAGATTATCTAGTGCAGATCACACAAGAAACAACTTCATGGACATCTACAATTGATGTCTACATGACCTTGACAGTATTTTCAGATTCAGATTTTCAGCAGCTTTGGGGTTTAATAAATCTCTAAATATTCAAGTTTTTATTTTTCCATGAAAAGTGTTTCATGGAGAGTTCCCCCTAAAAACCTTGACCAGAAAAAAACTGAGGTTTTATAAAAGGGGGTAGTAAATGTTCCTAAAACCAATTTATAAATGCTACTGGCCAAGACAATCAATTGTTAGGCATCAAACTAATTGTTCCTCTTTTCCTAATGCTGTTGTAGAGTAACTTTATTAATGCACTGCTTTTAGAGCCATGTCAGTGTAAGAGATACTATTAGTGCCTTGTGTTGTGTAGCATATTGCTATCCATTTTTACAAATTCATGCTCAAAAAAGTCAAACTTACAGTTTAAAGTGGACCTGTCACCCAGACATAAAAAGCTGTATAATAAAAGTTATTTTCAAATTAAACATAAAATCTAAATTTTGTTTTATTAAACCATTTATAGCTGTTGTAAACTCATTTAAAAATCTCAGCAGGCAATTACTTTCACTTTACATTAAGCACTCCATTAATTCCCTCTCTCTCTTTACCATTTAATTGTGTAACCAGTGCATGGGGATTGAAAACAAGTCCCCCATTCTGGTGCACAAACAAGATTTTGAGATAATGCAAGGTTAGCCTTAATAACAGTGTCCACAAAATGGAGACTGGAGCCTATAATTATGAATTCCCAGACCGAAAGTAACAAGATTCAAATAATTAATATAGTATAATTAAAGTTTATTTTGTTTGACTAATGTGATAATACAGGATTTGTAATCATTTTGGGTGACAGGTCCCTTTTAAAGTGACATCTAATAATTATATTCCATAGACTTCCAGGTAGATATGTGGAAGCAGTCAAGCCAAGAAGTTCATTATCAAAGACCAGATCATTCTAGAACAGTGCTGTCCAACTGGTGGCCCATGACCCCTTTGTGTGGACCCCACATGAAAGTCTTCCTGCTGTGATTTATGTAAACTTTAAAGGGTATCACTACTGAGATTAACTGGCCCCTGCCTTTTTTACACCTGCAATCCCCCTGCATTGTTCACACTTGTAATACCTCTATTGTTCACACACCTGTAAAGCTCTGCATGTTCACAACTCACACTGAGGCTGAAAATTCCAACATTGTTCACGCCTCAAGACAAACTGCTAGAGGGGCACCAGATTTGCATTACTTTATGTAGCACAGTATGAACTATTCATCTTTGATTGGTCCTGATATGTATCCCTGTCTCCTGCTCTATTCTGCATTCTCCTTTTGTGTGCCAAACTCTGCCTGCCCTATGCTCCCTGTGTGTACCATACTCTTCCTGCCCTATGCTCTCTGTGTGTGCCATACTCTGCCTGCCCTATGCTCCCTGTGTATACAACACTGTGCCTGCCTTATGTTCCTTGTGTGCCATACTCTACCTGCCCTATGCTCCTTGTGTGTGCCATACTTTGTCTGCCCTACTCAGCCTGTGTGTGCCATACTCTACCTGCCCTATACTATCTGTGGGTGCCATATTCTGCCTGCCCTATGCTCTTTGGGTGTGCCATACTTTGCCTGTGTGTGCCATACACTGCCTGTGTGACATACTCTGCTAACCTTATCAAGTTAATAAAGAAATCCCCACCTGAGCAGTTTAATTCATACACAGGATTCCAGGAAAATAGTTTATTTCATCTAAAGTGCTAGTGCTTGTAAAATTTCATTTAAATATTAATATCACTATCAATAAATAAATAAATAAGTAATTAAAAATGTCTCCGTCAAATGTAAGCCTTCAATAGCCACTAATATGTTCAGTTAATAATAAGTTGATAATTAATTAGAGGAAAATCAAAAAGGAGCGCATTCAATTCTAAAAATCAATCAGGGTTAATTCATCAAATTTTCATCTCCATACGTCTTGTGTCAGTAGATATAGTTAGGAAAATGGAAAATAAGAAGGGTGGAGTAGTCCCATAAGAAACTGTCTCTTATTTGGCTGCCTCTGGGACCCCACAAAGGTAAGAAAGTCTGCCACTCGGTGGCTGTGGTCTCAACAAATTAACTATCACTTGCTATTTCCAGTAGTTGACTATCCTAAAAAACCACAAACCAGGGAGCGCATATAGGAGAAATGAAGTAACAGATAAGATCAGGAATGACACTTAGGCCGAGGAGAGAGCTAATTTCCCATGAAGCGGGTTCCCTCAAAAGTTTCTAAATACAGATTCTTAGACCAAAAAAGCAGTTACTCTTCTTAAATTAAAAGAATAGAGATCAATACAGCCTGACGCGCGTTTCGCAAATAGCTTAATCATAGGCGGAAGCGACGCGCCGGCGTCGGAAGCGACGCGCCGGCGTCGGAAGTGACGCACCGGCGTCAGAACTGTCGCACGCTGATGACGTCACTATTTTGGTGCCAATTGTGGCCTATTTTAGGAGCCTTTGAACTGTTGGACACTGCCCGATTATAGGTTTTTGCTTTGCATTCCTGGGTGTGACTTCTACGGATTACTATTGATTCCTGTGTTTGACTTCGGCCTGTTTCTTCGTTGTGACCCTTATCTGCCTGGACTGACCTTCTGCTTGGATTTTGACCACTCTCTTGCCTACTCCCTCCGGTACCTTGAACTTTCTTGTTTGAACTGCTTCCTCCTTGGTCCGCACTCCTCTCATCGCCTCCGGGCCCTGACACCTAGTGACAGACCATTTTCTCTCTTTTTTCAATAATACTCTGCTAACCCTATGCTCCCTGTGTGTGCTATACTTTGCTTGCCCTATGCTCCCTGTGTGTGCCCTACTCTGCCTGTGTGTACCCTACTCTGCCTTCCCTATGCTACCTGTGGGACATGAGCTTAGTAGGGTTTGTTCTGGGATTTTATTAGCATTTGGAAATCGTTCCACTGGCTTCCATTATCGGCCCTCCACTACATAGACCACAGAAAAAACACCAATCGGTGTAGGACAGCACTGTTGTAGAGCATTTAACAAGAAAGCATTACCTGATACAAGAGTACCATCTATCTACTACTCTATACTTTTAAAGCACATATTGCTTCTACTGTCCCATTGCTTCCATGCAATGGATCTTAAAGTACCCTGAGAGGCTCACATTACTATCTAAAATATTCATGTTTATTGAAGCAGTTCACAGATTTTGTACATTCAACCATCATCTTAAATATAGATTTTATCATCCGATGTGACTTTGTCAGACCTAAAGTGCATAAGTATGAAGTAAATAATGCCTTCTCAAAGGGAAAATTAAGGAATATGTGTATGATATAGCAATAATGTAAAGCATTTTAAAGAGGGAAAATATGCTAGGGTGGATTATTTTCCTAAAGGTTATATTTGCAATTATGGCAGCCGAGATAAGAGAAAAGATATTAGGCATTGATTAAGTAGGTCTGATTAGAAATTAATTGAATCTGAAAATCTTGAGTGAATTATATGTATGGCAGTTCATAAACCGATGTTTGCAACAATTAACTGGTTGTACATACACCTTTAATACGCACAGGGCCTTTTTTTAAAGGGGAACTATCGCAAAAATTAAAATTTAATAAAAGCTTCAGCATACTGAAATAAGAAACTTTCAAAATAAAATCAATTACTAATTCTCTACCATTTCTGAAATAATCAAGTTTATCTTCACTATTTCTCTATCAGCATCTGTTTCTCTTCATTCTGTTTTCATGGACAAATCCGGCCCTGCATGAGCTTTCTCTCTGTCTGCCTTTCTACCTACCTGCTGTATGTTGCTGAGAAAAGATGGCTGTTCATTCCACAGCGGAACACACAGGCTTCGTGAAAAACAGAAGAACTGCAGGCAGCGGGAAGAGGGCAAAGGGAGATGCAGCAGTGGCGACAACCTGCAATAAATTCAGTAGCCCTGAATACAAGGATGAACAGCGAAGTTCTGATGTCGCTTGTCTTTCTTCTATATGTACAGTATCTCTACTATAACGTTGCTGAAAGTGCTCTGTTCCTTGGAACGCTTTCTCTCTAAATATATACATATATATATAAATGCAAACCCAAACCAGTCATCCTTTTGGGGTGCTGGGTCAATATATGAAAGTACTTGTGCCTCTAAGTACTCATGCATCCAAATTTTCTGCCCACATTAGGGTCTTTATCAAGACACAGGAAGAGAGTGGCATGGAATATATGGAATCCCTGTACTAGAGTCCTGCAGCGGGTCAGGTACCTGCGGTTTACCTGCAAAAACCTGCGGTACCCTGCTGGTTGCGGGTAGACTTTCCGGGTACGGGTATAGACGCAGGTCAGTGATTCTTCGGGTCGTGCCACGGGTCTTCTCAGTACTAATTTTCTGATCATGCCTACTTCCGATGATGTCACTTCCAGTTACAATGACAGCACTTCATGATTCTTGATGGTCAGCGGGTCTGGGTTGCAGATAAGTTACTTGTGGGTTGGGTAGCGGGTCCAGGCGGGTAAGAATGCTTGTTGCGGGTCCGGGATTCGGATTGCAGGTTGCTGGTATATGTCCCTCCTCTTTATATTGCTCCACATCCTTTGAATGATGAGTTCAAAGCTGCACTCAGACTTTCTTCTCAATCTTCTTTGCAGCATTTGCATTATTTGACTTTTATGTCTCTGCTTATGCTGCACCCAAATAGGCAGATTGTAATAATGATGAGAGATCAAAAAGCTAACCACTTCATAAGCAGATTTGTCAGTGAGTGACCCAAGTCCGAAAGGACTCCACCTAAAACCTGCCGAGTTTATGTAGAAGTCAATGGTAAGAGGTCCCTTGACCTATATGAAGATGTTAATAGTAGTGATGAGCCAAATATTTGACAAGGTTCGCTGTGAAAAAGATTACCCATAGACTCAAATGGGAGAAAAAAATGCACATCAAAAAAAATTGACAACAGTAGAGCTTGATTCAAATTAGATTTAAGTATTCAGGTCAGAACTATTCGATCAAATTTTAGACGTTGGATTTTTTTCATAAGTAACATACCATTCAAATTGTGAATAAAATCAAATGTATTAGATTAAAAAAATTCACATTACTCTAAAATTAGACCTTTGATAAACAACCCCCACACTGTGCAGTTTTATAGGTCATTAAACATGCAACTGATTGATTTGGTTGCATTAAATATAGATAGCACAATGTAAAACACAAAGATGCTTAGCTGTAAACAGACCTAGTTCTAGAATTTATTCCATGGTAGCTATACATTGATTTTGTGTGTGTGTGTGTGCTGGATAAGTTCACGTACATTATGTATCTGTCTCATATAAATAGATTTTCAAAAGCAAGCTAGTACATGGCTTATATAATATGTGTAGGATTATGTAATAATTGTAATTGGTTTTATTAAACACTATTAGGTTTCTAAGACTAGAAAT
Organism: Xenopus borealis; assembly: GCA_024363595.1. Classification (NCBI taxonomy): domain Eukaryota; kingdom Metazoa; phylum Chordata; class Amphibia; order Anura; family Pipidae; genus Xenopus; species Xenopus borealis. The sequence continues at coordinate 47,786,773 of CM044443.1, forward strand.
ACTCCAAAATTTACATCCTGACAAAGATGACACTAATTTAGTACTAAATATTTTTGGTAGAAAACTATGAAAAAAGATTATCAGTTATAAATCACAGCATGTAATATATTTTATAAGTGCAGTATGTCTTTAATCTGGCTATAGCCATTGCTCGCGAATTTTTCGGTGAAGCGAAACTGGGTAGATTCGCCCATCACTATTAGAGAGGATAGATGAAAGCACAGCAAATGATTGCGAAGTGGGGATTAAAGCATAATAATGCTAGAAATGCTGTATTTTGTATACTAAACATAAACATGAATTTACTGCACCAGACGACTAACAAAACAAAGGATTTCTGCTTTCAAAGTCACCATGTTGTAACTTTGTTAAACATCTTTGCAAGACCAAGACTAGGAACATGCTCCATGTGGTCTGGGCTGCTTAGGGATCATCAAAACAGCACAAGTCAAATAATCAGAATATGCAGACTGCACTGGGTCCTGTGTTGTCATGTAATTTAATGAGGATTTTAGTTTTTGTATTGTTTATTACAAATTGCTCCAACTCTGTAGAGCCAGTGGCTGCAAAAATAAAATCCTTCAATGAGAGTCCCAGTTAATTTGTTTAAAACTGGCCATGATCTTTGTCCCTGCCACTGGAGTTGGAAGGGGATGTAAAGGCAAAAATAAAATCCAATACGAATCTCCACAGAGTCGCGACTGCTCTACAAGGAAAACAAACAAAGCGCCTTGAGTAGTGATGGGTGAATAAATTCGCCCTAGGCGAATTTGCGCAGAATTTCCGACATTCGCTGCGTGTTTTGTTTCACCGCGCATCTCGTTTCGTCGCGCACGGAATTAGACTCGCGTCGAGTTTGTCGCTTCACTTCAAAACAGCACAATGTGTGCAGTGAAAAATATCTTTAAAAATAAATGAAAATATATTAAAATATGCCTTTTTAATGTTTCACTATTTTAAATAATAATCACAGATGTTTTTCAGAAGCTGGCAAAATGGGAGGCCTTTTTTTCTTTTGAAAAGATAAGAGTCCAGTAACAATGCAGGGCATGTGTGTATACTAAGTGAAACACGCATGTAAATTGCTCTTCTCATTGACTCCAATGCTATTCAGCACATTCACACACAAAGCAAAAGATGCCATTTTTTACAATTTTTTTTTCACATTTCCATACCTCCCAACATTTTGGAAGTAAAAAGAGGAACAGAAATTTTTTTTCCATACGTAGCGCTGCAACATTTTGACCACACCCATTTTTGTGGCCACACCCACAAATAAACATGTTCGTTTTACCAAATGTGGCAGGTTATGAAAGTTTGAAAATATTTCTCCTTATATAAACTGTTACAAATACAATCAATTACTTATTTTATTATATCAAAATTGTTAAAAAGCATCTTTTTTGCACCTGTTAGCTGTTCTTCTAGGCTCTCTGCCAAAAGCCAATTAAGTTAGAAACTTCTTTCTTTTTCTGGCTATTCCGTGCAGAGAAAAGACGGACTTTCCAATACAAATGAAATGAGAGACTGCAGGTTGCGCTGTCAAAAGAGGGAATGTCCCTCCAAAAAAAGGGACCGTTGGGGGTATGCATTTCACCTGGCAGTTTTATTACATTGCACTGTGTGTCAAAACTATTCTGACGCGTGTCAAAATAAAAGATTCAATTCACACTTCTTATTTGTCTATTTGCTGTTCCTTCATAAGTACTGCAAATAAAATGCAACCTCATTGCTGAGCTATGTTGTAGCGATCTAGATTCCATTTATGTCCATGATGTCTCGGGATTTATCATATACAGTATATCATTGAAGGGAGATTTGCTGTATTAGTTTTGCTAAAAGTATTTGCTTCTAAAATATGTATTTTACTTCATTTTTTTCATTCCTCTTGTTTAATAGTTGGTATGCAGTTTTCTGCTAAGAATTTAACTCATTCAATTGCAATGGCTTCCCTTTATTTTCTAACCATGGAAGGATAACAATTTTTTGTCAAATCAAAGAAAAACTATAAGCATTCAGCATTACCTTTTATTGATTAACCTTTAATTATTAAAATGAGTCTAGAATCTTTTATCCTTCATCAGCTCCAAGTTACAGAAACCATTAGTATAAAACCCCATGCTACTGAGACACATACAAAGGCCATGTCCATTCCAGTCACCTAGCAAAATGGGAAGAGTAACCCATAGGGACCTGATTGCCATGCAAATCACTACTGCCATCTGCAGCCTACATTTACAGTGACTTTCTGTATAAACTGTACTTATCACGGTAGAACAGAACAGTATTGAGTTTATAAAGTCACCTACAGTATAACTGTTCTTAAGGCTCATTTTTTTGCAGAGAACCATTAATCCAGAGGCAAACAAAAATTCAATATCTGTATACATGCAATATATAATATGGCTGTATTGCACATTCAAACTTTTATGCCTTAATACAGTCATATGAAAACAGTTGGGAACCCCTCTCAGCCTGCATAATAATTTACTCCACTTTCAACAAAAAAGATTGAAACAGTGGTATGTCTTTCATTTCCAAGGAACATCTGAGTACTGTGTTTTCTGAACAAAGATTTTTAGTATAGCAGTATTCATTTGTATGAAATCAAATCAAATGTGAAAAACTGGCTGTGCAAACATTTGGGTACCCTTTTAATTTTGATAATTTGAATGCATGTAACTGCTCAATACTGATTACTGGCAACACCAAATTGGTTGGATTAGCTCATTAAAGGAACAGTTCAGTGTAAAAATTTAAACTGACTAAATAGATTCAAAAACAACAGTTATGACTCATGTGCCCCTCCCTCAAGTTACAGACTGGTCACTGCCTGGTTACCAATCAATGGAAACCAAGAGAGCTGAAAAGCAGGAAGGGGAGGTCTGGCTATTATGTTACACACCCAGTCACTCCAGCCTTTATACATTACATTTTTGGCTAATTAACTATATTAGAAACTTTTTTTATTTTGCACAGCCTCTTCACCCAGTTTTTATTTTTATACTGAACAATTCCTATAAGCCTTGAACTTCATAGGCAGGTATGCAAGTTGTGCTTCTGTTTGACTCACCTCTGAAGAGTGACAGCATGGGATCCTGATGAGACAAAAATTTAGTTATTTGGTCATAACAAAATGTGCTTTGCATGGAGGAAGAAGAACCCTGCATTCCAAGAAAAACACCTGCTACTTACTGTCAAATTTGGTGGAGGTTCCATCATGCTGTGGGGCTGTGCGGCTAGTTCAGGGACTGGGGTCCTTGTTAAAGTCGAGGGTTGGATGAATTCAACCCAATACCAACAAATTCTTTAGGATAATGTTCAAGCATCAGTCACAAAGTTACACAGGGGTTGGATATTCCGACAAGACAATGACCCTAAACACACTTCTAAATCTACAAAAGCATTTATGCAGAGGGAGAAGTACAATATTCAGGAATGGCCGTCACAGTCCCCTGACTTGAATCATCGAAAACCTACGGGACAATTTGAAGCAGGCTGTCCATGCTCGGCAGCCATCAAATTTAATTGAACTGGAGAGTACCATCAATCAGAAACCAGACACTAATCAAAGGCTATACGATGAGTCCTGAGGCTGTTTCATTTGCAAAAGGAGGCTCAACTAAATATTGATGTAATATCTCTGTTGGGGTGCCCAAATATATGCACCTGTCTAATTTTGTTATGATGCATATTGCATATTTTCTGTTAATCCACTAAACTTTATATCACTGCAAAAATACTACTGTTTCCAGTTATATATTAAAAGGAAGTTGCTACTTTGAAAGTTCAGCCAATGATAAACAAAACTCCAAAGAATTAAGAGGGGTTTCCCAACTTTTTCATATGACTGTATAATCTAGTGTTGATAATATACTATTGCCTGGATGCAATGATTTGCTGAATAAAAAATCAAATGGATCAATGAAAGTGCTAATTGGATTTATGTATAAAATATATTAAGTTTGCCCAGTTGGGTGCTGGCACTGCCAGTGTATCCTCTTTTTTTGTGTGCTTTTTGTATGGTATGTATTTGTATTATATTTTTGATGGATTTGACATGTATGACATGTATTGTCTTTATTAAGCAATAACTGTGTAACTAATTATTTTTTTCTACAAATCATTTTTTGTCTATATTTTTTTGTGTGCAAACCCATCATAGGAAAATTAAATGGTGAAAACCTGAAATGTAACCATGTGATTAGTTGCTATGGATTACTGCTCCTGGGCAAATTTAGACTTAAGATATGGAGATAAAAATAACAGAAAGATCTCTTATCCAGAAAACCCCAGGTCCCACGAATACTGGGTAATAGGTCCCATACATGTAGTAAGCTTTTATTTCATTTAAATAAGTTTTTTTTTTAAGTGAATTGTTCAATAATTTGGGTATACAAGCTAATTTGTTTCAATTGTCCTGTTGTCAATTAAAAAATGAATAGAACTATGGTTGCTATGTCACAGATGTATAATAAATGACTAATGTCTCTGCTCATGTAATCATTGTATAGAACATTCCAACTAGTTTACAGCCACACATTATGTGACAGTTTCTGGCTCTTGTCTAGGTGAAAAGAACAGCCTAGTATAAGACCTTGATCCCAATCATTGTGGGTGGTAAAGGTAAGAATATGCCATTTAAATGAAGTGTGAACCATCCTTATGTATTGTGTAGGCAGAATAATAAGCCTTTTTGTGCATTGATTACCTTTAAACTTGCCTGCATGCTCCTCTAGAATACAAGCATATTGTAGACAAAAGAAGACTTTTCTGGGAAGATGGCTTATTCCCTACATTCACTTTAATAGATTTATTTTCTTATAAATGGCTTGGTGATCTACTTAGGCACACTTTATAATCAATAATATTGTGTCAGCAGTAATGCCATCTCCACACTTATAGTAGTTATCTGATGAAAGGTATCTTTAGTTATGTCTTTATTTATATTGTGTTCCCAGTGTAGACATTTTCCTTTTTTTTTTCATTTAAATTTGTATAGTTTTCAAAAATAAAATGTAATTTAGAACTAAACACTGGTAAAGAGCATTGATCTCCCATTCAGTGTAGCTTGGGAATATTCTACAAATTTATACATAAAAAAAAATGTATAAATATATATTTGTAAGGGGGTGTAAAGTGATGAGAGTATTATGTGTATGCAATGTTATCGGTTTGAGTGACAAAATGTGCAGTATGTAAAATGTATATGTTTAAAATGTGTTAATGAGTTAATATTTAAGTGTAATTTTCTCCCCAGCCACCAGAGGGCTCTAGGACACAGAAGGGCTATAAAAGGAGGTGCCCCGCCCAAAGTGAGTAGTCTTGATGGAAGGCGTGACCGAACTAAGAACAGCTGGTCGGTGAGTGAGTCATCATTAGACAGAAGGAATTAGAATAGGCAAGATGAAAGTGAGCGAGTACTAGGTACTCAAGGTAGTCAGGATATTTAGTAAGGGCAGTTTGGGCCCCATCAAGGAGGGAAGTGGATTTAGAATCCTACGGGCACTCTGTAAGTGAGGGAACCAGTGATAGCTTAGGGCTAGTTAGGAAGGACACCGAGGCTTCAGGCAAGGACTTGGATGGAAAAGGTCCTAACTTGGAAGGGTGGAGGAGTATCACCCAAAGGTATCGGGCCACCATTGGAGAGTGGGGGGATATGGGTGGAAGCATATACCGGACCACTAGCAGTTACTACTGTTTAATGCTGGTGTCCCTCACTGCATGTACCATCAGATGTTATGCAGAGTTGAACTGCTGGAGTGTATTTATTAAAGAAGAGGCCACTGGTGTGTCCTGGAATAAAAATTTATGTTTGAAAATAATTTTTTATTTTCCTGAATTTTTTTATGTGGTAACATCATTGGGGTAACTTCCCCTTTAAATCTGGAAGCCCTGCCCACATATTTAATATTCAATGTACCAAGACAGCGTTGTTTTCCTAATTTTATCTAGGCACTGTCTAAATTCTTTTATACTTTAAGACAGGTCCACCAATCAGAATGCTGTAATCCTGCATATAAACCCCAAAAAAATGTATGCCAATTGAAAAAAAATAAATAATGTTTTAAATTAGTACTAACCCCCCAATGAGAAAATGCCCAACAACTACCCTCCATTTGCCCCCCTTTTTGCTTCCTCCTCGCATAGTCCATTATTTTAAAATGTGTCCCTTTATGTCACACTGATTTGTCACACTGACCTATCCATGCACATTAGCACAGCGGAGCTCATGGGCGCCATCTTTGGATCCTCTTCTTACCTTTGGTAATTTTTGTAGATTTCTGGCAGATGTGCAGTACTGCATGTGCGTGAAAAAGCTCAGCATCAGAGATCCTGAAGGAATCCAAAGATATCAAGATGGAGTCCATGAGCTCTGCTGCATTGATAGGTCAGTGTGATATCCAGGGACACTTTTTAAAATAATGGACTATGCTGGGAAGTAGCATGGAGGGGGGACAATGGAGGGAAGTAGATGGGGGCTTTCTCTTTTTAGGAGGTTTAGGGGGAATGAAGCCCGTCTAGGGCAGAAATGATGTTAGGCGAGGCCCCCCTTCCCC
>CM044443.1:47817113-47844052 GCA_024363595.1 Xenopus borealis
CCAATCGAATTAATCCTACGATCGGAATTCGATCGAATTTGATCGAACTTCGATCTATTCTCGTGAATTTAGTACATCGGCCCCTTATTTTAGTTTTTGCTAGGATGTTATATTTGATTTTTTCACTCCTTCTTATCTGGTATGATGCCAATGTATTTGAAGAAAGTTGATTAAATTCAATATTTAAAAAGGATTTGGGATCTCAACCTGGCACTGGTAAGTGCACTGTATGCTATTTGGAAATGATGTGAATTTTTGGTACGGGATCACAGTTAGTATTATGGAGAATGTCATTGTAAGTAGTAATCAGAATGGCTTTATGTAAAATAGATGTCAAACAAATGCACTTGCTTTTTAGGATGTCAAAAGTAACTGGAATATAGAGTCCAGAGAAGAGCAACTAATATAATAAAGAATACTAAAATCTAATTTATACTAATTAACAACTAAAGCTCAACAAAGAACGCAGATAGAAATAAATGCTATAGCTTATGTTTTGGGCTTTTTTGGCAGCCCAAGGCTACCACAGACCCTCAGTAGTGACAATACATGTCTACAAAGATGCGCCAAGTAGTTGTCCATCGTGTTTTCTGTTGTTTCACAGCACATGGTCTGTACTGTTGTCAGTTTGCTAAGCTTGGAGTCCATTGGGGATATAACCACTTTGTATAAATTATATATAGGAAACATAGCTAAACTGACTGATACCTTAATCACCAGTTGATTTTCCTAGAGGACATGAGCTAAAAGTTAGAATATTTTACCTTATGGTATGGAAAGGATTTTATAGTGGGAGCTGTGGATTTGTAGAATTCTCTCTTTGAAGTAGATGCACTGACAGATTAATATGTTACATGTTTTATTGTGGATTTTTTTTACAAGTCTTATTTTACAAAAAAAGTTACTTATTTACCAATTTTTGTACCATTCAAAAATCTTTATATATGCAAAAATGCTTCCCTTAAGTTGAGCTCAACCTAAGGTCAATTATTGACTATTGATATTGTAAATTGGCTCAGGCCCATTCTGTAGGTTTTCTAGATGACAACACATATATTGATATTGCAGCTAATTCTATTACAGGTTATTATTCACCCCACTTGATTGAACCCATTGCAGTCTTCTACATCACTGAAACTGGATTTTAGATTTTTGGAAAGATTGAAGAACTGTTTTTACAGACGTATGCTTTAATAGTGTGTCAGTTTTTTAAAAAAAAGCAACAAGCAACAGAATATCCAGTCAGTGCTAGACAACTCTAATGGGATAATCATATAGAGCTGATTAGTTAGACTATGCTCACAAGAAAATAGTAAAGTTTTGAGATAAAGATCTATGATAACATAAGTCAGTGTTGTTGCCTTGCAAACATAATAACATAGCAGTTTAACAGAGTTGGAGCATTTTACTGAAAAAAACCTTTGGTGCAAGTCCAGTAAATGAAAATGTGTTTAATCCGAATGACTGTTGTCCAGTGTGCATAAATCCAGCTTCTCATAAGCTCCAACTCCCAATGATCTTGACAGACTTTCTGAACTTAAAAATAATGGGAGTTTTCTAACAAATTTAGGAATGCAGATTGGGCACCCATAGTCTAAATCAGTTCTGTTTGTACATTATAAATGCCACGTTTTCCTATACATCTAATGTGATTTAATTGACCTCACCTTTTATCTCCGTAACTAAAATGTGTAAAATGAGTACAGTTAAATGTTCCACATGCTAATTGTTTGCCAGAGCCACTGATATTAAATTACAGCTGTCACATTTATTCAATCTTCTGTACAAAGCTTCAAATTGGTCTCAATTTTAATCAACTGTTCCCTTCAAAGCAAGTAAGTCAAGAAAAAAAATTAGTTAGGCTTCACGATAAGAGAATACCATGGAATATTCAGATTTTTTAAATTTAAATCTAAAATTAAAACTGCATAATTAATACCAAATTTATCTTAAGGGAATTGGTTAGCCTAATAGAGGGTATTAAAAACTGTTGAGTCCAAAACTAACCCACATATACCAGATTGTGCAGAATGGTCCCAAGTAGTGTTATATATTTTTGATAAGAGTGGTAGTTTCCTTGATGTTAGAAACACTTTACATGCTCAATGAATGGGCTACTGCTATTGCTTATCATACATATAATACACGTTGATCAGAGCATTCTATTCATGTATGGCAATATCACAAATGAGAGCTTGATAAAGACATTTTTGGAGGTTGGTCCCTTTCTGTCAATATCATTTACAGTCTATTGCATTCTGGACTTAAATTTGTCAGATTTCTCCTGCAATAAATTCTCCCAGCATCTAGCTGTGTTTTATACTGTATAAACTGTTTTAAGCAAATAATCCTGATTTTTTTTTATTATTTTCTTTTTCGCTGTAATTTACAATACATAAACTGCATGAATCCATAGTGGTGTCAAACTAATTATATTGGTTTAACTTAACGTTTATTTTTAGAAGGTGTAAGATATAGTGATCAATAACATAAAGATTACAAATTAATAAAGATTCATTATTCGGAAAACTCCAGGCCCCAAGCATTGTGGATAATAGATTCTATACCTGTATCTTAAGTTGTAGACTTATAGCATTGTAATTTGTAAAAGACTAAAATGTACATGTTGCATGTCTATGGTTAAGAGATGCATGTTGCTTCCATGGTTTACACTGGAACTGATTGAGATGGCATTAACCCAGATTGGGTTCAGTGGGATTTTAATCTGCGAAACAGGCTTTTACTATTAAGTGAAAAAAAAGAAATAAATTAGATCTTAAGCAAAAGAAAAACAAGAGGGAGAGAAAATGTAATGCTATGGTAATCCTTGAAGTGAATGTACACATGATCTCATCAAGTTCAACTGTATATATGTATATGTATGTATATATATATATATATATATATATATATACACATACATATACATATATACAGTTGAACTTGATAAGATCATTTGGACCATGGGATGGTCTTTTTATAAATATATTTTGTCCCTTCAAACATTTTGCTCAGTATGACTTAAAGGGACTGTATTCCTTTATTTTATTATTTTACTTTTATACGAAATAAACATATAATTATGTGATTTATAGTATATAACATTGCATTCATTGAAATCACTGAAAGAAGACCTTCTTTTTTATTTTCTCATAATTCTGATTCCTTACTTAAATGACCATAGTTTGCATAAAAGACTATTGTTTTGTTTCTGAATGCATCCTCTTTTAACAGTGTTAAAACACAAAATCTCAAGTCAATGTTCTATTTATTCAAGGAAGATTTGACTTAAGTAAATGGGTGAGTAAGGAGGGAGCTCATATCATAAGATAATCACACTGCCAGATGGTTACAAGTTGTTCTAATTTCCTCTAAGAAGTGGAAGGGGATATAAAACATGCCAGAAAATGTCTGAATAATATGACTATAGAATTAAATGTCAGTGTTTTTTTTTTTATAGTCAGCATTCTCTTTCTCCCATCATCCCCACATCTTCCCTTTTCCATAGCCTTTATTTCAAACTTTATAGTTTACAGCTAGAGGAACATTAGTGGCAAGAATTTGTTTTGTGGGGTGCTAGGAATACTAAACAAAATTACCTTATTTTTTACCCTATATTCTGGTTTTAATTGATATGAGCATTATGTTGGAACCAAGTGGAAGGCATATAACCACCACAGCTGGCGCAGTGGTGTACCACATGTCCAGCAATGCCAGACCTGCCCTAGTGAAATTATTAGGAGTAAGTTGCGAGTTTTGTTTCCTGTACTCATGCAATATTCTCATCTTTTATGGCCCATGGACCTTAAAGTGATACTGACACTAAAAAATTACTTTTTAACATATGTACATTAAGGGGCACATTTACTAACGGTCGAATTTTCGAGGGTTAAAAACCCTCAAATTTAGGTCGAATTTATCGAATTAGGTCGAAAAATCGAATTGCGTTAAAACCCCTCGAATTTGAATTTTGATTGATAAAATCGTTCGAAACGATTTTAAGCAATCAATCAAATTTTTTTTTATTCGATCAAAAGCTTCCCATAGGATTGTATAGCAATTTAGTAGGTTTAACTGATTTTTTCTTAAATAGCCAGTAATCTAATTCAAATTAAAATTTTTGAATTTGTACAAATCAAATCAAATTTTGGGCTGTTCGATAGTCAAATAAGCCCAAAATTAAATTCTAATTTTTTTAATTCGAATTTGATTAGAATTTTCACTTTAAATCAATTTGACCCTTTGTAAATGTGCCCCCAAATGTTACCTATAGGCCACGTTGACCATTTTTTGCTGAGAGGTTTGTTTTTGAATATAATGGTTAGTTCCTAAAGCTGGCCATAGACGTAAAGATTTCTGAAAGATCCAATTGTTATCGTGAGACCGCGATTGCCTCAAAACGATCGTTTAAATGCCTATGTGTCCATCAACTAAAAAGACCATTTCAGGCGATATTGCCAGCAAAACTGAAGGATCACAGCCTGCTTGGCCCTGCAAACATAGGTAGATTGCATGGGGACCGATAAAGATTTTTTAACCTGGCCGATCAATCTTCAGACCAATGTCGGACGAAAAATCGTGAGATGAACGATCGTTTGTATCCCACTAACCGCACGATAATTTGACAGATTGGTCGGACTTCCCTAAGATCGGTCGTTCGGCAGGGAAATATCGTTGCGTCTATGGGGAGCTTAAGCCTGACACTCTAACTTTGCCAACCTGACTGTCCCATCTCAGTTTGTTGGTTACAGTTTCTAATGCTAACGGACTCCTGCTGCACAAATATGGCAGCCCCCTCATACAGGAACATGGGGGATCAGACAGGTAATGTAAAAGCATCATACAAATACTTTATGGCACAATCAGAAGTAGCTTTCAAAGTCAATGTTATAATAGATGTAAAAAAGAGTTTAATTTCAGGTGTCAGTATCTCTTTAAGGAATCCTTAAAGTGGACCTGTAACCCAGACAAAAAAAGTCCTTTTCAAATTAAACATGAAATCCAATTTCAAATTTTTATTAAAGCATTCATAGCTGTTTTAAGTAGTGATGGGCGAATTTATTCGCCAGGGGCTGATTCCCGCGATTCGCTGCTGGCAAATAAATTCGCGAAACGCCAGCGAAATTTTGCCTGGCGAAAATTCGAAAAAAAACGAGTCGAGCGTCGTTTTTGATGCGGCGCAACGGAAACGACGCGACGCGCGACGGAAACGACGCGCCGCACGACCGACTCGTTACGCAAATTTTTCTCCAATTCGCAAATTTCTCTGGAAATTCGCAAATTTTTCGGCGAAGCGAAACTGGGGAGATTCGCCCATCACTAGTTTTAAGCTCATTTAAAAATCTCAGCTGTCAATCAAATATTGTCTGCCACTCCTCTATGCCTTAGGCATAGAGGTGGGGCAGATAATTACTTTCACTTTCCATTCAGCACTTCCTAGATGTCACTGCTCTCCACACATTCCCCCAGTTCTCTTAACCATTTAATTGTGTAGCCAGGACATGGGGATAGACATCGGGTCCCCCATTCTGGTGTACAAACAAGATTCTGAGATGATGCAAGGCTTGCCTTAATACCAGTGTCCACAAAATGGCTCCTGCCTGCTTGCTATAATTATGAATTCCCAGACTAAAGAAAACAAGAATCAAATAATTTATATAGTGTAATTAATGTTCTTTTTGCTTGACTAATGTGATAAAATATAATTTTGAATATTTTTTTGGAGTGACGTATCCACTTTAAAGTCACTAATGACTATTCAGATGCTGACAAATAGGAATCAGTTGCAACTTTATTTTTAGGGCATGTCTCTGTAATAGTATCTTTGATCCTGAGGCCAAATGTTTTCAGTTTGTCTGTCTGCTGCTGTCACCTGCTTCATTTACCACCAAATCACATTCCATAACTCATGTTAAAAAAAACACGAGTAGACATATATTTAAGTTTCTTGTTAAAAATATGTATTATATGTAGCCATGTCAATTGAATTTATGTGATCTTCCTTATTCAGGAGCCCCCTCAGTATGAGATCCACCATGTCTATCCAACAGTTGATGTTCCAGACCATGTGCATTATGTAGTTGGTGCTGTTATCCTTGCAGTAGGAATCACAGGCATGCTGGGAAATTTTCTAGTCATCTATGCTTTCTGCAGGTACTACATTATGCAAATATTGATACATATATTTCTGAGATTGCTAATAAAAGTTCCTACAGGAACAGGTACACAGTAGGCTTCAGTTTTACCACATTTTGGCTGCCAGCACAGACGCTTTTGGTAGGTCTGACATTTGCACCTAAAATCCAAGTTGTCTTAAGGTACAGGGTTGCACACATTGATTCCTCATAATGAAGCAAAATGTCATCCTTCATCATAAATCAAAATAAATGTAATCTTTTGACCATGAACACATGCTTATATATAACAAACTATCTCAAATCTATAGTCTGTTTCAGGGGTAAAGGGACAAATACTTTTCTTTGCATCTCTTATTCGGATTTAGAGGAGATTTACTACTAATACTAATGTATCATGTAGTGGATGTTGAATCCAGAAGAAGTTCTGAAGTTTGTTAACATTTCCCAGTGCCAAATTACCCCTCAAAAGTAGAAACTAGCAGTAGGAGAAGTTGTAACAGCTTCTGAAAGTTTCACTCTGTGCAAACATATTTTGTTTTGAAAGTTCTACTGTCCCTAAAGTTCTACTGTCAAAAGCTCCAATGGCTTTTGTATCCAATTGCATTAAGAACAGTTAGGGGCAGATTTACTAAATTCACATGAATTCACATGAGTGATTCGAAATTCGATCATATTTTCAAAAATATTCGAATTCGAATTTCGAATATGCAAATTAGGCAAATTTGACCATCGAATATTCGAATTCGAATTATTCGAATATTCGAAAATTTGATTGTCGAATACTTCCCCTTTAATTTTAATCCGACCACCTACTTCGCCAGATTAAACCCACCGAAATGCTTAAATTTTCTATATTCGGTTGTTCATTCGATCGATCGAATTGCGGTAAAATCCTTCAAATTCGATAGTCGAATTCATAGGATATTACCTTCCCACTATTCTCAAGGTCGAATTTCAATTTTTTTTCCGGAATTCGACCTTAAGTAAATCTTCCCCTTAGTCTAAATGAATACGATCTATTGTGGAGAACTTTCCATGTCCAATGTAGTACAATGTATTGATTGTCAAGCAACTATTGCAAACATGGGATGTGGTACACTGAGCAAAGGTCTGAACTTGTTACCCACCTACAAAAAGTTCTGGAAAAGATTACGTAGCAGTACCATAGATCACCGACAGTATCTAAAACAAAACTGGTTATCATAAGTAATGCAGTATATAAAAAAGTATAACATTTCTAACCAACATAATGTATATACAGTAATACATAGTTAACACTGCTGCTAGCCAACATACATGACATTGGAATTTGCAAGAATCCAAATATGACATATTTTATTTTAATGTTTGAGATTTTTCTTTAAAACTCTACTGTTATTAATGAAAATAATCAATGCATAATTAAATCAGTTTACGTAAACTCCATATTTGTAAGTCAAAGTTAATCTCATCATCTGTAGAGAATGCCCCTTCCCAACAAGCCTGACGTGACCTAATTCCAAAAAATCAATAGAATAGATCAACGTTAATACTCTGCTGAGCATGAAAAATTGGTGCAGTAGGGCAGTAGCTAAAACCATTCTAGATAATTAATGGTGTGGAAGTTGCTAGCTAATCTGAACCCTATTCAATTTCTGCAGTGCAATGTTGTGGCTGGGCTATATGGTCAGTATTCTGAGAAACAACTGCACCTCTGAAATTTAGGTAATGACATGTTTCTATATTTCTTAATTTTAGAAGTAGGAGTCTTCGATCTCCTGCAAATATGTTCATCATCAACCTTGCTATCACTGATTTCCTAATGTCGGTAACTCAGGCACCAGTATTTTTTGCAACTAGTCTGCATAAAAGATGGATCTTTGGAGAGAAAGGTATGTTTTATGAATTAAATTCATTAGAAATGTAAAATGTATTTCTAAAAGTTTTAACATGTTTTCCTACCCAAATAATTCAAAGCAGATTTAATAAAAGTGCAGCAGCAGTTACCTTACTAGAAGGGTTGCTCCTGCCATGAGGCAAGGTAAGATGGAAGTAAGAGGCCAGCTACAAGGAGAGGCTGAAAGCCACCTCTTCTAACTTTAAGAGCCAAATTTCTGATTCTTAACATAGAAATTCAACTCAGCTAGTGCAGAGAGCTCTATAGTGTTCATTGCACTGGCAATGCGGCCCCTTTTGACCCGCTGTGATGCTGAAGCCTTAAAGGAGAACTAAACCCTTAATTAAAAAACCCTACCCCACATAGACCCCCCCCTGCTCCCCTCAGCCTAGCTGTTACCCCTGGTAAATGCCCCTAACCCTTTACTTACACCCCGAGGTAAAAGTCAGGGCATCATAGTTCACGGGCACCATCTTCTCTTCAGAAATCTTTGAGTCCTTTTCCTTCACTTTGACTGCGAGTCAATGCTGATGCCCAGCATCTTATGAATAATCGCAAACAATGTTCCAACAACTAGTGGAAACCGTTGCGGAACATAGAATCCTTGGTTTAGAAAAAGTATTTTGGACAGCAAGGCGTCTCTATACTTTTGGGCATACTGTATAGTGTATACAGGTATAGGATCTATTATCCAGAAACTCATTATCCAGAAAGCTGAAATCCAAATTTTACAAACTATTTACTCTGATCCAAACTAAGATATAATTCTTCTGTATTGTAAGCAAAACCAGTCTACTGGGGTTATTCAATGTTTAAATTATTTTCTGGTAGGCTTAAGGTATTACGGAAAGATGCCTTATCTGGGAAACCCCAGGTCCCAAGCATTCTGCATAATAGGTTTGAGTTTCGTGTCAGCGCTATATAAATTATGATGATAATAGGTCCCATACCTGTACATAAATATGTTTGAATGACAAGCATAGGTTGTTTCAATGGATTACAGTAATTAGTATTGTCCAAGAACAGTGAAAATATGAATAACATGACAGGCAAAAACACCATAGAAATGGAAAACCTGGATATATACGAGCTTCAGGAAACGATAGCAAGAGAAATATAAAGACTGAATGATAAGTAATATGGATAACATTACTAAAGTAAACTACATATAAATTCTGCTAGTAATGAAAAAATGGATTCCTCTGAATTACTGCAAATATAAAAGAGTTTCATAAAATAAATGCCATTTAAGCACCAATCCCAACAGACCCATTAACACAGACAGACATTCTGATTCTTATACACTCTCACACACACTCATTCCTTTAAGATCATAACATCATGCCAGCTTTTCAATGACCTTTTTTAACATCCCTTAAGACCCACTCCTGTGTGCTTTCTCTTTCCCCAAAGTGCCAGATATCCATCCACTACACCATTTTACCTGCCTCATGAATTTGAAAACAGGCAAACCCTCATAAAGTATGTAATATAAGGAACTATGTCTGCTCAGGAGCATTAAGATATGACAATCAATAAGATACTTGCATTTAAAGAGGTTACTAGTAAATGCCACTGTACTGCTAATTGGTTGCTATGGGTTACTGCTCCATAACAAACTTAGTGGGGGTCATTTATAAATTTTTCGCAGCACATAATTGTTCGCAAATGGTAGTTTTGCCCATGCTTTTTCCTGAACACTAAAATATTGCACTATTGTGCCCGTCTTTCTGGTTTTTGCGAATTCGCATTGTGAATGAATTTTTCGCAAACAACTCGCAAATAAGACGGGTCTTTGCATAAGTACAGGCACTTTGTGAGGTTGTTTTGCGCGAAAATAGCGTTAAAAGTTACTTAAATTCGCACAGTTTTGCGAATATTTTCTTCGCCACCAAAGTTGTGGCGCAGAGTGTTCACAATTTGTGATTTTTGCCATATTTAAAAAGCTCCTATAGACATTCGCAATGTGAAAAACAAATTTGCAAATCTGTTTGCACACTCTTATTCTGCTTTATAAATATAACCAGCCGCAGGGCAAATTCATTCACTCTGCGAATGAATCTGCCCTGCGCGAAGTTTATAAATGACCCCCAGTGTCTTTTATTACATAACCCCACTATTCTGTATCTCCACTCCATCAAGCACATACTGTATGCCAGATTTCCGACATCCTCCACAATTTGGGTGCTGCTTCTACTTTTTATTCAAAACGTATATACCAATAGATTAATCATTTGTTTTCCATGATTTACCATATTGCTGTTAAATTAAAAAGAAAATAATTTTTTCTCTCTGCATGCTATTTGCTTCACGGAGAAAAGATTTCAATGGGTGAAACAGGCATCAGCTTTGGATAATGGGTCAGTTTTGGATAATGGGTCAGACACCCTTGACTGTAAAGAATATATTGTTAAATCATACAACATACTCAAGTTATGGTAACCCATTTGTATTCTTAGTTTGATCCATAATAAATGTTTCCTGTAATATGCCAGGTCTTGCACTCTTCTTGATATATCAGTAATGCTTTCTTCGAGCATTAACCCTAGAATTCAACCCACAAATTAAATTCGAATTAAAACCCATTGAATTCGAATTTCGAATTCGAGGGGTTTTAAAGCAATTCGAATTATCGAACGATCAAATATAAAAAATTTTATCGATCTATTTTTTAACCATTCCCATAGGCATATATAGCAATTCGGTAGGTTTTATCTGCCGAATTGTTGTATCAAATTTTTTTTAAAGGGCCATTACTTCAACAATCGATTTAAAATTTTCTAATTTGGCAAATTCAAATTTTTTTAATTCGAATTTGAATCAAATTTTCTCTTCGAATCAATTTGAACCTTAGTAAATCTGCCCCTTAGTGTATCTAGAGACTTATTCTACAAGTTTATTTATCTGCACAAACCCTCTTGCTCTATGTGCATGTACAACTTCCCCCTTACAACCAGGCTAACTCAGCAAAAATCAGTTGACTTAAAGGAACAGTAACACCAAAAAATTTAAGTGTTTTAAAGGAATGCCAATATAATGTACTGTTGCTTTGCATTGGTACACCTGGGGGCAAATTTACTATTATTCCACAAAAAATATTCGTTTTCCCTTGATATTCGATTAGCATTCGATTTTCGAATGCTAATCGAATAGTTTTAGGCTACCCTTTTATTGGCTCATCAATCATTCGACGATCGAATAACAATCGAATAATGATCATTCGATCATTCAAATAAATTTTTCGATCATTCGAATGATTCGTACGATTTGAACGATCGAAGACTTCGATCATACAAATCCTATTCGATCAGGACTTAGCCTCAGAAGCCTATGGGAGGCTTCCCATAGGCTTCTATTACAATTCGGTAGGTTCAATCTGGCAAAGTAGGCAGTCGAATATTTTTTAAAATTTAAATCCTTCGATGATCAAACGATCGAATATTCGTTCATTCGAATCTATTCGATCGTTCACTATTCGATGATCAAATAAGCCTAATTTGCATATTCGACCAATCAAATTAATCCTATGATCAGAATTTGATCTAATTCGATTGAACTTCGATCTATTCACGTGAATTTAGTACATTGGCCCCCTGGTGTTTTTGCTACAGAATGACTATTATAGTTTATATAAACAAGCTGCTGTGTAGCCATGGGGGAAGCCATTCAGGCACAGGATACACAGTAGATAACAGATAAGCTTTGAATAGTGATGGGCAAATTTATTAGCCAAGTGCGAATTCACGGCGAATTCCCGCGATTCGCCAGCGGTGAATAAATTTGTGAAACGCCAGTGAAAATTCGCCTGCCGAAAATTTCGCTGGAAATTTGTGAATTTTTCAGTGAAGCAAAACGGGATAGATTTGCCCATCACTAGTTTTGAAGAATACTATTCTATACAACAAAGCTTATAAGTTATTGTCTGTGCATCCTGCGCCTTTTCTCCTTTTTCAGCTTTGAATGGCTATGCAGTAGCTTGTTTATATAAAGTATAGTTGCGTTTCTGAAAAAAATACAGCACAACAGTACATTATATTTTCATTAAATTAAGACACTCATTTTCTGGTGTTACTGTTCCTTAATTGATGTTGATAATTGATAAAATGTTGTCATAGGTCAAACCTCTGATTCTGTACTTTAGGAATGCCCTGATATGAATGTATACGGGTGCACACATTATAACCTTTACAAATCTCTGACATTACTTCACAAATGAGCTGTGCAAATTATATTCTTTGCAGACCAAGATTACAGATGGCTTCTATTTCTTTTATAGGTTGCGAGCTATATGCTTTTTGTGGAGCCCTTTTTGGAATTACTTCCATGATCACACTGATGGTGATTGCTGTGGATAGGTATTTTGTGATCACAAGACCGCTCACCTCCATTGGTGTTATGTCCAAGAAAAGGGCAGTGCTAATCCTTTCAGGTGTTTGGCTGTATTCTCTGGCATGGAGTCTTCCTCCATTCTTTGGCTGGAGTAAGTTGCATGTCTGACCAATTATGAGGTGTGTTTGAAAAATACCATGAATAAAGAATCAGACAGTGTTCTTTCTTACACTGATGAGATTTTAATGCCATGGACTTGCTCTGAAGTAGAGATTATTGGCTTGTAATTAATTTTTAGCCATTTAAACTATGAGGATTAGACTTTTTACTTCACTGGAATGGAAAATTGATTAACGACCTTTGCCTGTGACTAAATTAGTGAGGAAACTAAAAGGAAAAACGTATTAAATCAAGAACATAACAAATACAGCACTAAGCAAAATTTTAAATTCATTTGGTTTAATGAGTAAGTTGTATTTCTAATAATGTAACCTTCCCTTTCTTTAATGAGTCTATATCTTCATATATCTCATTTTAGGTAGTGCATTCCATAGCTTTATGGTTGTCACCTTTCTGTGTCTGATGTTGACTCTATTAATAAATTAACTCCAGAAATTTTTGGTATGATTAATTTATGTATTTAAATAACATAAAAACCCAGACATTTTACAATACAACATTAGTCTCCCTTCCTTGTGCTTTGTCCAGTCCTTTAAATAAACACTAAACCCTAAAAAACAAAATGGGATAGAAATGTCATATTTCACACATGCTTAGTGTGCTCTGGGCAGCTTTTAAAGGACAAGGAAAGTAGGCTAAAAATGTTGTACATTATGTTTTGGGCTTCTGAACTAGCCCCAGGCAACCAAAGCCCTTTAGCAGGTCTCCAAAGATTCCCCAGTAGCTCCTCAAATTCTTTTCTGCTGATTCACTGGACAAGCTCTCTGCTGCTGTCAGTACACATAGAATAGAAATGTCACAGTATAGAGCTGATTAATATGGATAATTACTACATGACAGCACAGAAACTAGTGCAACTAGCATCAGAATTAAATAATCAGCCCTGTAGCATCATCTTATATTACAGACAAACCTCATTTTCTGCTTGATAATTAGTGACAACCCCTAAGCTTAGCTTCTCAACAGCTGCTCAGAGCCCACTGAGTTTGTGAGTGTTGCAGACACTTTCCAAAATGGTGACCCCATGTGACAAGTTTGAAGTCCTGGATCAATGCTGTTATTGAGAAGCTGTGCAATAAGTTCAGTATATAAAACATGGCAATTTTAACCATATTCATTTAGGGTTTAGTTCTCCTTTAAGCTTAGGGATCAGCTCAAAACATAATCCACAACATTTCTAGCCTATTTCTTTGTGAAGACTTTGTTTTCCTTTAAAGTCTTTTCAGATCATAAATGTTCTGTGTATACAAAATGAGGCATTAGCAGTGCTTTAAAAAGGCCTCTTATCATTTTTGGATTTCAATGAATGACAATTTGAAGATTGCCCTAGCTGCCAGAGCTTTATATGGCTTTCTATAGCAAAGTTCTATCTATCAAATGCAAGAACTTGCATTAGGCTGCATACATGTCCTAAAATCAATGTAATCTGAGGCCCCACTACAGGTATGATACTCATTGAGTTGAATCAATTTTTCTATTATTTTCAATGGCTACTTCTAAGAAATAAATAAAAATTAATAAATTGCATCCAACCTACACAATCACAGGTAATAATTTAACTAATAAATTGCTGACTTCTGAGTGGCATCTGCCTGATAAGCATTTGCAGTTGGAGTTGCTTGCCATACAAATGAATACTTGGTGGGGTTATTGGGAGCATGTTTGCCCCCACTCATGAAGCTGCAAATTTGCTAGGGGGCAACATATTATAGACCGTATGTGCCATTGCCCTAAGCCTTCAAAATTAATGTTTTACAGACATGATATGCCAGGCTTAAGGTGGCCACAGACATAACAATTACAATCATTCTTGGAAAAGATGTGTCCAAGAAAGATCATTCATTTCAATATACAGTACACGTGTAGAGCTGAAGCATCAGAAATACAGGTAGAAACAATAGTATCTGTATCTCATGATTCAGCACAACCATGGCCGGTGTTAAGGGTGCCTTCAAAGGCATCTGATCAAAATCTTCCATCCATCGATGCGCCTACAGATATCTAAGTCTTCTGCCGATATCAGTCGGCTCATTTCCAACCATACACGCACCGAATATCGTACGAACATTTGTTTTGTACAATATTATCTGTGCATCTATGGCCACCTTTAGCTGGTACTTTATAAAGGTTGTTTGTGGTACACAGCCAGAGGAGATGGCCTGCACAGTTGAGTTCAGTTCCTCTGAGTAGTAGTCTGCTTCACTGGCCCATGTGTGACAGCTTGTGGGACCTTGTATGTTTCTAACTTGACAGACAGTACATACTCTCAAAAAAAGAGCACTTGATTACAAAATTAGTTTTTTCTAACTTAGCATATTATACTGTTTCTATCTATTTAAAACAATTGAAAATACCTTGGTTAGCTAGCTCTTAAACTGTTGGGAACTACATGTTGATGAAATATTTGATAATTGAAATGAGTAATAAAGAGAGTAAATCAAAATCTTTTTGCTTTTGTCTTTTCAAGGTGCATATGTGCCCGAGGGTCTCCTGACATCCTGCACCTGGGATTATATGACCTTTACTCCATCTGTTCGAGCATATACCATGCTTCTGTTCTGTTTTGTTTTCTTCATTCCACTTTTTATCATTATATATTGCTACATCTTTATCTTCAAGGCCATCAAGAATACAAACAGGTATAATCTTAATTCTGCTTTATATATGTCTTGGTTTTAACTGTAACTGTAAAGAACTAGGGGATATATATTGTCTAGTTTTTGATTCTATGTGGATATTAGATTATTTAAATATTTAAAGTGAATGTACTAATAGTATTTGAATTACTGATCATGTGACTTTTACCAGCTGTTTGTTCCTGCCACAGTGTGTATTTAAGGTGGTTTAATGTTCAGTTTGCTACTTTGAGAAAGGCTAGGGACCTAGCGGAAATATTTGAAATTCGATAAGCATTCGAATATCTATTTGAAATTCGATAAGCATTCGAATATCGAATGCTTATCGAATAGTTTTAGGCTATCATTTTGCTTGATATTCGATTTCTCGATGAATTCGTACAATCGGATACCGATCATTCGATTTCACGAAAAAATCGTGAATTTCCTTCGAGCCTCCGAAAAATTTGTATGATTTGAACAATCGAACGCTTCGATTGTACGAATGGTATTCGAGTATTCAATCTGGCGAAGTAGGCATTCGAAGGATTTTAAAATTTTGATTCCTTCGATCATCGAATGATCGAATATCTGATCATTCGATCTATTCGATAATTCGGTATTCGATGATCGAAGAGGCCAAATTTGTATATTAGAATATCCGATTAAATCGTACGATCGGATTTTCGATCATATTCGATCGAACTATGATCCATTCATGTAAATTTACCCCTAAATGTTACCTTTAAGTTGTGCAAACATTTTCCCCTGGTGGCTATATATTGGAGTGCTGGGTAGTGATGGGCGAATTTATTCGCCAGGAGCGAATTCGCGGTGAATTCCCGCGATTCGCGAGTCGCCAGCGAAATTTCGCCTAGCGAAAATTCGCTAGAAAAATGAGTCACACGAAGCGACGCGCGACGAAAATGAGGAAACGCGCGACGAAAACCACTCGCCAAAGTTGATGCGACGCGCGTCAAGAGCGTCCCTCGACTCATTTCGCAAATTTTACGCGAATTTCTCTGGAAATTTGCTAATTTTTCAGAGAAGCGAATCTCGGGAGATTCGCCCATCACTAGTGCTGGGGTTAAATTGTGTAGTATGTATTACAAGCCGCACCTACATGCACCCAATGAAAAATGGGATGAGCTGCATTTTAATAGAGCCATGAATACCCTGTAAAATATGCTTATAAACTGTGCTTAGGAATGTCACCATTGTGTGCTTAATGTTTCTAATGTCACTAATGTGACTCATTAAAGGGTTGTTCACCTTTGAGTAAACTTTTAGTATGACGTAGAGAGTGATATTCGGAGACAATTTGCAATTGGTTTACATTGCTTATTATGTGTGTTTTTTTTTTTTAATTACTTTTTTATTCAGCAGCTCTCCTGTTTTCAATTTCAGAAATCTGGTTACTAGAGTTCAAATTCCGCTAGCAACCATGCGTTGATTTGAATAAAAGACTGGAATATGAATAGGAGAGGGCCTGAATAGAAAGCTGAGCAATAAAAAGTAGCAATGACAATACAGTTGTAGCCTTACAGAGCATGTGCCTCTAAATGTTTGTATTATTTTGCTTTTATATTAACAGGGCAGTTCAGAAAATAGGTACAGATGACAACAAGGAATCTCACAAGCAATATCAGAAAATGAAGAATGAATGGAAAATGGCCAAAATTGCTTTGATTGTGATCCTTCTTTATGTTGTTTCATGGTCACCATATTCTACAGTGGCCCTATTGGCCTTTGCAGGGTAATTAGTATAATATTAATAACAGTAGGATATGACCTAGTTATGGTAGTTATCACAGTTTGTAACGCTTGTTGTAAAACTAATCTGTGTGTATATTATTTTATTATATAGCACTAATAGGAACCCAGTGCTGTACATTTTGCAATGTAGAAACGTATACACAGGGAGGACAAGCATTAGAATAAATAAGTATAACTATACAGAGATTAAGTGCCATGTGGTAAGAGATGCATTAAAGGGGAGGCCCCTGTCCCACAAAGCTTAAGCAAGTGGAACATATAAAGGTCATATACAGCTACAAAAGTGCTAAATGTGGGCCCTTACGTGCCAAGACTGGACCAGATTATGTTTTACTGCTCCAAAGGGTAGGATCTGAGTTTCTTTTTGTAGAGGGTGAGGAACAGGAATGGAATACCAGAGGTAAGGAGCAGGGATTCAAGAGTTAGCAGTTGGTGTAAGTGATATGAAGAAACAGTGGCTTTCAGTGGAGTGGAGGAGATGGCCAGGAAGTAAAGAAATGTAGCAAGGCCTGGGCTCATTGTTGTGGGCAATCCTCCTTACCAGAAGGATTTTGTAAGCTATTATTTGCTCAACAAGCAGCCAAGATACAGATTTTATGAGGGAAAGAACGGTCCAGCACCAGGTTCCCCCTTAGGAGAGAGCAGTAAGGACTGAAGAAAAGTGAGAGTCTTGGAAACAGCTTAGTAGTAGGTTGGGATAGGAAGGGAAAGAAATGTATTAAGAAGATGCTTGTTAAAAAAGGAATTGTCTTGTCAATATTATGAAGGAAAAAGGGTCCGGTTTTGGCAGTGGCAAAGGATAGGGATTCGGGACTGGTTAACTAAAATGCCAGCCAGTTTAAATAGTCAGATTCTTATATCTGTTTAATTATCAAATACATTTAAGATGTGTTCTTCAACTTATTTTCAAATAATTACACTTAGGGCTATATTAACCAAAAGGTTTTAGCCACAGCAGATTTTTAGAGGCATAGATATTGAATCAAAGCAAGCAGGGACATCATTACAGATAAAGCAGACCCTGTGGCTGCAGGGGGGCCCAAGAGGGCCCACGAGACCCTAATTCATATACAATTTCAATAAATATTGGTAAAACAGTTCAACTTCTAGACATTTTGGGGACCTAAAAAATAATTGTTGTGGGGCCGAGGAATATCTAGTGTGCATCTAAAAATCCCTTAGAAATTAATAGAGAACTGTGACTTTTTTGTACAACTGTTTAAAGGGAGTATTTTGGTATGCTAGATCAGCACTAAACATTACAGCTTCTATGCCCATATTCATAGCTGGGATACTGCATATGCTTCTCACCAGGCTCAGACAAGTATTGGGACTATTCTCTTAATACATTTACTATTTTCTACTAAAGTATATAGTCCATGAACAAGAAAGCTTAATAGGCAAAGGAAAACAGCTTCTGAAAAAAACAAAATGTAAAAACTTTTATTTATTTAACTTTTATTTATAAATGCCAGGCACAACAGAGAATATTTGCATAACCAATATTTCTCTATTTCTTATGTTTTGATTCTAGATATGCAAGCGTCTTAACACCATACATGAATTCTGTGCCTGCTGTGATTGCAAAAGCTTCTGCCATTCACAATCCGATCATATATGCTATTACACATCCGAAATATCGGTATGTATATATATATATATATATATATATATTATTATATATATTTTTTTTTTCTGTTTTCTCTTTTTCTGTATCATGGGAGAAAGTTATATTGGCTTTCTTGTACAGCTACAATCCAACAGCCTTGACCTACATGCTCGACGCTATCCCTTTTCTAAAAATAATAACTCAATTCTTACAATAAAAGTATTCAAATTCGACAATTTACTACCTAAAACCTGCTGAATTACGTTTAAAGGAACAGTAACACCAAAAAATGAAAGCATTTTAAAGTAGTGAAAATATCATGTAGTGTTGCCCTGTGCTGTTAAAACTGATCTGTTTGCTTCAGAAACACTACTATACTTCATATAAACAAGCTGCTAAGTAGCAATGGCGGAAATTGACAAAAGGCTATATGGCACAGGATAAGTAATGGATAACACATTATGTTCAACAGAGCTTATCTGCTATCTGCTGTGTAACATGAGCATTTTCACCTTTGATTAGTTTCCCCCATGGCTACACAAAAGCTGATTAATATAAACAATAGTCGTGGTTCTGAAGCAAACACTGCAGTTTTACCAGTGCAGGGCAACACTATATTATATTTTTATTATTTTAAAACAATTAAATTTTTTTGATGTTACTGGTCCTTTAAGAAAATTGGACAGGTTCAATGACAATTTGGAGATGTTCGTAGCCTTCCTGATATTTTTTTCTGAGAAAATAGAGTCGAATTTCAATTGCATTTGATTCGAGTTTTCGGGTCAGTAATATTCATCCGACTTTTAGATATTCAATTTTTTATTTAAATAACCACCCCTTAGAGCTCACTAGATCCTTTATACTCCAAATGTGGTATTTCCAGTCTGTGGGGCAGATTTATCAAATTCACATGAAGGATTCGACATTCGATCGAATTTTCAAAAAGATTCTAATTAGAATTTTCGAAGGCCACTTCGACCATCGAATTTTGAAAATTCAATCGAATCGAAAAATTCTATTTGAATATTCGACAGTCGAATAACTTGTCCTCTAGTTCGCCAGATTAAACCTACTGAATTAGTTTTAACTATTTTTGATCGAATAAAAAAATTCGATCCAACGGTTAAAATCGAATTGTGGTAAAATCTTTCGAATTCGATATTTGAATTCGAAGGATTTTAATTCCCTAAATTTACCCTTAGTAAATCTGCCCCTGTGTGTCTGTTTCCATAAGGTCCAACCATGGGAGCCCAGCCTGCAACCCACGTGATATACAGAATTAATGTATATGGTATTTGGGGTCATATGCATTCTTAAAAGTATTATTTGAAATAAACTCATATTTTCTGCCCTTGCCACCCTTTAACTACAGAAAGATGATTGTCTATATTTTTATATATCTAATTTGGAGGTACTGGCCAGATAGTTAATATCAAAGGACACTTGACTCCAAAACACTGTTGAAATCCATTTCCATACAAAACAATTGTACAGAGTTTTTGGCAGTGTGGAATTAAAGGTAAAAGACTATCACCCTGTTAATGATGGAGTAATTCATCAAGTGTGCAATGAGCAACACTCCCAGCAGGACTCCTTTTAAATGTGTGTTCATTCTCTTGATGTCTCTTGGCACCATATACAGAGCGAAAAAGAATGTTTTTTTAACATTCATGAGATTTAAAGATGAAAGCATAACTATTAAGCAAATCTAATTGCAGTTTATTTGTTACCTTCTTAGGAAAAATTATTTTTATCATATCATTTACTTGAAACATAGTGTATCTTAGTTTGAAAACAAGTTTCACTAGTTACTATAGTTGGAGGACAACTAAAACCTAAAAATCAATATGGTTAAAAATGCCAGATTATACATACTGCACTTATTGTAGCAGCCTAAAATTTCAGTATCTTGATAACAGCAATAATCCAGGATTTCAAACTTGTCACAGGGGGTCACCATCTTGGAAAGTGTCTGCGATATTCACATGTTCAGTGGACTCTGAGCAGCTGTTGAGAAGCTAAGCTTACATGTTGTTGCAATTTATCAATCTTTGGCCTGTAATATAAGCTGATGCTAACATTACTAAAATGCTAAGATTATTAAATTCTGATGCTAGATGCACTGGTTTCTGAGCTGCCATGTAGTAATTATCTGTAATTAATCAGCCTCATATTTCAAGAAATATTATTGATAAATGAGATCAGTTTGTGGATGGAACTTTGTTTTAATAAAAACTGAGAAAAACTCAAGATTTAGTACATAAACCCATTAATGTTAAAAAAAATTCAGTTCAATTCAACAGTTTAATAGGCCATATAATATGAAACAATGTATAGTTCACCTTGTAATAGTCCATTGACTGCAATTAAACTCTTGTTATATATGTGTCTCCTTTCTTTACATTATAAAGCAGCTCATTAAACCCCATACACAATGTCTTCTAAGATTCAGTTCTGTTAATTAATTCAGAGATCAGTCTAGTCTTTGATTTTCCATTAACTAGGCATTACCCTAGTATCTAAAGATTCTAACCATCACACATTGATAACTAAACCCCAAGTTTACTATTTACAATATCAGAAGATATATTAGTGTACTGGCCTTTACATCAAGATATCTTCCATTGAAAACACGCATGCATATTAACCTTTTAAACCAGGGATCCCCAACCTTTTTTACCCGTGAACTACAGTCAAATGTAAAAAGAGTTGGGGAGCAACACAAGCATGAAAATGTCCCTTGGGGCACCAAATAAGGGCTGTGATTAGCTATTTGGTAGCCCCTATGGGGACTGGGAGCCTACAGGAGGCTCTGCTTGGCAGTATACTTAGTTTGTAAGCATTTAAACCTTGTTTCCAAGCCTGGAATTTTAAAATAAGCACCTGCTTTGAGGACACTGAGAGCAACATCTAAGGGGTTGAAGAGCAACCGGTTACTCACGAGCAACTCGTTGGGGATCATTGTTTTAGACCATTGTCTGTTTATATAATTGTAATTACAATGTTCATCATGAGCCCTTTTATTGAATAATCACAATATATATAAATATATAAAATTATATAATATATATATATATATATATATATATATATAGCATGCCATTCTATAATAAAAGTGGTCTTTTTCTAAGGATGGCAATTGCAAAATATATTCCATGCCTGGGATCATTGCTAAGAGTAAAACGCAGAGACTCCAGGTCCTTCAGCAGTTACCCTTCTTCTCGGCGTTCTACTGTTACCAGCCACTGTAGCCAGTCTTCTGAAGTGGGTGGGCACCCCAAGCTGAAAAATCGTTTGCCAAGTGTCTCAGATAGTGAATCGGTAAGTAAACAGTTTACCATGTTATGAGTTTGTACTATATAAATGTTACCCATGGAAAAACAAAATATTTCTAAAGTGTGTTTTTCTTGATAAGAAATATTCTCAAAATGAATTTATCCAATTATTACTACTGTTAAGCCTCAGTAGTTTGGTAGCCCATGTACATGATTATGTTAAATGTTAAAATTTTGGGGTTTGTGTCATTTGCACAGTGTAGCCAAAGATGTGTTTGGTGCATGTATAGGGATTAAAAAACTTTGAAAACAATTACACATGCTTCATCTGCTTCCAGGTGGTATCACTCATGGGGTTTATGGAGCAATATGAGTAGTTTTAAAGTTCATAATTTAATTTTGCCTACGTTAGGCATTGATGATGATTGCCATTTATCAGAGCAAATCTCTGATAGTTTTTAATTTTGTAGGTGAAAAAATTGTTAATGTTGAAGGGACAACATAAATTCAATTTTTAAGTTGGCTTTCATTTCAGTCATCTAAAAAAGAACTAGAAATTTGAGGGGTCATTTATGACCTAGGGGGGCGCAAGTGCGAGAGAGCGTTAAGGGCCTTAAGAGTACATTACTTATTGTTCATTTTGGAAGGTACTTGCGGCCCCCTGCATGCTGCTTTCCACTAAGCATAGGATAAAAAAAAAATCTAGCACTTAGTAACAAGTGTCTCAGGATAAGCACTTAGTCCTACCTTAGGGTAGGTGGTAAAGACACAGTCTAGATGCTCATGACACATTCCTGCCACTCCTCCTGCACCTAAGAATGACTCGCAGAGTAGGGGCAGGAGGAGGGCGCATAGCTACGCCCTCTCCTCCCACCCATTTGAAGCAATTACATTTGGTTCAAAGCACAGTCGAAACACAGATGCATGTGGCTATTAGCACGATGCCCCACTGAGGGGGCAAGTGCAGCTTCTTAGGGCTTTGCAAATGAGCCCTATAGCTATTAAGGATCAGCATTAACCTTTTGCATTTGAATAGTGATCCATACTATGGAAATTATTTAATATGGATCTGCATTTATGTTTATAGGCTGTTTAAACCAGCTAGTTATTGCTAAATAACCCAAGCAAATGGGGCCTGTTTATATAAAATCATCATTATGGCTACCACAGCAATGTGTTTGCTCATTTATGATGGTGGTTATTTTAGCCACCACCATAAAGATATCATTAAAACCAGTGACTCAATGATAATTTCTCAGCTATGTGAGGGAAATAAAGGAAATGTATTTGAATCATGGTGAATATTGATCTGAATAAATTTATATAATACTAAGAATAATTTTTTTATACATTGTGAATTATTTAAGATGTCAAAATCTTACTGATAAAATTCTCACCTTACCTCTAGCAGTTATCTATTATCTAGCAGTTATCTAGCAGTCTATCTATTTTGTCAGTAAAAAAAATGTGCATAATTGCAGCCTATTCCTTTAATGTATCTTCTGCTCCCTGTTTTCCCTGTCAGTTACTCATCCCTATGAAGGAAAACCTTTTTCACACAAGCAACCATTCTTGTCCAGCTGCCGGTAGTGACTCACTCTGATATATTCATTACAGGGCTGGACTGATATTGAAGCTGATAGTAGTGTGAACTCCAGACCAGCCAGTAGGCAGGTTTCCTATGAAATGGGCAAAGACACCACAGAGAATAATGATTTAAAAGCCAAAGCTAAGCTGAAAAGTCATGATTCTGGAATTTTTGAGAAGGTAATTCAGCAGTTTGCAAAATAATTCAGTTTTGTTTATTACTGACAGATGTGTTATGCCCTCAGAAGATATAGGCTCTAACTATAGCATCTGTAAATGTTGGCTCTCAGCAGTTATCCCATCCATTATATATATGGTGCAGCCCATTCAAGCCTTTCATTTATCATTTCTCAGTGGTTGTTACATTTTAGTATTATACATCATTTTAGGAGTATACATCATTTTATTTGCTTCTAGATTTTATGTACCTTCCCTAACTTTTCCGATTTTTCTCCTTGTTGTACTGTCTATTAATATTATTGTCATGTCGGCAAGAGAAAGGACCCATACCTTAGCTATACTGTGCAACCTGTGTGCAATTTATAGCAGTAAAATCAATACATACCACTTTCGATTGTTGCCGTATGTATATACAGTATATATATATATATATATATATATAAATCTAAAATAATATTTTTGTTTGTCTTGTAGACATCAATGGATGTAGATGATATTTCCCTGGTGGAACTTGGGGCTGCTGATCGAAGTTCTCCCATTATGGTAAGAACATTCAGTCTGAAAAAAATGAAATTCATAATCAGCTTTATTAAATTAATACAATGTGGATATAGTTAAATCAAACGTCTTAAAGCAAAACAGTAACCCAGAACAATATATTGCATAGAACAGCTCATTTGTAGCACGCTGCTTCATCTAAATATACAATTTTCATAATAAAATACTTTTTAATAGGTAATTCTAAATAGAAAATTGCCATTTTAAGAACTAAGGGCCACCCCCTGGGATCCTTTGTTTGACAGTGCACACAAACAAACAAGGACACACAAACACGTTAGATCACGGGTCAAAAACTAGACAAAGTTCTGCCATTTACTCCTATACTTCCTGTTACAGTTAGAGCTGCATTATTTCTGGTCAGGGGATCTCTGAGGCAGCACACAGACCATCACAAAATTGTGGTTCAAGGGAAAAGATGCAAAAGGGCACTATTTACTCAAATATATATTCCAGTTTCATAAGATTCTTTAACATGCCTTTTAGTATTATATAAACTGTTGCTTACATATTAATTTTGCTGGAATAGTTTTCCTTTAAACTGTTATCTATTAATAAGAGATTAAAGAATATGATGCCATATGTTTTCCATTAAACATGTCCAGTAAAAAAAACTGTGCTTCTGCTGTGATCCACTATATTGTTTCTAAAAAAATAAATTACAGATACAAAAGTAATTAAATAAAATTTAGTTATAGATATATTTTGACTGCCATCACATTTTGAAGGATTATGAAATGTATTTTCAGATTCTCTCCTATTGATATTCAAGTCTATTATTCAAATTAGTGCATGGTTGCTACGGTCATTTGAACTCTAGCAATCAGTGCTGAAATAAATTGGGAGAGTTGTTGAATAAAAAACTTTATAACACAAAAAACACAAATAATAAAACATGAAAAACTATTTGAAATTGTCTCAGAATATAGTATTCTTACTAAGGGGCAGATGTACAAAATTCACGTGAATAGATCGAAGTTCAATCGAATTCGATCGAATTCCGATCGTACGATTTTTTTAGATATTCGAATATGACCAGGGGCAGCTGGGAAATTGACAAAATGTCAAAAAATCTGTTTGTTCTTTTGAGAAATGGATTTCAGTGCAGAAGTCTACTGGAGCAGCACTATTAACTGATGCATTAAAAAAAAACATGTTTTCCCATGACAGTATCCCTTTAAGTTGCTCATTCTGTATGCCAGATATAACAAATCAGATGCTGTGAATTAGAATTTGTTAAATATAGCAACAGTTTATAGCTGTTATCTTTTTCTTTTTTTGTACTCTAAAGGCAAGCAAACATTTGAATGGTCTGGGGCAAAGAAAGGGTGACTCTTTCACAAGACGATCTCCATCATCCCGCATTCCAAGTATTGTTGTGACGCACAGCAATCACCAAGGAAGCCCAGCCTCACTGAGGCATAACTCAGCCTTGCCTGGTATTAAAGTCAGCAACAATCAAGACAGAGAGAATGAAGTCAAAAGGCAAATAGAGAGAGTTAAGCAGTATGTGCCTATTGTAACCATCACTTCTGAAACAGAAAACAGCACAGGCGGTTTTCCAAATGAATTATTACCTGCAAATACATCTTGAGAAAGGCTACAGAAAGGGAGTTGATTCCATTTTGTTTTGTTTTAATTGCCTTATCCTTTATCTGTATTCTCAGCTGTTCTGATTGCTATTGCACTCCATGTTGAAGCTATTGTTACATAAATTTTAAAAATGGCTATTGTATTGTCCAGTGTAAAATCAATGTGGTTATTTAGTTTTTGCATCATTAACTATGGTAATTTATAAAGTGTTTGGCTGGATAGTGACCGAAAAATGAATGCAAAGAGTTTTAGAGACACACATTAAATTGTGCAGACATGAAAAATATGACTTTATTTATTAAAATATTCTTAAAATGTATAACAAAATCTTATGTAAAAGAGCCCAACCAAAACCAGCAGTTTTTAAAGGGGTTGTTAACCCACCTACAGTTCTTTTCAGTTCAGTTGTATTCAAAGAATAATTTTCAATTAATTCCAATTCTCTTAATTGGTTTTTCTAAAGTTTAAGTTTGATGAAAGTTAAATTTTTCACCTTCTTTTGTCTTTCTAATGCAACTCTGGGAAAGGGGATCACTGCCAACTGCTTTGGCACTGACACTGCTGAGCATAAAATGAGTATCATTAAAGGTCGCTGTTAGTGATGGGCGAATCTCCCGCAATTCGCTTTGCCGAAAAACTCGCGAAACGAGTCGCGGGCCGCTTTTGACGCGTGCCGCGTCAACTTTGATGCGCGTCGCGTCGTTTACGACGCGTCGGGTCATTTTCAGCGCATCGTTTTCACCGCGCGTCGCGTTGTTTTCGGCGCGTCGCGTCAAAAACGACGCGCGACTCGTTTTTCCGGCGAAATTTCGCTGGTGATTCCAGAATTTATTCACCAGCGGCGAATCGCGGGAATTCGCCGCGAATTCGACCCTGGCGAATAAATTCGCCCATCACTAGTCGCTGTTAGAATTGATACAATATTTCCTAATATTTCCCAGATGCTGCTGAAAATGTGCCAACTAATGTAGCAAATTGTAGCAGTTCAAAATTTGCACCTGAATTACTGAGCTGCCCTGACTAAAACACCGGAGATGAGAACATTAAACTTTTAAAAAAAAACACACATTAACAACAATTTATTTCTGGTTAACAATCTGAAGACAACTGAATTTAAAAAATATTTCCTGGTGAATGACCCCTTTAATTCTTGCAACAATTTGGATAATTGAGAATTCCTTTCATACTTACCGTAATTCTCTTTTCCTGGAGTTCCCCCATGGC
>CM044443.1:47854840-47901719 GCA_024363595.1 Xenopus borealis
GAGCTGCGGAATTTCCCTCTAGTGGCGGAACTTCACTCTTTGATGAATCTACCCCCATGTATCCGACGCTGCGTCTTCATCTGAAAGTGTGTGTAATTTGTACCTGCAATTAGTGATGCACTCATTTGGAAACACAGGTTTTGCTTTTTTGGACACCAGAGTCCATTTTTGGATGCAGCAGTTTCAAAATTAACTGGTCAGTGGAAAGGAAGCTCCTTCCGATTTGCTATGTTAACTGTATGTATGACAGTAGAAATATAATATTAATGATACACAGTATTGGTCCACTATGAACAAATACTTTTGCACTATGACTGAGTGCTATATATTCTGTACAGAATGTCATATTTAGATCTGTAGTTGTTCTGAAAGGAAAGTAAATTTGGGAATACCAATGTAAGCAGGTGTTTTTGTTTGACAGGTTTTAAGAATAATGAAGAATTTTAGAAGAATGTCAGAGAGTGGATTGCCTCTAATTACCTTCATGCAACATACAACAAATATAATTAAATCTATTGGTATTTTCACAGTACACGACCTGAAAAAATCTACTAATTCTCCAGCTCACAGTTCAGTGTAGTTGAAAGAAAAACAGTTAAATGGATACTGTCATGAGAAAACATGTTATTTTTTCAAAATGCATTATTTAATAGTGCTGTTCCAGTAGACTTCTGCACTGAATCCATTTCTCAAAACAGCAAACAGATTTTTTTAAATTCAATTTTGAAATCTGACAAGGGACTAAAGATTTTGTCAATTTCCCAGCTGCTTCTGTCACGTGACTTGTGCCAGCACTTTAGGAGGGAACTGCTTTCTGGCAGGCTGTTGTTTTTACTTCTCAATGTAACTGAAGGAGTCACAGTAGGACATGGGTTTTTACTATTGAGTGCTGTTCTTAGATCTACCAGGCAGCTGTTATCTTGTGTTAGGGAGCTGTTATCTGGCTACCTTCCCATTGTTCTTTTGTTAGGTTGCTGGGGAAGGGTGATATAACTCCAACTTGCAGTACAGCAGTAAAGGGTAACTGAAGTTTATCAGAGAACAAGTCACTTGACTTGGAGCAGCTGGGAAATTGACAATATGTCTAGCCCCATGTCAGATTTCAAAATTAAAAAAATCTGCTGGATTTCAGTGTAGAATTCTGCTGGAGCAGCACTATTAACTGATCCGTTTTGAAAAAAAAAATTTTTTTCCCATGACAGTATGCATTTCACTTATTATATCTAACACCCTGATTACCATTGCACAGATTTAGAAATCACCCAGAAATGATCGGAAGGCATCCCTGTTGGTTATTCTGCAAAAAATGTAATACATAATAGCTGGCGAATGCTGGCATTCAGGCTTGTTGGATGGCTGTTGCTTGGTAGCTTTCCACAACTGGCAGAATTTTAGCAAAACAGACACTCATTTAGCTTCCCACATTTTTTTTTTGATTAATTGTTTTGTGGCATCCTAGCTACACTTGTCATGTCACCTGAAATCATTATTATATGTAATGGGAAAAAACTATTGTGGCTTTTCTTTCTTGGTTGAGTCAAACTTTCCTTTGTTTCATCAATGATTGTGTTGTTTAATCCTTAATGGCCCTCTACAGCTAAACATAGTAAAATTTTACTTTTGTAGTTCAACCAGAACGTCAGGTTTACTTTTAAGTTAACTTTTAGTATGTTAATGAATGTTTCTTTTTTATAGTTATTTAATTATTTGCCATTTGTTGACTCTTTCCAACAGATGTGTGACACTGAATCCATATAAAAACAATGGCTCTTTAAAGGGGCCACATTTTAAACTTAAAGGCTCCTGTACAAAAAATGCTTTTTAGGCAGCATTAGCTGTGCGTTCTCTCTTCCAGGCTAATATTTGAGCTCTAGTTGTAATAACAAATTGTTCACTTCACTAGTTATAGGAGGACCCAAGTAGACAGTTGCACAACAGGCCTGCATTAATCCACTAAACATTCTAAATTCAGTTCTTCTTAAATTAGCATCCCAAAATATTTAAAGTCAGTGATATTCTTATCAATTCCCCTGGAAGCAACACAACATTAATAAAGTCACTCACATCATTATTATAAATTGATATTATAAACAGATTATTGATTTGCTTGCCCATGAAATGAGAAATATGAATAGAGGCTCTGTATATTCTCTTGTAATTATGCATCATCATCATACAATGATCTGTACATTTACTATACTAAGAAAAATTATACTATGATGTTGACCGGACATGTAAGCTGGTCACACATGGCCAAGTCCCATATGACCAAATCACTCAGCCCTGGTGTTAAAAGAAGTAGATTCTGAGCTCTTTAGCTAAAAACATGGATAAAAACTTTATCTACATTCTGAGTCAATATCCCATGAGAGATGGGAAAAGAGAGAAGAAAATGTTATAAATTATGGTACTTCATCCAGTTACATTCAGCAAAATATGTGTAGGAGAGCTGCACTAACGGCAGAGGTTAACTGAGCCAAAACAAGTTGAATGGGGAACAGCTGTCAGTAGCAAAAGGGAGTATGGAATTCTACAAGTGAACATTGGGGTTAAGAACAGAATAAAAACAATGGGCAGTGGTTAGCATCAATAAAACAAATATGGCATTAAGGTCAATGGATTCATTGTTCTAAACAGATCCAGAAGAAAAATGAATGAGGTGGTCGTTTGAGAAGTTTTTACAGAAATAAAAAGAGGGAAGAAAAGTTAATTATGAATGGGTAAAGACTCTGGAATAAAGTCAGTTCAGTGGTACCAGTTTTGTATGTGATTATCCATTCATACAAATAAAAGCAGCAGGTCAGGAAGAAATGGTAGGATGCATTGTTTATTGGCGATCTTCAAAATGACAGCTGAAAGGGATTCTGTCATGATTTTTATGGTGTAATTTTTATTTCTAAATTACACTGCAAATAATTAACACTACCATGTAAAATTTAATTCCTAACCGAACAAGTGTATTCTTTTTTTGTTGCAGTATTGGTGTGTAGGCAGCCATCTCAGGTTATTTTCCCTGATCATGTGTTTTCAGAAATAGCCAGTGTCGCACTATGGAACTGCTTTCAGATAAGTTATTGTTTTTTCTACTCAATGTAATTGAAGGTGTCACAGTGGGACCTGGATTTTTACTACTGAGTGATGTTCTTAGATCTACCAGGGAGCTGTTATCTTGTGTTAGGGAACTGCTAAGTATCTGGTTACCTTCCCACTGTTCTGTTGTTAGGCTGCTGGGGGGAAAGGGGGGGTGGTATCAAAAATTTGCAGTACAGCAGTAAAAAGTGACTTGACTGGGGGAACTGACAATATGTCTAGTCTCATGTCAGATTTCAATATTAAAAGCCGGCCATGCTGGGTCACAGGATCAGTATGTGTGTCACCCAGATTCTATGACATGTGCAAGTACTTATCAAGTGTCACAGGCTCTTTGACATCCACTAAATATCTGTGTGCATATTCCCCAGCATGGTAACAAGCATGGAGTAGGAAAATTGGTTCAGCTCACCATAGTATTCAGTTGGGCATGGGCACAATTTTCAAATCACAAACTATACAGATTTCAAGCTGGGCTTGGTCCTTTGCACATTTAAAAAAATGCTGTCTCCTTTTTTTAATTCCTCTGTCCCTCCTAAAAAAAACATGTACTGTCATCTAAATTCACAGCTCAGTCACATCCACCAGGTCTCAGTAATAGCAGTCTCATTATTCATGGTTTCTATGGGTGACTAGACCAGTAACAAACTATGAGCCTTTTATGATATGGCTCTCTTTAAACACATTTAACACTTTTCGAATAAGAATTTGCCTTCAGTGCCCCTTTATGTTGTAATTCAATTAATTAAACTGTGTAGAGTAGCATTCTATTCAGGGCTGGATTTACAAACAGGGAGCCCCTAGACCTGCTGTCATTTGTCACCCCCATCCCCTCCCCTTTATTCGCACAAATTTTTGGAGCAATGGGGATTGGTGCACAGAAAGTTTAAAAAACTGTCATATCTCCTGTGCATCCCCAGTGTTTCTGAACTAATGTGGGTGTGGTTGGGCAGCATGCTACCCACTAAAATCTTGCCACTCTAGGCCCGGGCCTTGGTGGCCTTTCCACAAATCCAGCCTGATTCTATTCTACTATAAAATTATAGGGGCCATTTACTGATCCCCAGGCCACAAGTGTTTGAAGGGTTAAGGGGTGCTCAGCTAACAAGCCCTTGTGCACAGGGAAAAGCTGTACTATGCTCCTCTTAAAGGATTGAAAATCTGATGGTGGGAACAGAGCACAGTGTCAGGAGGTGCAAGTGAACCCTATCCTTACCAGCTGCCACAGGGCAGACAGAGCACCTATTGTGGTCTTCTCCTCCTGCTGCTTCCTAACTCACATCTGACCTGTAAGTTACAGGACAGTAGGGGGCAGGAGGGGGTCATTTATATGCTTCCCTCTCCTGCCCCTCACCTATACAGGGCTGACTAATGTAGTCAATCTTTTCTTTGTGAAGTGCAAACGACACCTATATGTATATTTGCATTAATATACTATAAAGCATGTAGCTACCCTAAGTTAGCAAATGTAAGCTCTTTAAGCTATTTCTACACACTGGAACCAAATTATTATGTATTTAGTTAATATATAGGCAATGTTATAACTCCCATCCCCTTTTTGATTATGCACAGCACAAAGTGTTGTTCAATTTTTATAAATATATATAAATAATGTTTCATATATTCATTTTAATATTTTCTACTTGTTGTCAAAATAATATGCGGATCTGAAATTGGAATATGAAAGGGTTTTCAAGGGTGTATCAATAAAATAATGCCCTATTATTATTTATTATGCACCAACATATTCTGCAGACTTGCGCAATAAATTGGTACATACAGATTACCTATAAAAAACAACAGCCAATAACTGACACATGAGGTAGAGAGGGCACTGATCAAAAAGAGTTTACAGTCTAAAACATTAACTTTAGCCTCTCAGTTGACTGACTGTGCCAATTCCAATGTTTTATTTTGTAAGAGATAACTGAAAAAGTCCACCTTAAGAACTCCCCCCTCCCTTCTCCCTCTCCGTGTGAGTGACGTCACAGTGGATGCAGGCATCAGATAAATGTGCTTATGGAGCAACTGTAAAACCACAAGAGCACCAGTGGGGATCTGCAGAACAGCTCCCAGGTAGAATCTAACGCTTTGCCATCTGTCAGCCAGAACTAACACTACTTCCAAAGTCAGAGAACACTTTCCTCTAACTTTTGCATGTTGCAGTTGACCAGACTCTTAACATATTCTATTCCTCTTAGCATTCTCAGAGAGCCTCGTGTTGTTTGGATTGTGCCTGTGCTTGCTAGGATGTTGGTCGTGCCAGCTGGGGCTTACAGCACACCATTTGTTCACTAATCACAGGGGATCAGCTGTGTTTTTTGCAAGGCTCTCTGATCAGACAGCACAGGGACTGTTACTGCAGTAAATACACAACAACTGTGTTTTGTTTCTTTTTGCCCCTTTTTAACGTAATCTGAATGTAAATTTCTGTTAACGATTATTGGTGTCCCTGGCTCTCTATGTAACTCTTTTTTAGTTAACATCTTGCAGTTGTAGCATATGCTTGTTTGTTAAAACACAACCAAGTGAGTTATTATTATTGACGTAGTTTTAGAGTGCCAACATTTTTCACAGGGCTGGAGTTATAGCAGTCTGTTTGTTAATCTGCAGGCTTGCCCATTACTAAATATCAAACAGTATCATGAAATAAAATTAAATGGTTTATGTATAAACACATAGGGGCAAATTTATCATTTTACCCCTCGAATTTGGCCGAAATTCGATATACCTATCGTTCGATTTCACGAAAAAATCGTGAAATTTCCTCCGATCGCTCGAAAAATTTGTACGATTCGAACAATCAAGGCATTCCATTGTAAAAATGGTATTCGAGCAGGTGATAGAAAAAAAAGCCTATGGGGTATCCCATATGCTTCTATTGCAATTCGGTAGGTTCAATCTGGCGAAGTAGGCAGTCGAATAAAATTTTATAGTCAAAGTACTTTGATCATCGAATGGTCGAATTATCGGATATCCGATCATTCAATCTATTCGATCTATTCGATACGCTTCGAATTAGTCACATGAATTTTGTAAATCTGCCTCATAATGTATTGTCAAAGTTTCATGGCAAATTAATTGTGCCAATGACACTAAAAAACTATAGTATGAACTAAGAATTCACATTAGTTTAAAAAAAAAAAAATAAAGAAGCAGATATTATACAAGTCAGCAGTGAGTACAATTTTAATGACCCTTGTCGTAAATGTATTTGCTAACATCTTATATAAATAAGTGAGATCTTTTTGGTTGCCTATAAATGAATTAGCACCATATTATCTCTGCTAATATATTGTACTTAATGAACAGCTTAATGTGTAAAGCTCTTTCATGGCGTCTTCTTCTGTTAAAAGTCAAGCATTAGGTCCTAAACTAAAAAGAAAATATTAGATATTTTCATAATCAAATTAAGATTTGTTTTTTAATATTAGCCTAAATAATTATTCAGTACTGAGCTAAATTAATAGTTTGATCAGATGCTGCAGTTTCAGTGAATAAGCATATATATAATATAAAAAATATACAGATACAAAATTACCTGTATACAAATGTACAGAATATATACTGTAGATACACAGCCATACAGTCACACACACACACATATGTATATATATTATATATATCCTCTATCATTTCCTTGTCCCAAAGCAGGCCGTTGAATGTTTTACTTGCACCAAGTAGTCAGATTCACTGTTGGACTGACAGTGTGAGCAGCTGCTCTGGATACCATGAGAATGCTATATGAAGCATACATGCCAGTCTGATTCCTTTTCAGTGTGTTTCAGCAATAAATATTTAGCTGTGAGATTGACTACAGGAACACCTGCTGCACAGAGCTCCCTTACTTGTCCTCTGAGAATGTAGGCTGGATCTCATAAACAAAGCCATGTAGAAGCCTGAGTATTCTTATTTTAGACAAACCCAGATACAATTTTGCATTTTATGTACATTTTTTCTTTTGAAAAATTATGGACTTAAGATTTCAGAACAATACATGGCTAACTGGCCAATCAAGGGTACAGAAGAGAATAAGATACCCAGTGTGTGATTAGGACATACAGCTTGCAGGCTGGCAGTGGTATTCATTGTCGCACATTTTTAGAATACTTTAGCCTGAATGTGCTTTTTAAAGGTTCCCTAGCTACATACAAAATCCTACATACTGTAATTACCCTGCTTATGTTTCTTCATTGTTCTCCAGTGTCATTGCCCATGTTGAATGGGTATCGCATCTTAGCATGGTAATTCCCTCAGGAACCTGTTAACACCAAACTTTGTTCTGTCTGCCTTTCAATGAGAAGGAAGCATTTAGGCACTACTTTTACTTACCTGACACCTGGGCCGGTGCCCCTATCAGAAGAAAATCGCACTGGCCTGGGGTTCTTCCTTTGAGCACAAGGGAGAGATCCTCTTCACGCTTCTTCGGGTCTTCCCGTGGCTGTACATGGTCAGTAACTTTAATGAAAAAAGTTGGCTATTGCGCTCTACTGTGTCTGCCCCGGGAAATTTGAAAACCCAAGGAAGCAGGAAGAGGATCCAGGGCCGGTATGGTTTTCTGCTGATAGAAGCACCTGGGGTGTCAGTTAAGTAAAAGAAGTCACTTTGAGGTGCCTAACTTTTGGCACCCCCAATTGTAAAATTATTTTGCTTCTCCTTTCAGAATAATGTAATTATAAAGCAAAGTGATACATTGTGTAGTATTGTTTCAGTGAGGAACACAATCATATGTAATGTACACATGTATCTACACTATGGGGCAAATTCACTAAAGGGCAAATTTTTGCCAATGAATGAACCGCAACACTCCGCACCACTTCGCCAGATGAAAATTTGCTACCATTGCTCTAATTCACTAAAATGTGAAGTTGCACCTGTGCAGCCGAACACTGACGACGTTCCACTTGTGTTAATTCATCAGAGGGACCATTTCATAGAGATTTTTTTTGCCTAGCAAAACTTTATTAGTGCGCTTCCGCTTAGGTCAGTTTGAATAGGGAGGGTCGTATGGACGTCTTTATTAGAAATTCTGCAAATGCTTGAAGTGGCCACTTTATATTACAAATGTCCAAGAAAACATAATAAAGACAAAAGAGATCCTCTATTGCCCTAGACACGATCCCAACCTAAAACATGCCATGCCCCTCAAATGGAGAAAAATTTTAACAATAGTTAGGACGGTTGAAGGCAATCCCTATTTAAAAAATGAAAAATATCCCAGTGTTTTTTTTACAACTTTTTATGACAGCCAGTTCATCCTTTAGTAAATCTGCCCCTATGAGTGGCTGTGTGGGTTCTGCTATATGAGCAGGTCATGCTTTCAGGTAAATGAATCAGCTGTGCAAGGAACGCAAGGAATTGTGGGACTGGGAACATGAAAACAAATGTACCAGTTACAGTATGAACTCATTTTTATGAAAAACTGTTGCCCACTGCAATAAGATCCAGAAGCCATTATGGGATATAGGTGTCTGACATATTTGGTGTCTCATAAACTAAAAAGTAATATTCTTGTCTCACACACCTCACAGGGGCCTATCTATGTATAGACACCAGAGGCCTGTGCCTAGTGGGCAGCTTTTGGGGGTGGGGGGGGCTTGGGTGCCTAAATAACTGAATACATTTTTAAAATGTAGGCCTTCAGAGCATAGCAGGGTGGAAGTGATGTGGCCCTGGAAGTGACATGTCACATTGCTACGTTGGGGGAGCTGTAAGCTTTAGATCCTAGGGTGGCACCAAACCTAAATACAGCCCTAAGCTCCTGAAGAAACATCCCCACTCATCTTTGTTCCTGTTGTCTTTACACTCTAAACAACCTTTCAGTCCTCCTCTAAATACTCCTTTAACCAGCTGTCTTGACTGTCCCATCTAACACCGCTCCACCAAATTTATACCCCTGCAGTTTACAACCCTATGGGCATTAGTTGATTCTAAATCTACTCAAAAGGCTTCAATATACTTCATTTAAATGAGAGTTTGGTATGGTATGTTATCTGTATGGTATCTGTTTTCCATAAACCCATTTTATGAAAAGCCCCAGATTACAGGAAGGTCATCTACCACAGACTTCATTATAATCAAACAATTATAAAGGTTTAAACACATTTTCTTTTGCTCTGTAATATTTGATTCCAACTAACTTACATTTTTTTTAGTATGGCGATCCAGATTACAAAAAGATCCTTTATCTGAAAAACCCAAGTCCCATACCTTTATATTGCTTTAAATGTGTGTATATGATTTTTCTGGGGGTGTCCTTCAGAGGATAGAGGTCACTGGAGACCTGGAACCCTTACTCCTACGTGCCTCCCAGTCAGGAAATCTCTAAACCATTTGTGAGGTTTCTATAAAAATATATGCAAGTGACCATGGCTGATGAGAAGGTAAAATATTTGAAATCACATACTGGGAAGTAATTTTTTCACACTTTTTATGTAGACTATAAATACTAAAATATACTATGGGGCAGATTTACTAAATTCACATTCAGATTACGAATGTTTTTGAAGACCACTTTGACCAGTGAATTTTGAAAATTCGATCGAATCAAATGATTTGAATAAAAATCTATTCGAATATTCGACTATTTGACAGTCAAAGTACTTCCCCTTTAAATTTTATTTAACTGCCTAGTTCTCCAGATCAAAGCTACCGAATTGGGTTTCATAATTTTTCCGAACAATTTTATCGATCAATCGAATTTTTACTATTCAATCGTTCCACCAATCGAATTGCGGTAAAATCCTTGAATTCGATATTCAAATTTGAAGGATTTTACTTCCCACAGTATTCACATCTATTCCCATGGTCAAATTCGAGGGTTTTTAACCCTGCAATTCGACCCTTAGGAAATATGCCCCTAAGAATTGATTAACAAAAGATATGAGATAAGAATCGTGATTACGCTATTTTGTCATTTATAGGGAAAAATGCTTTAGGGCACAAGGGCATGTTTTATCCCTGGTGATAAATGGGCACCAGAATGCTGTAGAAAATGTTGCAAAGTCACCCCTAAGGGAACAGCTACATACAGTGTGTGTCATTTGAAAAACACTTGAGTGTGCATGCTACAGTGAACATTCCTCCAGCAACAAGCGTGCGTCATTGGTGATACCCCAGTCTGTAATCTGTCTGTAGTCTGTAATGACTGACCAGACAAATCACACATAGTTTGGGTACCTCCTATAACATTTAGAATTCATGTGAGGTCAGAACGGATATCCCAGGGGTTCACTGTCAGCAAGATCCCTGCCCATTTCTGGCATTTAATCTCTGCTGGGAAGTCACCCACTGATTTAGAAATTACTGTAAACCTAAACTAGAATCTCAGGCATAACACATGAAAGGACTAATGGGTTTTCACAGCAACTATGCTATGCG
Source organism: Xenopus borealis (assembly GCA_024363595.1). Lineage (NCBI taxonomy): Eukaryota > Metazoa > Chordata > Amphibia > Anura > Pipidae > Xenopus > Xenopus borealis. The sequence continues at coordinate 47,865,311 of CM044443.1, forward strand.
ACTATGGCTATGAGGAAATACACTGCTCTATGCACAAAACATAAAAGCAGCATTTTCTAGCGCTATTTGACTAAAAATGACATTTTATTTGCAGGCAAAAACAATTTAATTTTAATAGCAGCAACCTTAGACCTGCTGCCTTTATAGTTCAGTAGCTACACTTTCCGGTTTCACTGTTTAATTCAGAATCTCTAAAATCCATTTTACTGATGTAATAACTATTACTATAAAGTGGTAGGCAAACCTTCTGTTCTCTGTATAGCAACCGCTCCATAACAGCTGGATAGCTATTGAACTCCCTCCCCATGTCTACCATTAAGTCGTATTCTAGCACTTGTTTGTAACTTTGTAGAAAGCCAAGTTATAGACTGTTCTTTTACTTTTATTATACATGTTCTTTTATTTCACATAGCAGATTTGGTGATAAAATGGATTGGTTGGGATTAAAAATACATGCTTAGGGAGGACAGAGACAAGCAAGATGCACATTCCTCTATGCTAACTTCAGAGACTGTATACATGAAGGGAAAGTGTGCCATTTATTATAGAGTTTAGAATAAGCAGTCAGCTTTATGGAAACTACACATCAAAATGAACAATGAATACAATCCATCATATAGAACTGCTCCACAATTATCTGACCTTTTGCAGTCTTTTTTTAGATTGTATTGTTGTTCATTGTTTCTAAAATTATTTCAGTTTTTATTTTAATAACAACATATATTGTTATAAGGTGGTGGTGTTCTTTATCTCTTTCATGAAACATTTGAAGTAATAACATGGCGAGGACTGCCAAAATGATAACCAGGAATCCCTTGATTTTCTCTGTGCTCTTCTTTTAAAATACCCAAAAAAATTTGTACAGGTTCTAATAAGGTTCCTAAATGTGGTCACAGTTGGCAAAATACAGCATAACCATGGATAATTTGCTGTTGAGTATTAAGTGAAATTTGATCTAACATGGAGTAGTGCTTACTGTACATCTACCATTTAAAACATGTCAAATGAGGGTGTGGGGTACTTGCAGTTGTATTGGCTTGTAACCACCCATTTCGATGAACTGTAGCTTACTGTGTGAGGAGAGACACTAGCAGTTGGAATCATTTCCTGGAAGAGCCATAAATTAGTGATAATGGAGCAGAGTTTGATGTGTGTATCAATGGAGGTGGCACATTTAGCAGCTGTCTGGAGACCCAGAGATATAGAGAGCATGTTGTGATTCCTAGCTAACATGCAGATAATTGTCTTTATCTTTGGGGACATGAAGATATTAAACTGTCCAGTAACTTCTATTCCATTCACTAGAGAGAGTCAAAAATAGGCACTTTCCCTGGAAACAGGGACTTTTAGTAACTGTGCTTGTCAGCTGTCCTTTTTTGGGGGCAGGGACAAGTCAGGTTTACTGGTTTATTTTCTCCTTTGATATGGTCTTCCATGACCTATGTACTTAACAACTGAATGCACCCAATCTGGTCTGCCATACACAAGATGAGCAGAATTGCCACAGACAGACATATAATTTTGGCCAATTTTAAAACAAATTGTCCTACATGCATTCATACTCCATATTCAGATTCTTCCCCATATCCTGCAGATTTCAATCTGACATTTTGGCAAATCTGTTTTATTAATGACTGTGTTGCCTTGAAGGAAGTGAAAGCAATCAGAGTAGGGCCTGTTTAGCTGCCAGTGTGTAGCCAACTGGTGATCTGCCATTTCTACTTTTAGTTATGCATAGGCAATAAAAGCTGCCTAAGGACTGAGCTGCTTATTGGTCCTCAAATGAGGCTACCTAACTGGCATCTGCCTGATAATTGGACAGATATCGATTGGGCAGGTTTGAAAATGGGGCAAGGGCCAAATAGGCCCATTGATGCAGTACTCACTGCTATGGCCTGTATCCCCATCAAGTTGTGCATCAAGGAAAAGATACAAAAATATCAGGGTGATATCCTGTGGCGACCTCGCTAAACAAGGGCATTTGAGTTGAGAACAGGCTGAGGCAAAGTGCATTTGACCATTAAATGCAACAAAGATGCAGGACTGGATTTGTGGAGAGGCCACCTAGGCCCGGGCCTAGGGCGGCAGGATTTTAGGGGGCGGCATGCTGCCCAACCACACCCACATTGGTTCAGAAATTTTAATTTCCTGTGTGCCAATACCCATTGCTCTGTCCTGATGAAAATTTGAGCAAAGAAAAGGGTGGAGACAGGGGCGACAAACGACAGCGGGCCTAGGGGTGCCCACTAGGTAAATGCGGCCCTGCAAAAATGAAAATAATATTAGGTTTCATTGTGATAACCCACCACATATTTTTGCACATAACGGTACCTCAACTTGAGCGTCATTATCCAAAGTGGATGTTAATTAGTGACTGCATTGGTACATCTTGGGAAATCATGGCCAAATTGCAGCGTCCACTATTATCTGGGAATTCTGGGTAAAAAAATCAGCTACAGACATATTCATGCAGCAGTGCATCTAATAATTCTTTTTGGTCTGGGACACTGGTCCAGTATATCTAGACTTCCTGCCATAAAGCAAGAAAGCATTTTCCCTGTATGCTAGAATTTATCTGTTGCTACTGAAATTCCTCCATGAAGAATTACAACAGGTTTATGGGAGGAAAGATCCGAGCAACCAGGAGCACTTCAGTAAGAACAGTTGTTAGCAAATGAAAGAAGACAGAGACAGTAATGGTATCCAAGAGAGAGAGGGGGAGGAAAAACAAAAATGACCAACAGTAAAAATATTTTACTGACTAGTTAATTTTTTTTGTTGTGAATGTCACTTTTAAAGCAACCTAAAAAAAAGTTCTTGAAGAATGCTGATGTTTATAATTCTCTATAAGTATTCAGCCGGTGTCTTGTTTAACTATATCTGCATTACAGAACAAATAGTATTGGCAGCAATTACAGTTTCTGTATTGTGTATACAATAAACTAATATTGTAGTTTATTTCAGTTACACATGAAAAGACGTGTACATGATCTTTACAAGAATAGGTATGGGATCCCTTATATAGAAAGCTTTATCCAAAAAGTTCCAAATTAGTATCTACCATATATTCTAAATAATTCAAATTTTAAGGCTAAGGCCAGACGGGGAGTTTTCGGGGAGATCTGTCACCTGGTGACTTATCGCTGCGACGAATCTCCCCGAATAGCTTGTTAGGCATAAAGTCGCCTGCGCTTATTCACACGCAGCGGCGTGATTTTCAAAGTCGCTGAAAAATGCCTCGCCAGGCAATTTTCAGCGACTTTGAAAATTGCGCCGCTGCGTGTGAATAAGCGCAAGCGACTTTATGCCTAGCGGGTGCGACTAATCTCCACGAATCTGCTCGTCTGGATGAGCCATTAAAAAGCATTTGCTTTTTCTCTATAATGATAAAAAAGTACCTTGGACTTGATTCTAACTAAGCTGCATGAATCCATATTGGTGGCAAAATAATCCTATTAGGTTTTATTTATTTATTTAAGATTTTAATTATTTTAATAAGACTTTTAAGGTATGGACATCCAATTTCCATCCATTCTGCAATGTCTCAGGCAGTGCATTTTAGAGTTGCCTTTTTCCAGTCTAGTAAAACATTTCAGTGGTGCTCTGGGAATTCACCTAATGATTCCTTTATCAGTTTAGGTTGTTGCATGCCTGCTGAAATTTAAATTCCTTATATGTGTCTAATTTGTTAAGAAAAAAAAGAGGAATACAAGTATGTTAAAAAGATCCTTTTGACTGGTATGAGGCAATAATAGATCTCTGAGTCACAGAATCCTTTCCTGGGAGGTATTTGGTTACATACCTTTTATGGACCCAGCTCAGCTGGGATATCTGTATCTGCATTATACCTCCCGTCTATTCTTAGGTGGCACTTCAAGCTGTCTGAACAGGCAAGGCTACAATTACCATATATTTGTGTGAACCAAGTTGTTTTCTTGAATCTCCCTCTTTTTTATTTGCCAGTTGACCTCTGTGAAACATTTATTTTCTCTCCTTTTCACAGAGCCTTTGAGTGGCTGTGCTAAAAGTCTGTAAAAATGGCTTACAATGTTTCTCTCCCTGGACCTGGACCGTGGGGATTCCGTCTGCAAGGAGGAAAAGACTTTAACATGCCCTTGACCATCTCCAGAGTAAGTGCATTCATAAGTAATGCTAAAATCCTTTAGTAAAGCCATAAGCCTGCAGGGACTCTCTGTTTTATTTAGTATATTTTATCTAAATAAAATGTATTGCAGCTATTAACTACCGTATGTCGGTTATAAATTAAATTTATAGTAGGTTTCAGGATAAATACCAAAACCACCTTTTCTGTATTTTGTTGTGTGAAACAGTTTATTTTGAATATGTTATTCAATAATTATTGGTTCATCAATAGTTGCCTGTCCTACAATGATTTAGTACCATATTTGTATGTATGGATATAGCATATACTAAGATATTGCATCAGTGTTGTGTTGTAAAGGCAGGAAGAACTGATGTTGGTTACTTCCTGGTCAAGAGGAGGCTTAAAATAATACATTTTATGAGACATCAAATAGTGTATGGGGAAATGCTTCCCCTAACCTACTGAAATCTTTATAAAATTATGAAAATATCTCAATTTGTACCTATATTTAAAAGTCAAAGTTGTGATATGAAACCAAGCCCAGGGTGCCTATTGTGTATTTCGTTTGGATGTAAGAAGGATTTGTATTTGCTTCCTGCACAGAATGCACTGCTCAAGGGATACATTTTTTGTATACAGGATTTTATAAGCGGATGTGATTATACTGATGCTAAAATTTGAGATCTGTATGCATAGAATTCAGTGATAATTAATGCATGTAAATATGCAAATATTCTGCAGCTTAAACAATACTTAATATCAGCAGAAAACTGACAGAGATTCAAGAAAAGTGCACAGCACTATGCTTATTATTATTAATAATAATAATAATAATAAATATGGTTTTCCAGTCATGGAACTAGGTACCATTGTGCATTATAGCAAAATTTATTTACCTGTTCTACAAACATATATAGAAGATGAATGAGATCCTGCTAAGCCTTCTACATTCCGGCGCCCTCAGATGTTATTTTCACACTATGTGCACAACATTGCAGTTGTACAACCGCTGAGCAATATTCATTATACATGTACTCCAGGGGTGTTTAATGAGTGAGCAAGCCCTGCAATAATCACTTTCTCTGCCCCCCCCAATGTTAAACTATTCAAATACATCTGTTTAAGGAGAACTAAATTCCTCAATTAACAATGGGAGCAGTGAATATATCTTTGTTATAGTGCTGCTGAACAAGCCTTGTACAACACTTTTAGGGGCGTTGCATAATTCTGTACTACAGATACTTACTGATGCTGCTCTTACTCAGGACTGATATCTCTTTGAAAACAAAGGGGAGGTTAAAATAAACAATTCTGGTCACATTAGCAGAGCTCAACATGAAACATGCATTTCCTTCTCAGCAGCTGTTTTTAGGCATGCAACAGAAGAGAAGCCCCATTTGCTCGATCCCCTGCAAGTAAACCTGTCAATATCTCAAAGATCATTGGGGAACCACTGATTAGAAACAGAAGCTGCTGTGCACAGTTACTCTTGGCTTTAATAAATGTTACTTTCATTGATTTATTTTTTGCATACACTGCTTTTGCTCTTTTCAAAAGTATGGTGTATAAAATAGTATGGGCATCAGCTGTTCATATTAAATAGCAGTATTAATAGACCTAGATGACTGTCTTTAGCAGAGCCCCCACTGTATGAATTTGGTTGGAAGGAATGGGTACCTTGCATAATAACTCATATTCATAAGGACAAATTGCACAATTTAAATGCTATTCACAGAGATACTTGCAGTTACACAGGCTAACTAAACCAAGGTGGTTTTTATGCTGCTTTGAAGATCAACATGTCTGGAACCAAAGTATTTAAAGCATAAAAACAGTAACGATCTGTGGAGTCACTCACCGAAGTGGAAACATGGCCGAGGTGCTCCAGCCCCAGGCCCTCGGCTCAAGGGAGTCTACAATCCGTATGTAAAGTACAAAAGTTGTTGCAGAGCACACTGGTAAACTCACGTATTGATCAGACCAAAAGTGGTAAATAAAATTTTGAAACCTTTAGTTATATAGTCATCTCTCGCCTGACACGTTAGGTATCGATAGGACACTTAATCATAGCATATGATTAAGTGTCCTATGGATACGAAACGTGTCAGGCAAGAGATGACTATATAAATAAAGGTTTCAAAATTTTATTTACCACTTTTGGTCTGATCAATACGTGAGTTTACCAGTGTGCTTTGCAACAACTTTTGTACTTTACATTGATGATCAACATGCAACCTGCAAAGCACGGCATGCACAGGAGTCTTGAAATTACCAACTGCCTTGAGAATGTATGACTTCCGGAGTTTCCTTTTGAACATTGCTCCTACACAGTCAACTGCACATAATGAATTGCACAATTGCAATAATGAAGTTTCTGGGGTGCCTGCATTTATGCCATTTGCACCCACATGGTGTTGTAACTTGCACACAAGTTATGGCACCTGCTATTATAATTATATTATAGGTGTAATTTATGAAAATAATGCCATACTGTGGGTTGGTTCACATGAGGCTACAGAAAATGGTTAACCATAATCACCTATGTATAATAAAAATGAATATGTTTGCCCAGGTGCTGCAACCAATAGCAACCAATCAGAGGTTAGTTTTTCAAAGCTGACTGCTGATTGGTTGCTAGGGGTGACAAAGTAAACTTTGCACTTTTTATGACATTACCCTCAATATAATTTTGGGTTACCTCCTGAAATGCCAGAGTCTCCTCCTGGCAGATCAATTACCTCAATATATGAAAATCAAGGTCTGAACAGTCAGATAACCAAACAAGCATACTGCCTACACGTGGGCTTATTTACAAGCAAGTACAATGAGAAAGGTGCAAATGTGCATGCAATCCACAATGTTTTTTGCCCTCAGTGCAGCTTTATTTTCCATAGTTTCAGTGTAATTTGTGCAGTGTGCATTAAACTTCTGTATGATTTTCATGCAGACACAAATTTACATCCCACTAATAAATTGTGCACACATCGCAATGTCACTTGGAGTTCTGGTATGGCAGTGGGATTCATTATTTGCAAATAAGTTGCTTGGATGCAACACACAAAGGCAGTGATCCCCTACCAGTGGCACGTAAGCAAAATGTTACTCTCCAACCTCTTGGAGGTTGTTCCCAGTGATGCCAAAGCAGGTTCTTCTTTTTTAATTCCTGGCTTGAAGGCAAGCTTTAGTGGCCTAAAAACCAATACAGAGCCTCATGTAGTCTTTAAGTCCACATAGGGGTGTCAGGATCACGCCGCCCAGAGTCTTACCTGCAGCTCCGGGTGGCGCGTTCTTCCCTGCCGGTGTCACTGCCACAATGGCAGTGCCCATAGCCTCCACGTGGCTAGCGACGCTGGCGTAGTTACGTCATTGCGCCACTCGCGGCCCGCTGACTTTATGCGCCGTTTTGGCGCCCCATTCAATTATTAAAAGGCGCCTTGGACGCCATTATGGTGCCCAATTATAGAAATTGTTGGTTCACATTCCTGGGTGTTCTATATTATTGTTTGTGTTTTTGACCCTGCCTGGACTTTAATTTTTGAATTCTACTGCCTGCCTATAAAACCTTTGCCTGGATTTGACCCTGATTCTGCCTGATCCTTGACTGTACCTTGGTTTTGGACCTTAATCCCTAAGCTTCCTACTTGGTCCTGACTACCTACCTAGGGTGCCAATAGGCCTCTCCTGACAAGGGGCTACCAATTGCCAATAACATTCCATATTTTGCACCTTCCATGATTATGTTGCTCTCCAGTGTATTGTACATTTAAATGTGGCTCATGGGTAGAAAAGGTTGGGGAACCCTGCACAAAGGCATCCCTGGAAGCATCTCCTACAGTTATGTAACTAGAGAATTGGGGCCTGGAGGACAAGGGGGCCTTGATTGGTTTGATTTCTCTATAGCCATTCTACTCCAACAAGATTCACATACCAGCTACAAACTATGCTGAGTGGGCAGGTGTGTGGAAGCATTTGAGGGGGATGCTCAGTGGGAATTTGCTGTGGCACTGAGAAGACTTTTTTGGCCAGGGGGGTTGAGCTCCATGTAGTTATGCCACTGATAATCTATTAAAGTGGACCTGTCACCCAGACACAAAAATCTGTATAGTAAAATTCCTTTTCAAATCAAACATGATTTCAAATTCAAACATGATTTCCAATTTCTATTAAAGCATTCATAGCTGTTGTAATCTCATTTAAAAATATCAGCTGTCAATCAAATATTGTCTGTCCCTCCTCTATGCCAGTGGCATAGACGCAGGGCAGACAATTACTTTCACTTTCCATTCAGCACTTCCTAGATGTCACTGCTCCCCACACATTCCCCCATTCTGTTCACTGTTTAATTGTGTAGCCAGGACATGGGGGTGGACATTGGGTCCCCCATTCTGGTGCACAAACAAGATTCTGAGATGATACAAGGCTTGCCTTAATAACAGTGTCCATAAAATGGTTCCTGCCTGCTTGCTATAATGAATTCCCAGACTGAAGGAAACAAGAATCAAATAATTGATATAGTGTAAATAAAGTTCATTTCGCTTGACTAATGCGATAAAATAGGATTTTGAATATTTCTTTTGGGTGAAGGGTTCCCTTTAATGGCAGATTTTGTACTTGCAATTATCAAAACGCAAGTAGCTTTGTTATTTATATTTTAATGTACAGAACTTTTTTGCACATTTTGCTGATGAACCTTGCAATGGCAAATCTGCCCTTTGGTTTTCTAATTGAGGCAGTACAGATCTAAATCATTTATTTTTTTTATTTGGCAGTTTGGCTGCATCCATGCCACTGAATTACTCAATAACCACTCGCACATGCTGATGTAATCATCTGCTAAAGTGATTTACCAACATTCAACATTTAAAAATTTTTTTTATTTGAACAGATTCAAACTATAAATTTGGCAATTTTTGTCCAGTTTTGTTTGACATTTTGCAACTCTTATGGGGTCAGCTGTCCACCGACCCAATGGATTTAAAAGGGGATTGTTTACATAGAGAAAGTTTTGGGGGGGAGCCTCACAATACCACAATTACAGCTCTTCAAAATTTATAATATCAAAGCATGAATCAGAAATGTATACAAAATATGATTTTATAAATAATTGGATTGTGTTAACCTATGAAGAAATTTCCTATAACAAAAAACTTATATTCCGAACACCAATTTTGATATATTGGATTTGTGTGGATCGTACATTTAAAGCAGTTTTAATATCATATATTTCATTGTTCACGGGCTTGAACCATGTAAAATAAGAGAAGCACAAGGGACTGGCTAAATGGAGAGAATTCCATAAGAGCAGTCATGCAGGAAACATACTCAGGTATTACAGGCGTAGCTCCTAGAGAAACATGCAATCAATATGGACTGTTCAGTTTGTATCTGTAACACGATATTCCCCTTTCTGGCCTTCAAAAGATTCAAAGCAGAGTACGCTTAATTTCAGCTCCACAATGATAATTAGATAAAGAGAAATGTTAATGATGTTTTCTAGTAAAAAAGCCAGCCTTTGTAAGCTACGAGTCATGCCTTTCCCAGTCAATTTCCCTGCTTTTTGAAGCGTATAATGATGATCTTTTTTTCAGAATGTTTTTTGTCATGGCCATGGTTTATTGAAAATAGTGGATGGAAAATGTGTTCTGTTATTTATATATGCATTAGTAATGAGCAGAGGGAGAATGTGGATATATATGGGCCCCCAACCTGCAAATTAACAGCACAGTCAGATGGACTAATGATCATCATGAAATATATAGACTGGTACAGCAACTGACTGTAACACTAGGAAAGAAAGAAAGGCACATGGGCAGATTCAGGGAGATTTAGTCGCCTGGCGACTAATCGCCTCTTCTTCGGGGCGACAATCTCCCCGAACTGCCTTCCCGCTGGCCTCAATGAAAAATTGCCAGTGGGATGGGATACGTAGTGTGACTGATCACAACATTCAGATGCATACAAAATATAGGCTGAATGGAAAATGATATTGCTTTAGTTGGTTCACATGAGATTAACCCTAAGGCTACTTATTTATTGTTATTGCTAATTTGTATTACTCCTCTTTCTATTCAGCCAGTCTACTATTCGTATTCCAGTCTCTAATTCATATCAGTGAATGGTTGATAGGGTAATTTGGACCCTATCAACCAGATTACTGAAATTACAAACTGGATAAAAAGTTATTTAAATTAAGAACCACAAATGATAAAACGTATACCCAGTTACAAACAGTCAGTTGTAGCTATCACAATATTTCCTTTTTGTTAAACATCCATGGCCAACTTGGTATTTCGTTTCAGGTTTACATGGGGTAATATATAATTCTTCTCAGGTTTAACAACAGCCAGTGGTGGGCCTTCACAACCTTGAGGCCTGTCGGAGTCACAATAAGCATATTGGGGCATTTTCACTAAAACGTGAAGTATTTAATGCTAGCACTTATTCGCCAGCGTGACGTCATTTCACAACTTTGCTAATTTACTAAGTTAGACTCTGGCGAAAATTCGCTAGCGAACAAGATAGACTAGGGCAACTTTGCACCCTTACGCCAGGCGAAGTTGCACACTGACGAAGGGACGTAACTACGCTGATTCACTAAGATGACCATTTTACTGAACTCTTGTGTCAGACCTGGTGAAGTTCAATACAATAGGTGGAGTTTGAAAAAAAACTTGAAAGTCCCACTTTTTTTTAGGGTGATAGTCTAAAAAATTGCGTAATTTTTTGGGGGTTACCCTCCTTCCCCCCTACATTTCCTAACATATGGCAACTCAACTATACAGGGGGTACATGTTTAGGGCAAAAGGACAACTTTATTTTAATGATGAAAGATTTCCTGGGTTTGTGTAGTGTAATGTATTGGCTGTAACATATACTTTGTATATATTGTACTTTAAACTTTGCGCCGTATGCAAATTAGGCATCGCTAGCCTAAATGCGCTTTGCCTGGCGATGTAATGGTAGCGCAACTTTGCTAACGTTTGCCGCCCTGAGCACAAATTAGCATTTTAGTGAATTAGCAGCGAATGGTGAAAATTCGCTTGGCGAAGTAAGGCGAATTGTGGCGAAGCCATCACTAGCACATTTTCGCCAAATGAGCAATCTCTGCGTCTATGACCACCTTAACAATTTCACGATAAGCAAATAAGTAATTGTAACAAGATAAGATAACAGGTCCCTTGGGAAAAGTTAGACTCACAGTTTAAAGGGCAACACATCTTAATTAGCAAAACTGTATCAACTGAAAAAAACCACAGAAATATGTTCAAACATTCAAAACCTGCCAAATTTTGGAAAAATGAACATGGTAATTAGGGGGTGTGACCACAAAAATGGGCATGGTCAAAATAATTTGTACAAAATTTTGTTTCCAAAATGTAAGGAAGTATGATACCATGTAGAAGATATAGCTTGCAGTACACTCTTCCTCTTGAAATGCAAGGGGTCAGTGGCTCATGCTCAGTTCTGTCCCTCAGTGGGAGCCAATCAGAAACAGCAAATGCTTATTTTTACTTGACTTCCACTGCTGAGGATAGACAGTTTAGCCACTAGTAACTCGGGTTGCCATCTTTTCTTGAAAAAAATACCGGCCATCCTATATATTTATCTTTTTTTTCCTATTAATAACATTGGGATCAACCATCAAAAATACCCTACCAGTAACTTGAATTTCAGTGTGCCAATTTCACAGAGTATTTTTTTGTAAAGATTCAAATTCCTAATGTAAATCTTAAAGGGACATTGTAATAAGTTCTTGTAAATTCCAGACTGAATTATATTGATGTCCTGGATAACAAAAAGAAACAGAATTGAAAATATTATAATTTTGTAATATTGTAATTTTCGGTTCAGCTGTCAGGTGTGATTTTTAATTTCTTAAATGTGTTTCAGGGGACAATAGTTGCCATATTAAAGGGTTTGTATTTTGCATTTATTCTCACTTATGCTGTGATACTTTGCATTTGATCCTACCGCCACCTTTGAATTGTTGCCAAATATATCATGCTATATATATAGTATATAGCAAGAGATTTTACATATTACGATTGGAGATTAAAATACATTTTTTTGTATTATGTTTAATTTTCTATATGATTATGTCAACATGTATTTATATTTTTATATTTGTTGTAACTTTAAAATGTTTGGTTTGCTAACTGTTAGGTCTTTATTAAAAAGATGCAACAATGCTAAAATATATATATATATATATATATACACAGTATATTTAATACCTAATAATACTGTTGTTGGATGAGCTATAGTTCCTCTAAATCAATACATTTATATTGCTTCATTTAACTTAGTACTGTTCTGTAATAAAATATTTATATTGCGACATTCTTTTGTGGTTGATCCACAAAATGTTCCCAGGCATTTGGTACGTCAGCTGCAGGTGGTCAATAATGGGACCCTGAAAAAATATAATTTACATGCTAAACAAAACAAGATTAAACCAATTAATTTTCTGCATCTGTAGATCACTAAAACCAAATTTATAAAGTCTAGATTTACAGGGGTTCTACAGCTCCACTTTTTTGGAAATTACATTTCTTTGTTTTCCAATTCCTATAAATGTGGTAAATCTGACAATAGGTATGAACTGTTTCATAGATCTGGAAGTATTACAATTTTTTGCTTCTTTTTGTAGACTGTATTTAATATTATGTTTAACCCAATAGTACAACAATAACAAGGGCTGTACTTGTGTGTGGCGCCCCATTCTGTGCTTGCCATTTGTTAAAAACAGATGCATAAACAAAGAAAATGCTTTCATACATTGACTTTTTACCCCCCTCTGTCCCTTTGAAGTTCTGTTATCTCCTAATTTTAGATGCACAGGATTAGACTGGGTTCAGGTGATTAGCAAACTGAAAGAGGTTCCAGGGTGGTCAGAGCAGTAGGTTACAGTCAATCAAACAGTGACAGGTGAAAGAACATTTGTGTGCTCCCTAAGAGACATTATAGTCAGTGTCGTTCCCATCTAAAAATAAACTAGAGGCAAATTCTTCTGAAGATTTTTTTTTACCGTTTGTATCTAGCTGTCAAGTTATCACAGACACAATCTAATAATCCTGGTTTACTGCTGGTTTGGAAAGTGAAATGGCAGTTACAGGGTAAGGTTCAGTTACACTCCTTTAGTCCCAATGCTGATGTTAACTATCTTAGAAAGGGATGTTACTGTCATTATATTTGCTTCAAGTGAAATTAATATCCAGACTCTTCTGCTTGAGACCATGTGCAAATCCTTCTAGAGAAGTGGTGTTTAAAAATAACTTCCTTGCAGCCCTAAAATAGTTAAAGGATAAAGCAAAATTGTTTTTCATAAAAATTAGCTGAAATATACAGTTTATTGCATTAACAGACAAGTGTACAAAAAAGATTAATGTAAAACCTTTATGTAATTAAAGGGAAGGGAGCACCTTTTAAGTGGACTTGTTAGATTGTATTAAGTCCTTTTTTAAAGCAGAATTAAACTACAGGTTTTCATAAACATTAGAAGGATTTAACTGGTGGTGAGGAGCAGTACAACATGGCAATGGGCGGCTAAATTCTTTAGCAAAAACATTGGACACATTATAGAAACTGAGAACACAATACCGAAGAATATCTTCTCTATCTCAGTAAGAATTTCCTCAGGATGGTATGACAAGCTTACTATGTGATTTAAAGGGTGTTTGAAATGCATCAAAATACATCAGTTAATAGTGCTGCTCCAGCAGACTTCTGCACTGAAATCCAATTCTCAAAGGTGGAAACAGATTTTTTTATATTTAATTTTGAAATCTGACATGGGTCTAGACATATTGTAAGTTTCCCACCTGCCCCCAGTCATGTGACTTGTGCCTCCACTTTAGGATGAAACCCATGCCGTAGGTCAAGTCAGGCTAATCCAAACTGGCTAGGCACCAGAGATTCATCCACGCAGTACAAGTAGGTCATAAGGACTGCATTAATGCACAGAATTATCAGACATAGCTAAGAGATAGGTGGCTATTTTTGAGACACAAATCAAGCTAACATCTATTTACATGTTTTATACCTAGCACAGACAAAATGTTCCTGATCAACATAACGTGTGCTATGGTCATTTTAGTATTTGAAAAGCAGTCTCCTTATTTAGTTATATCCTTGATGTAACAATATATCATGCAATGCCAAAAGGTCTATACCACATGGGCTATTTGTAGCATTCCAATGTGTTTGGGGCCATCGCTTAAAGGTGAAAGTACACTGGGAATCTGGCACTTTGTACTTCTTAAAGTCCATTGTTTGACAACAGTGAGATTTTGGATGTTTTGTCCCAACCTCCCAATCATAAATTCTCCAAATTACTCACTGTGGAATTGTCCTATATTTCTTTTATTCCATTTTTAATCTTAAAGGGAGACTGTCATGGGAAAACAGCTAGTTAATAGTGCTGCTCCAGTAGACTTCTGCATTGAAATCCATTTCTCTAAAAAGCGAACAGATTTTTTTTTTATTCAGTTTTTACATCTGAAATGGGGCTAGATATTTTGTCAATTTTCCAGCTGCCCCTGGTCATGTGACTCGCGCCAGCACTTTAGGAGGGAACTGCTTTCTGGCAGGCTGTTGTTTTTCCTTCTCAATGTAACTGAATGGAATGCAGTGGGCCATGGGTTTTCACTATTGAGTGCTGTTCTTAGATCTACCAGGCAGCTGTTATCTTGTGTTAAGGTCCCCATAGACGCAAAGATCTTTCTCTGCCGAACGACCGATCTTAGGGAAGTCCGACCAATTTGTCAAATTATCGTGCAGTTAGTGGGATACCAACGATCTTTCATTTTATGATTTTTCATCCGACATTGGTCTGAAGATTGATCGGCCAGGTTAGAAAATCTTTATCGGTCCCCATGCAATCTACCTATGTTTTCAGGGCCAAGCAGGCAGCAACCCTTCAGTTTTGCAGGCAATATCACCCGAAATTGTCTTTTTAGCTGATGGACACATCGGACATTTAAACGATCGTTTGAGATGATTATGGTCTCATGATAACCATTGGATCTTTAAAAAATCTTTACGTCTATGGCCAGCTTTAGGGAGCTGCTTTCTGGCTACCTTCCCATTGTTTTGTTGTTAGGCTCCTGGGGGGGGGGGGGAAGGGAGGTGGAGATATCACTCCAACTTGCAGTACAGCAGTAAAGAATGATTGAAGTTTATCAGAGCACAAGTCAAATGACTTGGGGCAGCTGGAAAATTAACAATATGTCTAGCCCCATGCCAGATTTCAAAACGAAATATAAAAAAATCTGTTTGCTCTTTGAGAAATTGCTGCTGGAGCAATTGATGCATTTTGATGCACTACTGATGCATTTTGAAAAAAAAAAAAATTTTCCCATGACAGTATCCCTTTAAAATTGCCTCCAAGAAAAACTCAATTAGTGTAAAGATACATTTAAACAATTTCAACACAATATACGTCATTTCAAACTATTCTGTAGGGTCCATTTAAGTTATCTTGTGGATGCTACTGTAATCATGGAAATGATCTCATTTACTCATCAGTGGTGATAGGATTTGTAGGTCCTGGCTTTACCTTTATAATTAGTAATATTAAGGGTGGCTACTAACATTTATGGAAGTTAATCCAGACTATGTGATGGCCTAGGGAGCAACAGAAGATGACTTCTGACATGCAACGAGTATTTTGATAGCATGAAGGTCCTTAAGGCAATTTGTTGTCCCTGAACTGAATACATACCTTGTAATTCAAAAGTATGGGCATTGCCACATGTAAAACAATCTATATGCTGTGATATATGGCTAAAAAGGTGGAAGATTTTTTCTGTGAAAAAGCCGGATTGCGAATGTTGATGAAGCACTTCATCTGACATTGTCCTTAAAAGTTTGCCAAATGCTCCAGTCCTAAAACTGGATATGGAGAATCCAGTTAAACAGATCATTCAAGGATATAATACTTGCTCATTTATTTATAAAGAAACATGTTCCAAAGTTGCATATTTATGTGTGGCAAAAGTATGTAAACCTTTGCTTTCAGTAACTGGTGTGCCCCCCCCCCCCGTACACTGGCATGGATGAAAGTTAGTATATTTTTCTTTAAGAATAGCTTCAAATGAAGAAGGTTGGTGGGCTTTCTTGATCTGCCAGCTTCAGCTGCATCCACACTTCTATAGAATTTGGGCCAAGATGCGGCTGTTCAAAAACATTGAAGTTTTTCTGCTTTTCCCATTTTTTGGTGTATAGGACTGTTGTCTTGCTGGATGATCTACTTTCTATTGAGCTTTAGTTCACAAATAGATACTGTGACATTTTCTGCAGAATGTGCTGGTAATTCATAGTTCTATCATGATGACGAGTCTGAACTCTTTAGAAATAGTTTTGGAATGTTTTAAAGCCTGGTGAGCACCAATAACTGTTTTTCAGAGGTCTTCCAACAACTTCTTTGCTTGAGCCATGACACACTTCTACAGTAAAGACTGTTCAAAAACTTTTGACCACCACTGTTAATGCTGGACCCTATAGGGTGGGGAGCTCTTATGCCTTTTGACATGTGTCATTAATTTGTATTAATCTGTGTGTATATATTTTTCCCATTTTAACTGTGTATAGTTATTTGTATTATATTTCAGCATGTGTCCCCATGTGTGTACTACTACTACATAATAAAAATATAAAATGCTGAATAGAACCGTATAAATAAACATATCCATATATTTGCAACAGTTCTCTACCTTCTAAGACACAGTTTCAGTATAAAAGTTGCTATATATACATTCTAGATCTAGCCTTATTTTATTGCTTGGTACAGATTATGGGCAAACATAAGGGTATTAACTGTACAGTTTTATCCACATGTGACTGCCCATACCAAAGTCATTATGGCTGATCCAATGGGTTATGCCCCCAAATCTATAGATGCTGGTGTGGATTACATGTATGGCAGACTGTCTTTGTTGTTGTTTGTTTGGTATTATGTGTTTCTTCAGCTATTCTCATGCCTGTTGTTTTTGTGCTTTTAAGGTTTATCAAACTGACAGGAGGGCATTGGAAAGAGATATAGGATCAAGTACATTTGCCTACAGTAACCAACCCTATTTTTGCTTTTATTTGTTTTTTAACTTGCAGTACCATAATTGGTTAATAGTCTCTATGGGAAACTGTACTTCTTCTATTTAACACTTAGCACTCCTGCTTTTCATTTAGAAGACATTTCTCTAATTTAAAGCAGAACATTTAATTTCATAACACTTATTGACATACAGTATAAGTACATAAGATTATGTATGTCTGTATATGAATGCAATTGTATCCATTCTGCATATATTTTGGTGCTTCCATCATAAAGTGCATTTGAAAGGGGTACAAATTTAGCATGGAACGTAGTTTCTTTTTATCAGTTACTCAGTAATGAAACTGATAATGTACTTCTAGTTATATGTCAAAGAACTGGAAGAAACCCCATCTGTCATTCAAGCTGATAAACAGAACGAACCATACTTTGTTATGTGAGACTTGGCATCATAAGCACAAATGAAGTGGAACCAGCAAGACTTGACATTCCTGGATCCATATCAAATACGAAAGTCCAATTGAATGTGAACAGTCACTTTTAAAATACTCACACTATTAACATGTTTGAATAAAATGTTAATATAAAAATAAATATATTGCAAAGATGTGCAATGCCCCATATTAGACATTGTTTTTTAACATTCTTAGCAACAAGGTGATATTAAACAACCTAGGAGGTCATGTATATCTATGGGAAACTAAATAAAGAGCATTATGGATAACATGGCTTTCTTCATCTCTGTGGTCTTCTAGAATAAATAATGCATAATGTACAGAAAGTTCCAACAGCTTGCCTGTGTCTTGTTAAATATTACTTTTTCTCAGGCATAATTGCCTGAATTGTCCAGCAACTACATCGAGTTTAACAGTTTGCAGGCCCTTGCTAGTTGAAGTATTTACTTATTCTCTTCAAGTTAAAATTATACTCTGCTAGCCTAATAAATGTTTAACATATAATACTGTATGCATGTATGCTCTGAATATGATCAAAATACCCTTCACCATCACAGATCTTTTTCCACCGGTGTCAGTAGAAAGTGATGGAGGCCACTCTGTATGGGTAGTTCAAGGAACACTCATAGTGATTCTCATTTATGTCAGTGGGAAGTGATCACCACTAAACAAAAGAAGCAATGAAATATATTTTCCTTTGGCCTTAAAAGGGTTGTTCCCCCTGAACTTTTAATATGATGTAGAGAGTAATATTCTGAGACAATTTCCAACTGGCTTTCATTTTTTATTATTTGTGAGTTATTTAGCTTTTTATTCAGCAGCTTCCTGGTTTGCAATTTCAGCAATCTGGTTGCTAGGGTATAGCCTTACAGAGCATTTCTTTTTAGTTGGGGTTAGTGACCCTCCCCCCCCCCCCCCCCCCACTTAAAGGCTGGAAAGAGTCGGGAGAAGAAGGCAAATATTTAAAAAAAACTATTAAAAAAAGGAAAAATGTAGGCCAGTTTAAAAGCTACTTAGAATAGCCATTCTATAACATGCTAAAAGTTAATGTAAAGGTGAACCACCCCTGTAAGGTTCCCTGACACTGGCCACTCTTGTTGAGTAGTGGTATTTCTTTAATTGCCTCTGTCTATGCTACAGAGGTTTGCATTGCTGTCTTACAACAACAGGGTCCCAGGTTCCGGTTTTACTGCCGCGATGTCTGAAGGGGGATATATATATATATATATATTCTTTCTTTATTATTAACATGTATTTATATAGCGCCAACTTGTTTCTTAGCGCTGTAAAGTGAATGTGATTATACAACTAAATCACATGAATTACATACATAGAACACGAGGAGTTACATACGTCACAATAAATATGGAGTTACATACATCACAATAAATACTGGTACAGGAGGTGAGGAAGGCCCTGTACAGAGAAAGCTAAAGGGAATGATACACAAGGTGTGTTCAAGATCAGAGTAAAGTGGGTGAGAGATGTAGTAATGTAAGCGGTATTGCATTGAGTAGTTAACAGTGAGGGTAGGCTTCTCTAAAAAAGTGGGTTTTTAGAGATTTCCATAAAGCTGAAAGATTGGGAGAAAGTTGGACAGACCGTGGGAGAGAATTCCAGAGGAGGGGTGCGAGCATGTGAGGAGGTAATGAGAGAAGAGTTGAGTAGCAGGTCGGTAGAGGAGCGTAGTAGGCGGTTGGGTGAGTAAATGGAGATTAGTTCAGAGATGTAGGGAGGGGCAGAGTTATGAAGTGCTTTGAATGTCAGGGTCATTAATTTGAATTTAATTCTGAAGGGGAGTGGAAGCCAGTGCAGGGATTGGCAGAATGGTATTGCAGAGGAAGAGTGGTTGCTGAGGTGTATAAACCTAGCAGCAGTGTTCATTATGGACTGGAGAGGAGACAGTTTCTGGAGGGGAAGGCCAATTAAAAGAGAGTTACAATAGTCTAGACGCGATATGATCAGAGAGTGAATAAGAATTTTGGCAGCGTCTTGGGTGATAAATGATCGTATTTTGAATATGTTCCTTAGGTGGAAGTGACATGACTTAACAAGTGACTGGATATGAGGAGTGAATGTCAGGGCAGAATCTAGGATAACCCCAAGGCACCGGGCCTGGGGAGACGGGGTGATAATGGAATTGTTAACTACGATAGATACTTCCGGGATGTTACTGGTTTTAGTTGGAGGAAAAAGAACCATTTCCGTTTTGGAGAGGTTTAATTTAAGGTAACGTTGTGACATCCAAGTAGAGATAGCAGACAGGCAGGAGGAGACACGAGTTAGGAGTTCTG
The DNA here is from genome assembly GCA_024363595.1 of Xenopus borealis. Taxonomy (NCBI): domain Eukaryota; kingdom Metazoa; phylum Chordata; class Amphibia; order Anura; family Pipidae; genus Xenopus; species Xenopus borealis. Next base: position 47,885,216 of record CM044443.1, read on the forward strand.
GGTTGAGATCAGGAGAGGAGAGATAGATCTGAGTATCGTCAGCGTAGAGGTGGTGGTGGAACCCATACGAGCTGATGGAATTATATAGAGAAAATAACAAGGGTCCCAGGACAGAGCCTTGAGGAACCCCGACAGAGAGAGGTAGGGGGGAAGATGCTACTCCGTTATAGGAGACACTGAAGGAACGATTGGTGAGGTAGGAAGAAAACAAGGACAGGGCTGTGTCACGAAGACCGAGCGAATGGAGGGACTGGAGGAGGAGAGGGTGATCAAGCAGAATTAGTAGTGAGAATATTTTGTTGGTTTTAGCTGTTAGAAGGTCATTAGTTAGAAGGGTCAGAGCAGTTTCAGTGGAGTGTTGTGTTTTAAAACCAGATTGTAAGGGGTCCAGCAGGTTATTGTCAGAGAGGAATGAGGTTAATCGGTTGTAGACTAGGTGCTCAAGTAGTTTAGAGATGAAAGGTAGCAGAGAGATAGGTTGGAGGTTGTCAAGATTAGAGGGGTCAAGAGAGGGTTTTTTCAGAATGGGGGTGACAAGAACATGTTTTAGTTGAGGATTTCCTCTGGTGGCTCTGGCTTCCTCCTCAAGCCTTAAAAACCCACTGGCTCATAAGAAATCTATTTATGTGATTGTAATAAGGACATTTGATTGTAGGTTCCAGCATGGCAGAAACCATGTGTAATTGTATCCTCCTGTTTTAAAGCCAGTGTAATTTTAACTCTTGCAATATGTTATCTATTATGACCTTCAACATTTTGCATTTTCCAATACCTTTTTGAAAATGTTTTCATGAATTGTGCTTGAGCTATGAACTGCAGCTTCATTTTGGGCTTCACCGCATTTTAATTTAGAGGATGACATGAATACCCAAATCCTTGCTCTCTATTTTTAAGGTACCCTGGTGTACAGAAATCTATTTTGGTCTTGTGAGCCATTTACATAACCCTTCTGGAATGCTTGATGAGTACAGGACATTTTAAACTGAATACATGCCCTGATCAGATTCCTGTTTTATGCCTCCATTACCCTGCACAGACAAAACATTAAAAATGTCAGTTGGGGAATTTATTCATTTACAGTTTATGGTTACACTAGTATTAATCTTATATCATAGCTTTAGGTAGCATTTAATTAGTTAATTCAGTTTAATTTGTTGCATCATTAAAGCTGGTCATGAATTATAGTTTTCTGTAACGCTATTTTTAAAGGTTGAAATTGACTGACAGTCACTTAAGGGTAAGGGTTACAGTAAGCTAAGCTTTTTGTTTATTCAGTCAATATCTCCGATTCCTCTTAATGTAGGGGTGCTGCAAGGCTCTGTGCTTGGTCCGTTGTTGTTCTCCCTGTACACTCTGTCTTTCGGAGATCTCATTCGATCATTTGGCTTTAATTATCATCTGTATGCTGATGATATCCATATATATTATATATTTATATATATATTTATCCACCCCTTCATTAACAGCTGAAACAGAAGCTCAAATCTCTAACTGCCTCCTAGCAATCTCCAACTGGATGAACCAGCGCCACCTCAAACTCAGCCTAACAAAAACTGAACTAATCATCTTTCCACCTAAGCCTGGCCCTACTCCCCATTTTACTACCTCTATTTATGGCATGCTCAGTAACCTGGTCAACTCAGCTAGCTGTCTGGGGGTAATCTTTGACTCCTCTCTCTCCTTCTCTGATCATATTAACACCACTGTCAAAACCTGTCACTTTTTCTTAATAAAAAAAATAATACGTAATATTAAAACGTAATAAAACGTAATATTGCCAAAATCCGTCCCTTCCTTTCACCTGCTACAGCCAAGACACTCATGTATGCTCTCATCCTATCCCAACTAGATTACTGTAACCTTCTACTAACTGGTCTCCCTAACTCCCATCTCTCTCCGCTACAGTCTGTATTAAACTCTGCTGCCAGAATTATCCTCCTCTCATCTAAAAGGGTAAAGGCCCCTCCCCTGTTGAAGTAATTATCATGGTTTCTATAAAACAAAGAATAACTTATAAACTTCTCCTCGTAGCCTTTAAAGCCCTTCCTTCCTTTACACCTAACTACATCTCATCTCTTGTTTCTCTATATGTTCCTGGCCTCCGCTTCTCCCAGAGTAAACGCTTGGTTGTACCCCCCACTTCTATTGCTGTTTCCTGTGTCAAACCCTTCTCTCTTGCAGCTCCTTATATTTGGAATGCCATTCCTGCATCTCTCCAGAGAGAATCCTCCCTCAATGTTTTTAAAACAAAACTCAGGGACTACCTCTGGGAGCACCTGGATAACACCTGAACTGGGAACTGGCACTTATATGACAGTTTCACCCACTGTAAAAGCACTTTATTACCCCTCCAAATTGTGGCCATAAGTTACCCTCCCATTTAGACTGTAAGCCCCACGGGGTAGGGTCCTCCATTCTTTTGTCTCCTCGACACTGTATAATTATATTTTATATTTATATGAACTGTATTTATAATAATGCACTTATTGTTACTTATTAATGCAATGATCCCTTGTTTGTTACTACTAATTTATTGTTGCTGTAGAGTGCTTTGCCCTCAAGGAGTGCTATACAAATAAAAATATACATACATACATACAACTGCACACTTGGGGGCAAAATCACTTAAGGGCGAATTTTCACCTGCAAAGGCTTCACCACACTTCGTGCCTCTTCTCAATGCGCAAATTCGCTACCACTTTGCTAATTCAGTAAAATGCAAAGTTGCATCTCTTCAGTTGAACTTGAAGTTTTGCTAGTGTTAATTTGCCAGCACCAGCATTGTACACGAACTTTCTCTAACGTTTGTATCTGCCTTTGTTAGTACTCCTAAGCTTATTATTATTATTACACTTAGGTTATTTTAAATAGGACACATCCATATACAGTAGGTCTTATTTATGACTTTATTAGAAATGGGGAAAATGCTTGAAGTGGCCACTTATTAAAAATGTCCAAGAAAGCTAAATAAAGACAAAAGAGACCCTCTATTGTCATAGACATGAGCCCATGCAGGCGCGTTTCAGCCTGGAATGCCGCCTGAGGTGGAGTTCCAAATGCTACCCCCTTACCCGGCGCACATACCTTAAAATCACCAGTGGGGTGGCGCATTACTAGTGCAGAGAGCTAAGTGGTGCTCTCTGTGCTAGAAAGCCAAATTTCCGGTGTAAAAAACTGAAATTCGCTTTTACAGTTACAGTTACAGCTTTTTACAGCCCCTGATAACTTCTGGGGAACTGCCGCCTGAGGCAAGGTGTTCACCTTGCCTCATGGCAGAAACTCCCCTGAGCCCACCCTAAAACAAATACGTAATGGCCCTCAAATGGTAAAAAAAAATGTTAAAGCAAATTTTTTTAAATACTTTTAAAGACAATTCTGCTTAAAATTATGAAAAAACACCTTTTCGGCATACGGGATATGATGTCACTGACATAAGATTGAGGAGGATGTAGCTTCATGTTATCAGTTCGCCATGTCTAAGCTGGATGAAGGAAACTGGGGCAAAAGAGGTAACATTCTGTTTTTAAATCTTTCACTTATTTTATGGTCTGCCCTTGGCAACACTGGTCTGCAATTCTGATCTGAACTGAAGCTCAGTCCTAAATTGTGAAGTATACATTGCATGTACTTACAGTAATAGTGAACAATTAACTAGGTGATACACTCCATTAATGTGTAAGAATTCAAGTTTGGTGCTAAATAAAAGTTTAAAAATTCGATCGAATCGAATGATTAGAATAGATCGAATAAAAGTCTATTCGACTATTAAATGTGGAATTACTTGCCCTTAAGTTCAAATTCGATTCAAACTATTTTATCGATTGATCTAATTTTTTTTTTAGATCGTTCCATTTTTTGAATATCGTTAAAACCCTTCGAATTTGAATATTCGAATATCGTTAAGATTTGCTAAAAATTCGATGGTCTATTTATTTTTTGTGTGCGTTTGTATTTTTGTTTATATATTTAGTAAATATTTTCAAAATTTAGGAACATTAGGACTATAATAGTATGTCTTCTAATAGCATGCGCATAAGGTTCGGCTAAAATTCTGTAACTGTCATTTGTTCCTAATTAAATATATTTTTATATATGTATTTAAAAAATAAATAATGAAGACCAATTGAAATGTTTCTTATAATTGGCCACGCAATAACTACTAAAATACTAGTACTAAACTACTGAATACTAAAAATAAATGTAAAGTTGAACCACTCCTTTCAATTGCATAGTGTGAATAGTATCAGCGCTATACTGAGATTCTTAACTTTTCAAATAGACAGGTATACTTATAAATAAACCTGGAAAATACTTAGAAATAGCAAATGGTCACTGAGAAGGATTAAACAAAAATAAAGAAATATATAATCTACCACAAGCCTACTTGATGAAAGCAAGAGCTCCATCATCAGTTTTATTATGCCTAAACTAAATTAGGATGACAGTCTGTCACTTTAATAATAACTATTGCATAAATTTTAGGGGACAGAATCCTGTTGTCTCTAATATGACATAGGTGCCCTAGATATTCCACCTCATGGGGAGAGCATAAAAGGATATAGGAGAGCTCCACACACTGCCAAGCATTCTTCCGTGTACAAATTTAGCTTCCAGAAAGAAATGTCTTTCTCCCCTGACAGCGAGAAAATGTTCATTATGTTGTTTAAATGCTGATAAACTGTCACTAGGTACTTAGCTTATTATATGACTTGATAAATCAGATTTTTTTTTTTGATTGGCAGTTATGAAATTATTCATTTTGCAAGCAGCATTAATAGTTTTAAGAAAACACTATAAACTGATGGCATGAAACAATGTAATGTAACATGTAGTTATAAAAGTTGGTTTTTATTATAAATTTACTTCACTTAGATCAGGGATCCCCAACCATTTGAACCCGTGAGCAACATTCAGAAGTAAAAGGAGTTGGGGAGCAACACAAGCATGAAAAATGTTCTTGTGGTGCCAAAATAACTGCAGTGATTGGCCATTTGGTAGCCCCTATGTGGATTGTAAACCTACTTTGAGGCTCTTTTTGGCAGTGCACTTGGTTTTTATACAACCAAAACTTGCCTCCAAATCAGTAATTCAAATATAAGCACTTGGTGTGAGACCACTGGGAGCAACATCCATCACGAGCTACTGGTTGGGGATCACTGACTTAGATTGTAAGCTCTACATGGCAGGGCCTTCATACTGTGGGGGAGACTCACTAAAGGGACAATTGTTGCCAGCGAACTCTTCGCCCCACTTTGCCAGGCAAAAAATTGTTACGCTACGCTAATTCACTAAAATGCAAAGTTGCGTCCTGGGTTCTGAACAATGGCGACTTTTTTCTAGCCTTACTTCGGCAGTGTGATTGTTTTAAAGCAAAATTATGCTAGCGTTTTGCTTGTGCCTAAAATTTTGTTAGTCCTCTTACGCTTAGGTCAACATGAATATGGCGGGTACATTAAAGTTGTATGGATGTCTTTATTAGAGATGTTGGTGCAAATGCTTGAAGTGGCCAGTTTCTATTACAAATGTCCAAGGAACCTGACTAAAGACAAAAAAGATCATATAATGCCCTACACATGAGCCCACCCTAAAATGAATGTTTCATGCCCCTCAAATGTCTGGGGGAAAATGTTAACCCAAAAAAAGTGTAATATGACTTTTGCAGGCAATCCAGCTTAAAAAAAGGACAAATCACCAGCGTTTATACAACTTTAATGCATTTCTGTCAGACAGGATATGATGTCACGGACATAAGATTGAGGAAGATCTAGCTTCATTTTAGCAGTTCATCTGGTCTGAGGTGGTGAAGTCAACTCAGGCGAAAGAGGTAACATTCAGTAATATTCACACTTTACTGAATTTGCAGAGAAATGACCGTTCGCCAGATTGAAAAGTCGCCTGGTGATTGAAGACGTGAGATTGAACATTAGAGATGGTCCTGCTCACTAGCGAATTGTTGACTACACCTGTTAGTCGTCAGCCACTTCGGCCTTTAGTAAATCTGCCCCTATGTCTCTTAGTACATGGCACTTACGAGAGTGACATTCTGCCACTAGAGTGAAATTCCACCGCTCTCCATTCATTTCTATGGGATTTTGTAGGGCGTATTTATCAATGGGTGAAGTGAAAGTTCACCCTTTGATGAATACACCTTTAAAAATCCCATAGAAATGAATGGAGAGTGGCGGAATTTCACTCTAGTGGCAGAACTTCACTCTTAACTTCACTGTTTGATAAATATACCCCTATATCTCTGTATATTTAAACACAGCTATTTATTTACTATAATGTTTGCCCTCCCAGTCTCTATATTGTATATGTGTTAACTATGCATATCCTAGTAGTGCCTTGTAAATAACTTTATACAAATATGATATCAGCTCTATAAAAGTAGTATATTGCTATTTTTTTTACTAAAAAATAATTTTCAATAATTTTGGTATTTTACTTTTGACTAAAACTCCACAAAGATAAATCAAACCACAATCTGTAATTTACTTCATTTGATTGCTCAAAATTATTAAAAAAATTGCGTTTGTAGGGGATACTCATTGGTATTTGTAGGCAGTGGCCAGAAAGAAAATTGGATAATGTGGCTTCATGAAGTGTAGCATTTTAAAAACCATTTATTTGGCTCTACATTACTAATGGAAGTCAACGTTTCTGTAAGATTATGGAGCAAGACATATTGTCAAGTGTCAAGGGCAGTTGGTTGGATTTACTTTGCAGAAACATGATGCTTGAGAAAGTGATGTGTGTATAGTTCTAGTTCTACACATAACTCAAACCAAGGCAACTGCTCCTTTAACAGTGGACTGAGTCACTTTGGAAAGATAAATTTATCCTTACTACTAATATATTATTTTTGCTGTACAGTGCTTTGCCCTCAAGGAGCACTATACAAATAAAATATACATACATACATACAAACATGTCTGATATTACCCTGTATACCCTGATATAACCCTGTATGGCCTACTCAAAATTCAAGTTTGCAAATGTTTTTTATCGAGATTTATGCCTTTATAACAGGTATGGGTTTTTAATAAAAAAAATTATTTGGCTTTTGTGTTTAATTTTTAACTTTTATTATACAACTTTTTATGTTTGGGTGACAGGCCTCCTTTAAAAAGCTTACTAGGTCTAGTAAAATATTATAGTCATAACAAATATGCCTTTCATGATTTCATGTCCCAAAAAAGTTTACCTTTTTATATGCTTTATTGGAAGGGTTTACTAAATTACTGCACAGAGAATGATATAAAGCTCTGATTATTTATCATAACAGCTGTCTGATCACATATCTAGGAGACCTCAGCACAATGCACAGGACACCTGTAAGATAATAGGGACTGTGGTCTTTACTGAAGGGAACATTCAGATTCTGCAGTATCACAGGAATGCTTTTGAGTGGCTTACAAAGCATCAGTAGGAGCCACAGAATGATTTGCTGGTAGCTTGCCCGCTTACATAAGCCTGTTTCAAGGTCATGGTGAATCTGACTACAGTATTTGTAGTTATACATTTTAAGTGGATTTGATGTAATAAAGTGGCACTGCCTTATCATAGCATTAATATGCTGTTATTGCTATTTAAAAGGGATGTTTATCTCCGACACTTTTTTTCAGTTTAGTTGTTTTCAGTTCACCAGTTTACTTTCTATTTTCTATTTGTGGCCATTTTTCTAATATAGAAGTCTCACCTTCTGAGGTCTTTCTGAAGCAGCTCAGGTGGTGGGGGGATAGTGTACACTGCTCTAAATTGATACCATTAGTTGATAATCTTCTAATCTTTGAATCTGAATTAAAAAAAAAACAAAAAACAAATTGAATTTGGATAATTTCTGTCTAATTTGACAGTTTTTATCATAAAAAAATTAGAACATTCAAATTAAACCTTAATAAATCTGCCCCTTAATGAGCAAACAATATAACAATAGAAGTGTTTCACATTTCCATAACATCATCCTCAAGAATAAGTAAACATCAGCAACACAGTGCAAGTGGTTAAAGAAGAACAAAGATTTTGTGATACTTATAGAAACAATATAGTAATATTTATAAAGAATCTTGTTTAATTATTACTAAAAATCTTTAACTGTCTGGCTGATTCCATTGATGCCGATGGAGACGTTTGTATTTTATTATCTGACAGATTTTGACAGTCCCAGGTTTCTTACTGAAAAGTCCCAACTTTAAAATAAATTTACGAAATAGCGAAAATTGGTGAACGACGGCTTCACTGCCATTGCAAATTTACTAAAATGCGAAGTTGTATCAAGGATGCTGAACACTGGCGAAGTTTCGCTAGCATTACTTCGGCAAGCAAAGCGAAGTTGTGCTAGTGTTGGCTAATTTGCATATGGTGGGAAGTTGAATGGACGTATATGTTACACAAATACATTACATTATACAAGCCCAGGGAACCTTAATAAAATAGAGTTGTTATATTGCCCTACACATGAGCCCAGTGTTTAGTTTATGTGCCATATGTTACAAAATATAGGGGGGAAGCCGGTTACCCAAAAAAAATATCTTTCGCAGGCTTTCACCCTGAAAAATGGAAAAAACGCCAGCGTTTTTTTTTTTCAACAAAAATTGTGTGCAATGTGTTCTACCTCCAACAGCAATTATTTATCATAACACCTGTCTGATCACATATCTAGGAGACCTCAGCACAATGCACAGGACACCTGTAAGATAATAGGGACTGTGGTCTTTACTGAAGGGAACATTCAGATCTTGTTCCTGTAAATAATAATGAATTGATAATATATAGAGAACAATTAAAAGAACAAAATGAACATAATACGAAAATAAATGAATAACGATTAAATAAACTGAACGCAGTGTAAAAAATGAAGTAATTATAACACCTCAACTCTATTTTATTGGAATGATTTTAATTAATCAAGGCAATACAATGTTTTTATGAACAGGAGGTAGAAAACTGCTTAATGATATTATGTTTTGTATGTTATTTTCTTTTTTTTATCTTAACGAGCACCAATGGGAATTTGTGTATCACGGTTGAAATTTTGTATCACTTTTGATATAGAGTAACATTGTTGCATTTTTGCACATTTAAATATTTTAGATTACACAATAACCATACACAGAATTATTTTTAATGTTATAAAGCGTGCCAGATTTCTCTATTGAAATGAGAGTGACATGTGTTTTGTAATTCACTAATGAGCACCATGGACATTATTTAAACCTTACACCACGTGGTGCACATTTGACTCTGAGGAAGTGCCGAGAGTGCGGCAAGAAACGCGTCAGTTATGTAGCATACCCACTGTTAACACTATAAGTGTATTCAAATAAAGCCACAGATTTTGCAAAGAAGCAAGTGTAAAGGTTTTCCTACCAGTGGCGCCGAACATAGGTTTGATAGACCATGCTTAATGCTTTCGCCTGCTGGTTTTTTTTTTTTTAGATCTGATCAATAGGTTGCTGTTTCTCCATTTGTTATACAGACCAATTGTCATTTGCTGCACTAAAAGATACATTGATCACTTTTAGAAACTCATGTTTGAGCTGGAAAGTGAAAGCCCAGAGGCAGTGCAGACATAATGTTATCTATGTCGTCATTGATTTTTTAGTTTTGATTCAGTATAAAAAGACATAGAACTTCTGTCCTGTGACTTGCTATTCTTTAGTACATGGGTCTGCAGAGTTCACTCTAACAATGATGGAATAGTATCCCAACAATAGATCCTTATCATTTCTGCAATTCTTGGCTTTGTTTTTTATTTTTCGTTGACACGAACAGCCATTTGCGTCATTTGAAAACTTGTTGACAATATCAAACAATCTTCTTATGGCCATGTTCAGTTCCATATGAAGAAAACTCCTTGTTTTTTTGTTTTGCATTGTGGGATTTGACACGCAACTATAAAAACAAATATTAGGGTTCAAGTACTTAGAACTCAAGTGTAGTGTGCAAAAATGGATGTACAATTCTTGTGCATATAGTGAAACAATTCAAAAAAGCTTCTTGTGCCCAAATGTGTTCCTTGCACTTCCTTGTACTTTTGTTTGAATCAGTGAACCTAGACCACGCTGGAACCCATGTGCAACCCATCCTTCCCTCTCTGCCACCCACCCATCCTCATGCCTCTTACCTGCCTGTCCATCCTTCCTCCCTCCCTCTCACCTTTTCAGCTTTGTGCAGCTGGTGAGTGGGGATTTCTTAAATGCTATAAAGGAAGCTCTATAGTTAAGTCACTGGTGTAAATACCCCCATCTTTGTCAAGTAGTCCCAAAGGGAACACGGGAGTTACCATCACCCTGGAGGTAACAGTAATTGCAGGGACTTGCAGTGGGATGTGTAAATAGGGAATTATGCATGGGAATTAACAATATTCATATTCAAAAATGCTAGTTATAACTTTCACCAAATTCCCAAGATACGAACAAGGTATTTTGTGTGCACATTGTCTTAGCTACATTAATGGTGTAATTGTGAGAAAAGCTCTGCATTTTCGGAAGCAAACATGGCAAATTTGTACACTGTGCATATTGTACATATCTAAAGGAACAGTTCAGGGTAAAAATAAAAACTGGCTAAATAGATAGGCTGTGAAAATTAAAAATGTTTCTAATATAGTTAGTTAGTCAAAAATGTAATGTATAAAGGCTGGAGTGACTGGATGTCTAACATAACAGAATACAACACAACATCCTGCTTTTCAGCTTTCTAAATCTGAATTAGTCAGCGACATGAAGGGGGGCCACATGGTACATAACTGTTCAGTGAGTTTACAATTGATCCTCAGCATTCAGCTCAGATTCAAAAGTAACAGTTATGACCAGTGTGGCCCTCCCTCAATTCACTGATTGGTTACTGCCTGGTAACCAGGGTAACCAGTCAGTGTAAACAAAAGAGAGCTGAAAAGCAAGAAGTAGTGTTCTGTTCTGTTATGTTAGACTTACAGTCACTCCAGCCTTTATACATTAAATTTTTGCCTAACTAACTATATTGAAAACATTTTTTATTTTGCACAGCCTATTTACCCAGTTTTTACTTTTATACTGAACAATTCCTTTAATGAGTAAATGATTACCATAATATCTAGAAGAAGGCACAAAATCAGCTATAGTTGTTCAGATAAACCATAGCTGAATTCATGCATTTGTTCACCTTCCTCGGATTCCATAATTCTTAACCTTATAAATCCATGCAGGGCTGTCTCCTTTTTAAACAACCAGGAAATTTGCTATGAATAGGCAACCCCTGGAATTCCAGAACAGCTAAAGCTGTGATTTCTGTGTAATGTGAAAGCTCACTTGGAAGTAATGACAGTTAGGTCTGTTTTTAGCATAATATTGAAGGTCAGGAGTACTTAACATGCTATAGAAACTAAAGCACCGTTCACTTATATGGTACACTATGTTTAAAGAAATATATATATGTATTTTAAAGAAAAAAATATTTATGACTTCTGTATTTGTTAGAATTTGGGAGGTATGCATAATCTATAATATATATAGATGTAAGCTTTTCATGCCTCAAAAATAGACCAATATGCTTTAATTAGTATGAAGAAAGTTTTAGAGCTCCTAAGCCATTATTGGCTTTAGAAAACACTATTGCTTTAAAAAACATCAGTATTTCAACTGATCTGAGCTATAAACACTATGGGGCTGATTTACTAAGGGTCGAATTTTGAAGAGTAAAATACTTCGAAATTTGACCATCGAATTAAAATTCCTTTGACTTAGAATATTTTTCACAGAATTTGGAATTTCTGCGGTCGAAGTAAAATCGTTCAATCGAACTAAAAAATCCTTTGAATCGAACGTTTCAAAGGATTTTAGCGTATGATTGAAGGATTTTTCTTCAGTCTAAAAATAAATAAAATGGTCTAGCAGGTCACCATAGGCTAACATAGCACTTAGGCAGCTTTTATTTGGCAAAATAAAAAAATCAAAGATTTTTAAAGAGACAGTACTTTGAATTTCGAAGTCAAAGGATTTTACTATTTGATCATTCGATTCGAATGATCGAATGGTCGAAGTAACCAATTTGATGGTCGAAGTTTTTCAAAAGTTTACTTCAAATATCGATTTTTTTTGCATTTGAATATTCATTTCAACCTTTAGTAAATCAACCCCTATGTATGTGATGTGCATTAATTATTAGGCTAATGTGTTAATATGCTCGCTGCTTGTTTGCTGAATGTCATTTTTATATTTACATTTTGAAAAATACAATTCCATCCTACACACAACCATTCAACTAACATTTTTAAATGACAAATATAATTACATTAGCAATGTAATATGAAGATTAGATGGCAAACACCTTTTTAATACCTTTAACAAAAAGTCGGTGTCTTTATAATTGTGATGGTTATTGAACAGTGCAATTTTATACCACTTTCCTCTTCTCAGGAGTAGCTTAATCTCCCTATTATTCTAATCATTACAGATCTCTCAGCTTATAGAATTCAGTTATCAATAACCTTTTTCAAGGCTTTCTTGCTTTGTATTAGGGCTTACCACTAGTGATGGGCGAAACGGCCGCGTTTCGCCGAAAAATTCGCGAATTTCCAGAGAATTGGCGAAAAATTCGCGAAACGAGTCGCGCGTCGTTTTTGACGAGTCGTTTGGCGCGCGACTCGTTTTTGTCGGCGAATTTTTGTCGGCGAATTTTTCCTGCAGTTTCACGAATTTATTCGCCAGCGGCAAATCGCGGGAATTCGCCCATCACTACTTACCACCTTTCTAGTTTGGAACTGGGCTGTCTGGTTTTTAACAGGTGCTCTCCAGTTATACTTTGGTATTCAAATGTCATAAATAAAATAAATTACAGCAACCATAGCACATACTGTAGATTCTGCAGCTTTAGTGACAAAAAGGTTTTAGCAATGGACTTCAGAGGTCATTAAAGTACTGGTATATTGTAAGGGGCAAGGACAATGCTAGCTGTTAAGTGGTTGGAAACTATGCATCACTGCGTACAATTTTTTTTGGAGTGGCTTCAGTTTATTTATAAGTTAGTACTGACACAGTTCCTTTAATAATTATTTATTGTCCAAGGTAAAGGTATGGGAGACATCAGGCCAGCAGATGTTCCTGTAGTTATTTTAAATTTTGTGTTTAAGACAACTTGGCACATAGCATTAGTCAGACCAGATCAGATCAGACTATGAAAATTTTGTGCTGATTTTCTATTTTCTAGTTTTGGCATGAGCAAAAGATGCCAAGATCCTGCTTGGTAACTCATGACTCCAAACATAGTGGTGGGGGGGATTGTGCATTTGAAAAATAAAATTTGACTTAATGGTATTTTTGAATGCAATTACAGAAACATCCCAGTTCATGAAATGATCTATGATGTTAATATTACATTATACAACATAAAATCTTTATTTGGCTTAGTGAGACATCCAGTAAGCCATCTGAGAGGATTTGCATTAGAGAAGAAAAGGTATCAATTAGACAGTTGTTGAACATAGGAAAACAAAAGTATGAATAGGATCAACCTAGTTATTTGTTCCATTTTTCCAGTATATGCACAAGGAAACTGGTTACAATTTTCATAACTTTAAGGAATAGTTGGTCAAGTATAGTTAGGGTCACCTTGACTTACAGAAAACGAAAAAAGCTGCACACACCATATTTTATGCAGGAGGGAAGCCTGACCATTTTTTGTAACTACCTATATTGGATAATTATGTCCATACTGCTCCTTTGGGTGCATGTCTGGTCCTTATCCTCATTTCTGTGAACCAGAGCCTTCCTACAGTACCACTCCAGTTTTATATCTATCTATATATCTAATTAACAATCAGTATATCAGTTTTCCTTTATGATAACACAAACACACCACACCCAAATAATGCTCAGTCCCTCAACCTCATTGTCTGCATGCAAGAGATATTTATAGATCCACCTGTCTATACTTTTTCTCTGCTCTGCAAATTGTTAATAGTTTATTTGCTATCTGAACAAAATAGTAAATGCAAGTGCTTTAGGAAGTCTATAGTATCCTTGGTGTCCTGCATGACCTTAGAAGAATGTGGCATAGCCTCTGGGGGACACCAAAATGGTTTATAGGCTCTTTTTTGTTGGCTGCACTTCAAAACTGAGATCAGGTCATGCTTGTCTTATTCAGAGGCTGATAACATAGCTAAAAATCTCCTTCTTACTGTGAATGGTTTGTGCATCAGCTCAACAATTTGTCTGCAAAAGAAAGCACTACAGATAACACTCACCAACAAGAACAGCTTCACTTCAGGGCAGCAACAGTGATTTGTACCAGAGTAGGAATATGTTTTTAATTTGGGAAGGCTAAAAAAAGGGGCACTTTTCTCAAGAAGAGAACTTCCCTTTTTTTTTAGTTTTCATGTTTTAATTTCAGAGCCATATGCAATAAATTACTAGTAGGGATGCGCTGAATCTACTATTTGGGATTTGGTAGAAATCCCTGAATTGTTCATGAAAGATTCAGCCAAATTCCGAACCAAATCCGAATCCTAATTTGCATATGCAAATTAGTGACAGGAAGGTAAAAAGTGAAAAAAAATTTTTTGCTTCTTTGTTCTGTGACAAAAAGTTAAGTGATTTCCTTTCTCGTCCCTAATTTGCATATTCAAATTAGGATTCAGATTCTGCTCGGCCAGGTACAAGGATTTTGCTGCAAACTGTTGGAAAAGGCAGAATCCTGGCCAAATCCTGAAATGAATCCTGGATTCATCCCTAACTACTAGAGCACCAAATGTGTACAATGCATTTACAGTCATCTGTCTAATTGCAATTGTCTAACAAAAGCAGAGCCACATTACAGACAATTACCCATATTGCAGTGGAATAGTTCCAAAACAGTTGTCCATATTTCATAAACATTTCCATGGCAGCCCCAGGCCTCATACAGTATGAAGGTTCCAAATGGGGAACTTTTAATTCATAATGATAGTTGGGCTATGTCTAGGGAATCTAAGATGCAAATCTTTATTTTATACTATTATTCTTACTTTATTTTAGGTTGGAAAACATATATGTTTCAAATTAGGAACTGCTCAGAATAGTGTCCAACAGCGCTTTAGATATGCATTTTACAATCTGCTATTGTCTATTAATTTGCAACTCAAAAAACAAGGCTATCAGTGAATTCCCAGCATATAATGATCAGAACAGTATAGTGCAGATGCATTTCATGTGCTCTTATAAGACCAAGAAATTCTGGTCCTCTGTGGTAGTTTCAATTACTGTATTTGTGTGGGACAGTAGATGTGGTACCACATAGGAATCTGCTTTTATAATGCTGTTGATCATTTGAGAAGGTGGGGCAATTTACTAAACAGTGCAAGTGCAAGTAAACCTATGGTAGATGCAAGTGTATGCATAGAAGTGTGTATGTTTAATAGCCATGCTAACTGATGTGATTAGCATGCCTACACAGAGCTCTGTAACTTAAGCTTGAGCATCATGTAGCAATCTCTCCCTCCCCCATGCCACAGGATATGGTGGGCATTGCACCAAGTTACCGATGAGCTGGGAGAAATATCAAATATCAAGTTTAGAGCTGAACAATATGTCAACACTAATTAAACGAAGGATGATTATATTATGAAGAAAGCATGTGGTCATTTCCTAGACACTCAATAAAGGGCTTATATAGTAACACAAGTCAAAGTCCACGTTGTCCAGCACCTATAAGAATCAATTAGCAATCAGTTTTGAATGGTCTGTTGAATGTTAACAGTAGGGGATTGTTATTGGTTTTACTATATTAGACAAGATCTATGACAATGCAGAACTTCAAAAAAAATTGTAGAAGTGTGCAGTTGTGCACTAACTGTGCAATGTAGCAGCAACATTAAAGGAATGATTACCTAAACCAAAATATAGGTTGTAATCTATAGTATTCAAGCTGTGTTACAACTGGTCTTTGCATGTGTGTTTTTATTACCATAGTAATTAGTCTCAGTTCTTGATCTTGGGTGCATGTCTGCTTTGAAATTTTCATCCTTCTTTCATTTTGAAACCAATAGAATACTTTAATTTATTATTAGTCATAACAAACAAAAATGGTCCATGCATGTGAACAGCCTAACTACATGAACAATAAGTCCTAAATTAATTATACATGTCCACAAATAGTTCTACTGTAGAATTTGTCTGATGGAGCTAAAACAAAGTCTAGCAAAGCAGATAAACTGGCTTGCCAGTTGTATTAAAGCAGAGATGTACACTCAGTGGCCTTGGTTATATTGAACCAATCATGTTAGGTGAAAAGTCTTTGGAGCTTTTGTGATATATTGGGGCCATAACAAAACCTTTGGATGGCCTGATATCACCTTCGGGTCTAATAGTGAAATAGAAATATGCTTAAAATAAGAAATTATAGGATGACAGCATTTTTTTACCCTTAACAAGTTGCCAGTCAACTTTTCCTCTAAATAGCTGAAAGTAACTTGAATATTTTTCTGTATTACATTGTTTTACACTCAAACACATATTTACTCAGAAATATATTATATACTAGACATTAA
>CM044443.1:47911057-47975704 GCA_024363595.1 Xenopus borealis
TTTGAACTAGATGAGAGGTTGGAGATATTGGGGGACGTGAAAGCTCAGAAAATCATTTAATTCGAAATTGTTGATAACAGGAAAACAGAAACAATTACATTTACCAACTATATTATTATTATCATAAAGATTTCAACCTATAGTACATTGGTTTAATGTTGACAGCAATAAATGGCTCCTTCTTTTTCAGGGGATTGCATTTAGGCACAGCATGTAATATATTATACCTGTCTGTAAACGAAAAAAATATGGTGTGGATACAAAAAGCGCAGACTCCTTACTGCTGCATATCTGTTTTAACAGAATAGGATAAACATTCATTCATTTCTACTGCTGCACTTTGAAACAAATAGATGCCTTCAAGGTCGGCGTAGTAAGATAAAATGGGTCAAGTACCTTGATTGTATACTACTATAAAGGGCCATTATATATATGTACACTCTAGGGTATGCTGTATTGATATTAAAAGCAGTATGTAATCAGATCTTTACAAAACTACAAAGATTATTATTTGGTCTCAGATGAAAACATGTAAATGTTAATATTCTGCAGAACAATACATATTTTTAAATTTAAAACACCAGTTGCATACAGTTTAAAAAGTTCAAAGCATTGTTTTAATCTAATGGGACTTGGAAAGAGTATGAATACATTACCTATTACCTATACAATACCAAAGAAATGGCAAAATTATTTAGCAAAATTTTATTTTTTGGTATTTCTATATTTTTGCTGTCTGCTGTGATTCTACTATACCACATTATTTCTTGAACAGCTGGAAATGTCAGCACACTGCTGATTTGCTGGTCTGCACACAGATGAGCCCCTAGGATGTCACTGCTATTGTCTTGGCAAGCTTGATTTGAAATGGCTCCTGGGGTACTTTCTGGATGGACAACATTGTACTACAATTAGTCCAGGTCCATTTGCTCATCAAATTCCTGTCCTCTAGTCTTAAGACAAAGATCCATCATGTAGCACAGAATTGAGTAACAAAGACTGTCTGAAAAATAGAACCTATTCTGGTATTGAGGCTATGTGCTGGTGCTCACAATGGTACTCTGTGTACTTTGTGTAAGGAGTGCTCGCCGGTGCTCCCTACTCTTCCATTGCATTGCTCACGATGGTGGAACAAAGGGGAGCCACGTGGGCAATTGGACGCCAGTGCACCATTTTCAGTGCAGCGTAATTATGCCAGCGTCAAAATGTGTAACGTGTGTCATCATCACTCACATTTTGGTTAAAAAAATTGTATATAAAAGGAAGCCTGACACCTGGCACATTGCCCAGTTAAGGGCTCTACTATTCTTTGTTCCTGGGTGTGATTTCTGACTGAATTCTTGATATTTGACCTATTGCCTGAATCTGATGTATAACTGATGTTTTGAAAGTGGATTTCTCTTTCCATATCATATACTGGCCCCTTGGTTATATTTCCTAAGAATTATAGAAGATAACTTTGAAATGAACTATTGGGTTTTCCAGGTGATCAATTGTGTTGAAAGACACCTGACTGAATTGTGTTGTTTTGTCTCATAATATTGGTCCAAGGAAATTATAGCAAAATCCAGGGTTTTAAAACTTACACACCACTAGAATAGTGTTTTACACTATACAGTACATACATAAAAGCATAAAACAGCATTTTCCAGCTTCAGTAAATTGTGGAAATATTTCAAAATATATATATTAACGATTTCTTCTGTAAAAGAAGATTGAAATCTTTCTTTACATACATGAAAATATATACAATTAACAAATGGAGATTATGTCATTCGATTCAGTTTACAGAAGCTGTCGTCAGTTCTGAGGGGATAAAAAAATACAAGGCACAACTCCAAGTCTGGAACTTTAAAAGCTCACATTAAGGTTAACATGGAGACCTATGAAGCAGGGAAGTCACCGATATGTTAAATCTGCCACTTTGAAAACTAGGCAGCAAACTGAAAAATTAGGTTCAATATTGATAAATGCAAGTTTATGTACTTTGGCAGAAATAATTTAAATTCAAGTTATAAACTAAATGTCAGGCAGTGTCATTCTGTGGCTACTAAAGCAAATAAAGTTCTGTCTTGCATAAAAAGTCATTAACTCAAGGGATAAAAACATAATTTTGCCTCTTTATAGGTCCCTGGAAAGGCCTCACTTTGAGTATGCAGTGTAGTTTTAGACTCCAGTCCTTAAGAATAATATAGATGAGCTGGAGAGAGTGCAGAGACATGAGTTAAGAGTTAAGTGTGAATTTATCTCAATATTTTCTGAAAAAAGCCCGTATGGGGTTTTCCAGCTTATTTACTATTACAATTTCCTGAATATTTTGCTTGTGGGAAAAAATCTGAATATTATGGAATTTTCATATTTTCTACCCAAAACCACCCAATTTTCTCTGATTTTTCCTGAGTTTAGTAAATAAACCCATTGAATTATGAGGGGAGACTGTCAAGGTTGGGGTTGTTTTCTCTGGCAAAAGACACGCTTGTGATGGAACATGATTACACTTTTTTCTCATAAAGATTATCACTGCACCACCCTTTTAGATTAGAAGAAAGGTACTTTCATTTAAAGAAGCACAGGTTGTTCTTCACAGTGAGGGCAGTGAGGTTGTAGAATGCTCTGCGGGTGATGTGATGGCTGAATCTGTTAATGCTTTTAAGAGGGGCTTGGATGATTTTTGGATAGCATAATATCCAAGGCTATTGGGATACTAAAATCTACAATTAAGGGCAGATTTTTTCTTTGAAGTAAAAATTCGAAGTAAAAAAATTCTAATTTCTAGCTATTTTTGTGTACTTCAATTATTAAATAAGCCAAAATTCAATTTGAATTTGAAAAAATTTGACTATTCGAATATCAAAATTTATCATGTACTGTCTCTTTAAAACTTTGACTTTCTTTGCCATCTAAGACCTGCCGAATTGCTGTTTTAGCATGTGGGAGACCTCCTAGATCCTATTTGGATTGAATATGATCTTACTTTGATTTGTATGATTCAAATACAGCCTGTTCAGCTGCAGAAAAAAAACTTATTTTTTTTAAAATTAACAAACCATTTCATGACCATGTTCTTTCACAAAATAGATAAAAGATTAATGCCTGAGATAGCAGAGGGGTTGTTTATGTGATTAAACATACATTATCATGTGCCTCCTGCAAACAATCTAACCATGAATCATCTTCCATAATAAGCGTCACTCAAAGGATTTGCACCCTTTTCCCCTGAATTACAGTAACCTCAACCTCTATAGTAACCTCAACTGTACTTAAAAAAATGGGCTTAAATTTAAATTAAATACAGCACATAAGTAATGCTGCAAACAACACAAGAGTCCAAGGATTGTACGCACGTAGAAGAATAAGCAACGGTGTTTACACCATTTACAGAACTCCTAGCATTTCAAGTTATTTTATCTATTAAAGAAATCCAACAGAAGAGAGCAATTCTGCAGTCTGTGCATAATATAAATTTTATTTACACTTATTTTTGAATGTCCTTCATTTGTGAGATTGTAAAGTGTAAAAAGTGAATACAAGGAGTCTACCAAAGAATGACTTACAATAAAGGGTTATTCAGCCTGTTTCTTCATAAGCACCATCCATAGAGAGGCAATATCTACAGCCTTCTGAAATATCTCTTCAGATTCAATTTTTTAGACAATATAAGAGAAGATCATCATTAACAATGGAAAAGGCAGCAACACATATAAAAGCATTCTAAAGTGATGGAGGAAAGTATTTTTCCACTAGCACATATTATACAACAGAAAAAAGAATTCCTCCATCTCTTCATAGCAGTGATAACTTATAGTGCTTCAATGTTTTTCCACTTTCTTTCCTTATCTTTCTTTATTAATGTTTACCTAGAGTCCAACTAATTTATGGGAATTGGAGGTTGCTGAAAATGTGCCATTCATTTAAAGGTATGCTGTGCAGGGAATTGGAAAAGCTCAGGAGAAATAGTAATTCATGCAGAATCCAAAAAACAGACAAACAAAAATAACTGATAGCATTCTTATATAGAGAAAAAAAAATATTACTACAAACCAATGCCTTTCAAACTAAAATTACTTTATGGGGGTTCTTTATCAAAGGTCGAATTTCAAATATATGTGAACTGTTTTTACTGTAATAAATTTTTGCTCACAACTCTAATGGGCAGTTATTCATGACAAAACTTGAATGTCTAATATTCCATTGAATACAAACGACCTGAAAATTTGAATCAAATTTGAATTGAGTTTTCCTCAAAACTTGAATGTCAAGAAAGCCATTAGCATCTTCAAGTTGTTCAACGGACCTCTGCCATTGACTTGTAAATTAATTTGCCAGGTTTTAGGTGGAAAATATTCGAATTAGAACTGTTTCCACGGTTGAAGTGTGATAAATCTCACACTGAAATTCAAATTTGAGTTGGTGATTTAGAATTTTAACCAAAAAGATAATTGAAAATTAGAATTCAAATTTACCATTTGAACCTTAATAAATCTGACCCTTAGTGATCTTTGCTTATAAGGCTTTTTGTAACCTATTTATTTTTGAGTAGAGTATATTTGCTTTTATTATGAGGGTTATTTACTTAAGTCCAAATGTTTCTGATTATTTAAATAAAAAAAGTCAGACCAAAAACTGGAATCTGGTTAATTGCAGTGCAGGCCACAGAAATAGGATAGAGACCTCTGCCATTGACTTATAGAAAACCCCAGCAGATCTGAGATGGCAGATTTTTAGATTTTGGCTTTTTGCTGCACCAGGCTTTAATAAATCTCAAAAAAATTGAAAAAAAAATGAAAAATCTGATCTGGGGTCAGATCCTCTGTTATACTTGGTAAGCACAGCAATGTATGTTCATTATATCTGCTTGCATTTATTGTTAATACATTTATTAATAATTTGTATTTACAAGAACAAGCAGTAACATCAAGACAAACATGGTTTTCACTAACAATATATGTGGGATGTTTTGCATGTTTCCTTAAAGCATCAAAACTGACTATCCACCAACAGTTAAAAGGAGCAGATTTACTAAATTCCCATGAATGATTCGAAATTTGATTGAATTTTCAAAAAGATTCTAATTCAAATTTTCTAATGTTTTTGAAGACCACTGCGACCATCAAATTTTGAAAATTCGATCGAATCGAATGATTCAAATGATTTGAATATTCAACAGTCGAATAACTTGCCCTTTAAATTTTTATTAGACTGCCTAGTTCACCAGTTTCAACCTACCGAATTGGTTTTAATTAAGTTTGATCAAATAAAAAAATTTGATCGAATGGTTAAAATAGTTTGAATCGATTTTTTCGAATTATTTCTATTTGATCATTCGATCAATCGAATTGCGGTAAAATACTTCGCATTGATAGTCAAATTTGAAGGATTTCAATTCGACCACAATTCGATTGGACTAATAGTAAATCTGCACCTTAGTGATGAGCAAATTTTTTCACAAGCAATAATATTCCACATTTCACCATCTGCAATTTGTGGAAAAACTCGCTATGACAAAAACATTTCCACAACAATAATGTCGCCAAGACAAAAAAAGTCCCCATAAATAACGCCCATTGACTTTAATGCATCTGGAGCGAGATAAATTGTTGCACGTAGAAATCATTTCGGACATATTGACTAATCACTACTAATCACAACTGTCTGTTGTATGACATAAATACTCTTAGGTTGAACGATAAATATCTAATCATTGTAACCTCAACCTTTCCATTCAAAATTCTCTTTTTCTGTTAGAAATTCAATTTGATCTGTTTCAATATTATATATGTGACATATCCAGTAATGCAAAGTATGAAAAATTAAACGGTGTCCAAATACTGCCAGAAAACTAGTTTGTCTTTCTATAAATATAGGTTTGCTGTGACATTTCCATTTCACAGAGTAGAGAAAAATGTGACAATGAATTTCTGGTGAATCTGTATTTTCTTGTAACTAAAAAATAACTGTTTGGTAAGGCTATTGCTTTAGAGACAGTTTATTACATACTGAATGGCTATGCTAGTGTTTTCTAGGTCATATAAAATGGCATGTATCATTATATTCAATATAAAAGGAATCTAACTGAATGCCTTTAAATCTTTACACAACCCTAACTACAAAAAAGCAATTTCTGTCTGAAATAAAAAAAATGTTTCCTGCTTTAGCTAGTAGAAAGACTGTAAAAAAAGAATTAAACGAGTGAATTCAATCTTTGCAATTCAATATACATTGATTGAATAAAGCCCAAAGCTGGATAGTCATGTCCAGCCTGCAATACATAACAAGGACATTCAGACCTTCAAGTGGACAGCTATTATTTACACTCAAAATAGAAGCTTTTATGGCCTGTCTAGTTTAACCTGATGAGTGCTGAACCAACTAGCAATTAAAGGCTCAAAAATGCTATACAATATACTGGGCAATACAATGAACAATGTACTCCTAATTTAAAAGAATATTAAAAGCTACAGAAGATTGCTGAGAGAAGGTCAAGTATTTTCAGTGTACTGGATGCCAAGGATTACACAAATGAATTGACAAGCATGAGGAACATATTTAGCAAAATTCATATTCCATTGTTAAAATCAGAGCCTGGGTGTTTCATATCCCTTGATGCTTTGTCACTTTAAAATAGATGTGTTTAACCCAACCACACCCACAATGGTGTCTATTTAATAGCAGAATCTGTCTTTGTGATTTACACTGATTCCTTGGTTATGATAGCCTGTTTTATGGATATCTGCCATGTGCTGTGACTCCAGCCTGGATCATGGATTAAAATATTACCACTTGCCCTTACCCCTCAGCCCAAAATACAATAATTCTCTTACTACTACTCCTACTGTATATGCTGCTTGAGTTGTCTGGTTTACCATGTAGGTTTATATCTCTGTAGGATGGATTCTGGTAATATGGAAGGGCCCAAAAAGGTCATTAGTAAATTAGTAACAGCTAGAAGCAAAAGTCAAATAGACAGCAAGCAGACTTTTCTCTGGGTCTAATTTGAATACTTCTTTACATATTGTAATTTCCTGTATCATTAATGGTGATCTTGTTCTTTTACATGTTTCATATGACACACAAACCTAATGGCATAATTTCTATTGATGGAAAATGTGGTTCTTTCCTTGTAAATACTACATGACCTGGACCTACTTCCACCAAGAACTATCATTATCTAATACTATATTATATGATATTATGGGCCATTAGCAGATTCATAATATCATATGATCTCAATTTTTAATACTATAACCTGCTAATCCTTTACCATTCATACTTTGTTCTTCTAGCTATTAATTGTGTTGTTAGATGTCAAAAGGTAAATAAAAATCTGTTTTAATATTATAATACACTGTACTTAAAGATGAAAGTTGTACAGTTGGAGGCCCTCAACTTTGGCCCTGAAAATATATTTCTGTGTTATGTTAACTGCAATATAACTTAAATGTGCAAATATTAATATTTTCATTATCTAATGAGCAGGCCTCTCTTTGCCCTGTATGGGTTATCATTTGTATATAATCTTACTGTTTCAGAATAAATTGGAATTTATAATAATAAAAATAATTTCTTTATTTAGGTCAAAGCGTCCTGGACCAGTTCCCATAGCTACCCCACGAATGGATTCCCCAATGCCAGTGATCCCTCATCAAAAGGTATTTATATGTAGTTTTGAATCATTTGTCAGGCAGCACATGTAAATTTGATTTTCCACAAATCTAATTTAATTTGTTTAAGGTTAGTATTAAAACAACAACAAAAAGAAGAAACAATAACAGATGTTCCCTCCCGTTGTACAAAAAATTTAAATTTCAGGTGGTAGGTCTTTAAAAAAGCATTTTAAAACTATACTTGGGAGTTCATAATTTCTATATTTAATATCCATTACATAGTAAAATGTGTATGTAAAATGGAGGTTCATGGATATATAATTTTTGTGAAAATCTAGAATTTGTTTAAGTTATGTAGTTTGTTAGCAACGGTGAAGATCTGCAGTAGTTAGGAGCCAGGGTTGTTCCCATATATTGCCATGTGGCAATCATTATATAATTTTCATTTAAAGAAAATTACAGGCACATCAAGCACATCCTCTAATTAAATGCTTAAGTTGTGCAGTGCATTTACTGTAAGGTTGCATTAATCACTTTGCTTTCCAACTACAGCAACACCCTTCTTCTTATGTTAATTTTAAAGGCATATATTATATACACATATTTGTAGGGGAAAACTCAGGCTCCATGTTAATCTTGATGTAATTGAAATAACTACACCAAAGCCTGATAGCAGAAGGGATTGCTCATGACCATATGAGTTTGTTGTAGCATCTGTAGAAAACTATCCATTGAACTACTCGATATTACGAGAGTGGGAAATAGTAAACATGAGCAAACTCTAAAGCTGGTTGAATACATGAATGAATAAATGGCATGAATTAACTGGCTCATGGTCATAGCACTATGTCAAGGTCCATAAAGTCCTAGGTTGCCAGAGACACCATGCACATTCTGGGTGGGGGGGAGGTCATTGGTAATCCAGGATTTTGGCTGATCAACAGAATGATGACTAAGGATCAGAAAAAACAAATCAAATATTTGGAACCATGATAACCCCCTAAATAAACCTAATGGGATAATTTTGCCAACAATATGGATTTGTGCTGCTTAGTCACCATCAAGTACAAGGTTATAGTATTACAGAGAAAAGGGAAATCATATTTTTTACTAAAATGACTTGTTTAAAATGGATAATGGGTTCTCAGATAAGAGATTCCATGTTCTAAATAATGTAAAGTAACAATAATAAAGGTATGGGAACTATTATCCAGAATGCTTGGGACCAGGGGCTTTCCGGATAAGTAGTCTTCCCATAATTTGCATCACCATACCTTATGTCTACCAATACGGATTTTTTTGCCACCAATATGGATTCATGCAGCTTTGTTGTCATCAAGTAAAAGGTACTGTTTTATTACAGTGGAAAAGGAAACAATTTGTTAAAAATTGCAATTCTTTTCTTAAAATGGAGTCTATGGGACACAGTCTTCCATTTATTGTGAGCTTTTTGGATAATGAGTTTCCATGTAAAGAATCCCATGATAATGAAACATAATAGAAACATTTCAACTGCATACTTTTCTTTGCTTATGGAACCCCATTGGGAATTCAAAGGCGGGGGGATTTCTCTCAAAGGAAGTGATCAAAACTGTTCATAATTAGTTTAGAAAATGCAGCTCTTGTTTTAAAGACTAGAACTGATGTTTTGTTGTGTTTTTGTGCAGTTTGTGTTTATCCATACATTTTTCAAAAATATGAGGTGTTTGCTTCTCTTTTTTTTTGTAAGTTTGAATGTTTTGACAAAATAACTTATCTCTCATCCAAAGTTATAAATGTATCTTTTGCTAGCCAGTTTAACAAATGACTTGTTGTATTTCCATATGGGAATTTCTGTAGTTGTTAACATTATTCACTGATTCACCGAGGTGACTGTGATCTACATTGCAGGCCCATATTCACCTTGGCTGGCATAGCTTTTTTATTGGTTTATGCACTATGTGGTCAAAAGTATCTAGGCATATTTTTAGCCAAAAGTGTCAGGACACTCCATATAAAATGATGTCTATAGTTGGAATACTCAGTGCTAAGCTCAAAACTGCATCCAAAAGCAATGTCACTATTCATAGGAGTGACTAGAGGTAAACTAACCTAACATCACCACTTGCCATACGTCTGCCAGTGTGATATAAAGACCACTAACACTAAACTCTGGAGATGTAGAAACACATTGTCTGTAATAAATGCCATTTTTACAATCTGGCAGTCTGGTGGAAAAGCCTAGTTTTCACAGATGAAAGGAGAATACCACTTGTCTATAGGCTATTTTTCATAGTTTGGACTAGGGCCTCATGTCTTCTAAAGGGAAATTTTGGAACTACAGTGCACAACGACATTCTTGACCATTTTAGCTTTCTACTTTGTGGAAACAGTTTGGAAAAGGCATTTTCCTGTTTCAGCACAAAAATGGCTCAATGAACAAAATGAGGTACTGTATGTACAGAATAGGATTGCTGAGATGGGAATGGAAGAATTGACACACAAACCTGACCTCAAGCCACCTCAACACCTGTGGGGTGAACTTGGATACCAACAGTAAGCCAGGCCTAAGCTCCAACATAAGTTCCACACTCAATAATGCTGTTGTAATGCCCAAATTTTCATGTAAATCATTCCCAGAAGAGTAAAAGCTTTTATAGGAGCAACAAAAGACCACATGTTATATGAATATCCTTGTTAATACCCTTGGTTTAAGAACAAGATGTTGAACAGGCAGTTATCTGGATACTTTTGGCCATATAGTGTAGATGATGTATATTAAGAAATTGTTCTAAAATCTTACCATTGCTTGAGATATTGTTGAGAATTATGGCTGGTGCTCAGAGGAATAAGACCATAATTTGCTTTATAGATACAATTTTCAGACTGAAATGGATAGGAACTGAATCCAACACAAAAGAAAAATGCCAAAACTAGCAAAAAGTTCATTTAGGCAGGGCCAACATTTAGTTCTACATATTAGGGTCTAAAGAAGTAGTCCATGCTGATGAGAGGGAAATACTGAAATAAAACAAAGAAGAAACAGTCAAGATTACACCTTAATTATTTTCATTGGAAGTGGGAATTTGGGACTGCATGGCAATGATGCTTTGGCGTGTAAATCTATGACCTTGCCATTCTGATTCAATGTAATATCATGGGTAATATAAATCCAGACTGAGAACATTTGATCATAAAACATTATGATTAATGAACAGAAAAGTAACAGTCAGTTTAATGGGGTTGTTCACCTTTGAGTTAACTTTTAGTATAATGTAGAGAGGGATATTCTGAGACAATTTGCAATTGGTTTTCATTTTTTATTGTTTGTGGTTTTATAGTTATTTAGCTTTTTATTCAGCAGGTCTCCAGTTTGCAGTGTCAGCAATTTGGTTACTAGGGTACAAATTACCCTAGCAACCCTGCACTGATTTGAATAAGAGACTGGAATATGAATAGGAGAGGGACTGAATAGAATGATAAGTAATAAAAAGTGTCAATAACAATACATTTGTAGCCTTACAGAGCATTTGTTTTTAGATGGTGTCAGTGACCCCAATTTGAAAGCTGGAAAGAAACAGAAGAAAATTGCAAATCATTAAAAAACTGTGAAAAATAAATAATGAAGACCAATTGAAAGGTTTCTTAGAATTGGCCCTTCTACAATATACTAGAAGTTAACTACCCCTTTAAGTTAGGACTTTAGCCTTGTTTAGCAACCTATGGGAACAAACACTGGAGAAACTGTTACGTGTGTTTTATAAACTTAATGTCTGTAATATTTAATCTAGTATGCAACGTGCCAGCAAGGTAGATTATCACATATTTGAGTGGCTGTTTTTGATACATGCATGCAGCCAATTACAATGAACTTATTTGCAAACCGTTGCCCTATCTATCTGCATCACCCCAAATTATGAAGACAAATACTAAACTGCTTGCTAAGCTTTACAATGCATTCATTCTTTTAATAAAGCCTCTCTTACTTAAAAGATGTTCTCAGGGAGAAAAACAAATATTTTACAAAGCAAGTGTTTTTCCTTAATCTGTAACGGGTTAGTATAATGTCTGCATAACGGAGCATACATTATGAGATATAATGCTACAATACTTGTAAACCTTTCTTATTTCTTTTCCCTTTTTGTAAGCAACCATAAAATTTAAACTTGTACAGCTATATTTAAGACATAATAGCTTCCTAAATAAGAAAGTATGAGAATTGTATGTCTTTTTAATAAATTGCCTGAAGTTACTAACAGAACTGAAAATGAGAAGAAACATATAATAGAAAGCGTGGGTTTCAGTGCTATAGTACTGATGCTATTTAGTTATGTTGACTTCTTTGCATGTCTGCTCTGATTGCTGTCTTCTTCTTTCTTGACTTGCATGTATGCTGTTACAGGACCACGCTTTGGAAATCAATGGCAGCAGAACAGCCTACAGTACTGTGTCTAGCAAATCTGCTGTGCCACTGGGTGGTTTTATGAACACAAATGGGACAATGGCAGGCTACGTCAGCAAGCAAGAAACCAACCATTCACATAGCTCTACTTTTATAAAGACCTCAGTTAGAACCTCCATGTCAACCCACTCAGTGGCATCTGAAACATCTCTGATTAAGGGTAGCATAGGGTCAAAAGTTGATCCCTTGGTTAGTGGTGCCAATAAGCCCAATAATCAATTTAGTCCATCTAAAAATCGACTATATAATAACCCTGTTGGGCTTTACTCAGCAGAGACTTTGAATGAAATGGCGGAAATGCATAAAGTAAGCCTGAAAGGAAGGGCTTCAGAAGGTGGTCTTCAGAGAGGGTATGTAAAATCTAAACTTAAAATATGCAAATAAAATAGCAGATATATAAGATATGGTGTAATTAAAAACATAATAGTAACATAGACAAAATATTGGGGTTTATTTACTTGCACCAGTACAATAACCTATAGGAAACAATCTTGTAATTTTTATTCTTTACTTTCACATTCTACATTATACTAGACTTATCAGAACTAATTGTCAATTGGTTGTTGTTTGTATAGTGCCTCCCCTGGTGCTATAGAGCCCTTCTATTAGTAAATGAGCCCCTATATTGAATCTCTCTCTATATGCAGTGCCTTATATATTATTTACCCTGGGTTATTATTCTGCCCTATAGTTTACAGTATGTCTTAAAACTGATAGCCTTGTAAATTCATTTAAATGCTAAATATAAAGTAATTGATGAAAATGAACTTCATTTGTATATATTTGCTTTATAAAAGTAACTCTTGGTCATTGGTATACATTTTGGAGCAGGCTTGCTTCACCGTTCCTGGCATGAGGAGTTCTAACAATGTTATGTTATGGTTATAAGTTGCTTTGACCTTTCCAGCTGCCAGTCTCATACTTCAGTTACATTCTTTGCTCAGTCATAATGGTATTTGGTGTTTGTAATAGAGTGCCTTCATAAAATGTCACAGTGCTATGATAAATGTGTAAAACGTCAATGCCTTGGCTAATCAGTAAGAGCAGCTAGAGCAGATCTCTTCCTACCAGGTGTATTATTATATTGTATTACAGTAAGATGCTAATACTTAAACAATCATTTGTATTTCATTGCAAGCACTAGATTTCATAGGGATTACACCTTTTTTCCTTTTAGCATTTTGTGCTAAAGCTGCCTGAAATTATTGGGCTAGCTCATTAAGGATCACTTTGGAAGTTGGGTTGTTATAACCCATCATATAACCTGACTTCCAGCCTCTTTTAGCCTGATAAGCTCAGAAGTTCTGTGCTACCGAAAATTGTGCATTTAAAAAAAAAACTAAACTGTCCTCCCTAGGAAATTGGGTCCTGTTGATGACAGGACTGTATACTGTCTGTATATCTTTTATATATAATGTTATTATATAGGTGCAAGGTATTTCAGAAAGCATTTATTGATCTGAAGAGTTAACCTTCCTTATTAGGCTTGATAGTAAATGTTCCAAATAATTATTATGCCTCATGTGTCTATCTCATCAGTGCACTGTGCAAGAAGGTTTTGGCTGGGCCTAGCAGGGGTTGTTATGGTTGAATATCATTATGCTATGAGTTAAAAGTACTCTCTAAACTCGCCCTCTAATCTAACGAGACAAACAAAACACAGAATACAGTGGTTTAGAGAGTGTGGGTCGTTTAATAGCTGAAATATGATTCTAATAGTGCATTCTTTTAAATAGTCTTTTTCTTTTTTTCATAAACTAGGGTCCTTAAGGATAAATTAAAATTCCTTTCATTAATGCACCCTAGTCCTATATTCCCTTTGTGTATCAATAGAAGACTAGCTAAACCCAGTTCTAAAAAGGACATCTAATTATGATGGATCATTATTTATTTCCTAATATTGTCTGTAGCTGCTGTTTTATTTAACAGATTCTTATAAGCACCTTTATGCAGTCAGTGATTCGCTGTTGACCATAGTTTAAGGAACCCTGAGCTTCTTCCCAATCCTCTCTCCTGGAGCACTAGCCCAGTATCTGGTGCAAACTTGTTATTTACTGTAAAGGCCAATTGCTCAACCACTGCAAACAGCAGCACTTATTAGCCTGCTGTTAGTGCCAGTGATCCACCCACTTAGACTGTAAACTCTAGGGGGCAGTTACCACTTCTCTCATGACTTATGGCACTTAATCTTTACATATTTAAATTTATTATTATTGTTTTTTTTTGCTGTGTGTACTGTTGAGGTATTGTTAAAATGTACAGTGTTATGCATGCAAGTATCACTAAACAAATTAAGATTTACCCACCAAAGTACCTTATGTACATTCACTAATTACACAAATTGGATTGGTTGTGCACTTAAAATAACCTTTAGGTTGCATATTTTAACAGAGTGATTTAATTTACTTTGCTTTAAAGGTTTATACTTTGTTCTACCTTAAATACGTCAAATGACGTACATGGATGAAGTTCAGAGGATTAAAACAGACATTGGTCCTTTTTTTTTTACTAAACGATACTGTTACACTGCCTTTGACTGTAAGCGGATGCTCAGCTGTTGAACACATACCAAACATGGCTATATAACTATCTGCTTACAGGCTCCAGCTTGTTCCTAATATATCTCTCTAGATACTATAGCAGGCAGATATTTTAGATGTTGAGAGATATGACAAAATGTGCTCTATATTGTTCAAGGGAGAATACTGTTTAAAAAGGATGCATAAAAGCAACTTAAAAATATCAGAGTACTCTGGTCTTGTTAGGATGCCCAGTGTATAAAATGTGTGTTCTGTTTATCCAACACTTAACTCTGATGGCAGAGCTGTGTACAGCATATGTCAGGGACCTGAATCAAATCATGAAGAAAATTTAACACACCCCTTTCAAATAATGCTTTTTTGACCAAATTACTAAAACTCATATTTAATATACAAAAACACACAGAAATGTGAAACACCCAAATCAAGATACAAACCAAAAGATAGCATGGTTCTTTACCTAGTAGGCACTCAGGGGCATAACTAGAATTTATATGAAATAACTGGATAATCATTTTCCAGTCTCACATCTGCAAAACCTTCAAGATGGTGGTTATGGAAAAGCCTCTAATCCACTATTTTAAATATGTTGCCTCAAAAATGGATATTTCATGTATGTTCAGTATTTTCATATTATGTATGGTCGTCAAGTAGCCGTGTTGTCATCTCTTGGTGGATCAACACCTATGTATTCAATTAGATTTTGTTTTTTATGGTATATAAATATATTCTCTTGTAGATAAGTAGTATCACAAACCTCATAACATCAATTTCACAGTTTAAAAAAAGCTATCTCTTACTTTTGAAAGAATTACTTGCAGAAAATATATTGTCTCATCCGATGAAAAGTAATAAAAAAAAAACATTTTGTAAGCATAGAATAAGGAACAAATCCAGAACTGTGATGGTAAGTTTGGTAACTGTTTTTCTGTAGAACTTATTTTGAACCAACTGCTTCCTTACTGTGAGTTCTGTTTCTGTACTATGTCCTTCCTGGGGAAGCTGGGTGTTGCAGCGTTTAATGAGCTTTGAGCTCAGCAGTTGATGAAGGAGTATTTTTCGGGGCTCAACAATCTGTGTTCATTAATGGCAGAGTGGTACATGTTGGATTGTTGCAAAATAAAAGTGCTGAGTGAATGATCCTGTGGACTTATAAGAATGCTGTAATCTTTTACTTTTTATTAGACAACAAAATCCCAGCATTCTCTAGCAGCAAACTTTGATTTTTATAGGATAGCATTATAGTTCAGCACACAGGCCTAATACCTACTTACAGAGATAATGCACAACAGTGTCTTAAAGGAGAGCTAAACCATATGGCCCTATGGCAACAAAGATCCAGGACTTCAAACTTAACACAGGGGGTCACTATCTTGGAAATCGTCGGCTCACATGCTCAGTGTGTTCTTAGCAGTTGTTGGGAAGCTAAGCTTAGGTGTCATCGCAAATTATCAAGCAGAAAATGAGGTTGGCCTGTAATGGCGGCACTCACAGGCTTTTCAGGCGAAATAAAGAAAAACTTTTTATTTAACTCGACGTTTCGATCCCTCACAGGGATCTTTCTCAAGAGTATACAAACATGCAAACAGAGACCCCAACCCCCCACTGATTATAAGCTCTGGGATTCCAAATAGGCACCAACAAGAGGAAATCACTCAGAAGCGAGAGGAGGAGACAAAGTCAGTCTGGGTGGAGGGGGGGAAGACAGGAAGATTACAGGTAGAAAGAAAGCCGATCTGGGGCTGTAAAAAGTCAAGAATTCAGAAGATTCACCATGCCAAATAAAGCTACAATCCGTACCATTATCCCTATATAAGGAGCCCAAATATACCTTCTTACTTTCTTACCCAAACGCCTGGCCATATAGAGATGGGTGTGCGCATCCAAGCGCATCAGACTCACGTGCGCCCACTCGTTTCTAGGTGGCTTGTGGATAGCAACGTCGGAAGGCCGCAGGCGTGCCTGTCCTTTTGACCTCAGGACCCCCCAGGTCGAGTGCAGTAGCGCTGGATGTGAGTGGCCACAGCTAGCGCAGCTCCCTGCTCCTGCTGTTCCACTCTGTCAAATCTGTGTCTAATACTGCAATTGAGCACTTGATGGTGCTGTCAGCGAAAGCAGAGCCTTGGATATTGGACAAGTTTGCTGTCTCATGATTGACTGGTAGTGGGGGCCCTGTTCATGCCAGTTAAAGTTGTGGATCATCCCAATACCACCCATGTTTGGGCAGGTTAGCTGTCTCCCTACTGGACACTAATTGTCTCAGTGAGGGAAATGTAGAGGGAGTACTAGAGTCATTACCCACATATATAGACCGATGGGTGTGCAATATGGAACGCGCAGCCTCCTAGGGGTTGGTAGAGTAGCAATTGGTCTGTGCAGTGAAACAGAAAAGGGGAACAGAAAAAGAGGTATCCATGGCAATGATTGGCCAATTTCGCCGTACACATTTCTTTAAATCATTAGAAGAATGAGAGTACTTGTTGGTAAAAACCATGCTGGCCAAGGCCTCATTATTTTTGGGTTTTCCTTTCAAGAGGTCTGCTTGAGAATGTCCCAGGGCACGCTCTAATTGTTGAAGAAGTAGTTTCTCATTGTAGCCTCTCTCTATAAATCTATCAAAGCCCTCTTGTAGTTGGATGTGAGCTGTTTCTGGGTATGGTTGCGTATGGTTCTTAAAAATTGTGAATAGGGGATGGCCCTGATGGTGGTTGGTGGATGATCGCTAGCAGCATGGAGGATGGTATTCCGGTCAGTTGGTTTTCTATATAGCCTGGTGCCCAGGCCCCCCTCTGTCTTGAAGATTTATAAGTCGAGAAATTCAATGCAACGGTCATCATGATTTAAAGTAAATCTTTTTGGGTTATCCAAATTGTTTAAAGTATCAAAAAATGTGATAAGTGATAAATTATCCCCCCTCCATATCAGCAACAGATCGTCTATATAGCATTGATGGAGTAATAGGTTACATGACTCCCTGAAACTTGTGTATAATAATAAATAAAGTACCCCCAGTTGCAAAATATGAGGATATTAGAAGTTACCTCGGAGTTCCATGACCTGTATTAAAATTTTTATATGGTCATGAAACTCCTCGGTAACTTATAATATCCTTATATTTTACAAGAGGGGGTACTTTATTCACTATATATATATATATATATATATATATATATATAATCCTTTTCCAAAGAATGACGCACTCCAGGACTTCATAGTAGAATCAACCAAGGTGAAGTTTATTTGTCAACGTTTCGGTCCAGTCTGGACCTTTCTCAAGACGTTGACAAACCGAACGTTGACAAATAAACTTCACCTTGGTTGATTCTACTATGAAGTCCTGGAGTGCGTCATTCTTTGGAAAAGGATTATCTACACTTCATATGACAGCACCCAGACATTAACTTTGCTTTAATTGGAGTGCACCACAGTTGGAACTATATATATATATATACATATATATATATACATATATATATACAGGCCAACCTAATTTTTTGAAAGATAAATTATTTGTCCACGGAAGTGGACTAAGTCACGGATGGGTCGAATACTCCACACCATTTTGTACGAATATATATATATAGATATATACATATATCTATATATATATTATTGGACTGACAGGTAGTAATTATCTGTATTCATAATTAATAATCCGTATATTATGATATTTATAATTTATTTGTACTGTATATTTTGAGTTGCTCCCTAAGCTCAGTAACAGAGCATGTGCAGTGAAGGGAGCTCCTGGGGCATCTTCAGAGGCTCAGCTATTCCCTACTAAATGGTTGTGGTTGCCTTGGGCTCTTATAGAAGCCTAAAACATAATGTACAACATTTCTAGCCTACTTCTTTAGTAAAGCTGTGGTTCTCCTTTAAACTGATATACTTTAGTTGACTTAAAATGCCAGATGACAAATAACTTTTTATATTGTAGCGGATTATATTTTCCACTTGGGAAAAATGTTCTACCAAGAGAGTATTGTGGGTCAGCCAGACCACATAAAATCTGTGTATATCTAATGGGATAAACTGTAATCCTCACATTTTTGACCTATTACTCACATTAGCATTTCAAATATACAGTTGTTTTCTATTTCTGTTTGTAGATATAACAAGCATCCCTGTAATCTTTGGTTAATGCCAACTGCCCTTTAGTTTTATTTTGTGGCCAATATAATTACCTCAAAATAATATCATATCTTATCTTTATAAAACCTTAAATCCATCTTTATTTAGTAGTTTCACTGACATTAAAGTAGGACTCCTGATTGCCATCTAGGTGAAATTTTCTAAGATGAATAATCTCACTGTGTGTCACAAATCACCTGTGAAAAAAATGACTTCATCACAAAAAAAATTAAATTCACTAATAAATTCAACTTCATTGGCAACAATTCTTGGTAAATCCCAAGGATTAAGTAGGCTGTTGTATTAAAAGATCGTCTGTTTGCAGTGGTGAAAGATCATTCTCTTTTTTCTCTGAATCCCTCTTAAATTGTCAATATTTCTGTTCTCTTTCTTTACAGGTCATAGCCAACACTGTTGCCAAGTTAGTATTGCAGAGAATGCTCATTTTGTTTGTGTGTTACTCGTCCTGCTTCCATGGACAGCATGTATTTGTTACAGAAATCATATTTGAAATAGTCAAAGTTTTGTTTTGGTGTGGAAAAGCATGCTGAAAGTTTGTGGTATTTCTGTGTTGCAAATACCAGCAAAATCTGGCCCCTAATATAGCTCCCCCCTTCCCACCATCCCCTCTTTGTACCTTTAAGACTTGTGAATGGCACTAGTGGATGCAAGCATCCCCTTGGAAAAATATTGTTTCAGAATATTATGCTAATTAGCTTAATACATTCTGCATAATGTGTTGCTCTGTAACCTCCCACCTGCAGGAATTATTATTGGATTTATTTGTTTAAGTGGACTCCTATATAATGGGTCACAACTCAACTAATCTCTCCATTAAACTAACCACCTGCTTAAACTGTTATATTGCAACACAGTTGTTACTTTTAACTTATTCCTGAGTTTTCTTTTTTAATCAGAAGTCATAGTTACATAGTTACATATTTAAATTGGGTTGAAAAAAGACAAAGTCCATCAAGTTCAACCCCTCCAAATTAAAAACCCACCATACACACACATCTCCACTCTTTCACACACACCGTATATGCCCATAGCTATACTAACTGTAGAGTTTAGTATCAAAATAGCCTTTGATATTATGTCTGTCCAAAAAATCATCAAAGCCCCTCTTAAAAGCATCAACAGAATGAGCCATCACAACATCACCCGGCAGTGCATTCCACAACCTCACCGTCCTGACTGTGAAAAACCACCTACGCTGCTTTTCTTAAGATTTGTTTTTTAATTAAATTATTAAGCTTCAATTCAGCTTCCCAGTTTTTCTTGTTATTACTCTATTGGGTCCATTTATTAACAACTGAATTTAAATTTTTTTTAAAAAATTTGTGGTTTAGATATTTTTTTTTTTTTAAAGCTCTAAATATGTCAGAGTTATGAAGTGTAAAAACTAACAAAACCTCTAATACAAATCTTTGACAGGTAAAAGTTGTCGAGGTCCTACAGAAGTCAATGGGAGATGCTCTGATCCTAGGGGACATTTTGAAACTCAAATTTTTTGAGATTTGAGAGATATTTGTAATTTTTTTTGGATTGTTCAGCTTACTTTTAAATTCGTACTTTTTTATTTGAATCTTTTAATAAATGTCATGACATTTGCAGTTTTAGAGAAAGTAAGTTTAGCCATGGTTTAAAAAACCTCTAAAACCATATTCACATTTTTAATTGCAATAGTTACTAGCCTAGTCAAAAATGTATTAAGACTAGAAAGAGTTGCTGTGACTTGGAAATTTCTTTAAACAGCAGTGATGTAATAAATATATTAGTAGCATGCTTTCTTGAAGCTTGAAAGACATGGATATACCAGTGTGTACTGTATGCAAATGGATTAATATTTGAGTATATTTTTAGCCATGTGCCTACCCTGGGTTGGTGGTTCATTTTGAGTGTGCTGATTATTGCTGCTTTGGAATGATAGAATATGGTAACCCTAATGGCTAACGACAATCCGTATGCACAGTGCAATGATTATATATTTGCATGAATACTTTTCAGTTCACACTCTTATCCTTTCTTCTTTACCTCCATAACTCACAATCCCTTTCACTTCTGGTCAGCTCTGAGTATGTGGAACGCTTCAATCCCAATGTGCTGAAAGACTCTGCCCTCTCCACCCACAAACCTATTGAGGTGAAGGGTCCAGGAGGGAAAGCCACTATTGTTCACGCACAGTATAACACCCCAATCAGCATGTATTCCCAGGATGCCATTATGGATGCTATTGCTGGCCAAGCACAGGCCAGAGGCAGTGACATGTCTAGGTAAGAAATCTATGACACTATCCTGCATGATGTTTGGTTTAATACTGTCCCTCACTCACAAATGCACTAATGCTATGAAAACTGTTAGTCATAATAATCACAGAATGCTGCCGGATTTGATATGCTAAAAAGAGTGTATTTATCAAGGCAAAATAAAACCCAAATCAGTGAGATTAAAATTAAGATCTACATTGGGATTGAGGGGCAAAGATATGTATTACATTTGATTCAAATCATTTTTTATTTTCATCAACAATGTAAATTGTCGTTTGTATTTTCATGTCTTCCCTAAACAATGACATTATACCTAAGGACAGGGCTTCAATAAATCACACTGAGGCAAGAAGCATGTCAGATCTATAATACATTCTAGTGTTACATTTAACAGACATTTCAATCACAAATATATATAATATATATATATATTACATATTATTATTAATATTATTATTAACATGTATTTCTATAGCGCCAACTTGTTTCGTAGTGCTGTGTTAGCAGCTATAAATAGGCAGTTTCCCAGAATCCCCCAATTATGTTACACTGACAAACTGCTCATAAAACATTAACTCCCTCTGCAGTCATGCACAGGTCTCAGTGCTCTAGATAACTTGAGCTGTTAATTGATAATGATACCCTGAGAGCAAAGCAAAGAAGCTGAAAATGCAAAAAGTACGTAATTTAATACTGGAAATTAATATCTGTGGAAGAATAAATAATTTTACTGACTGCTATTGCATAAATAGGTATAGATATTTCTGTGCCAGCTAACATTTAAAAGGACATAGCTTCTAAATGTTTTGATACAAAGCGCTGAATTTAAAGCATAAAAATGAAAGAATTACCCTCAGCTTTATCAGATCATTTGTATGATGTTTTATGATATTTGCAGTTCTGGAGAAAGGGAGTTTAGTCATGGTTTCAAAAACCTCTAAAACCAGTAATCCATGGGTTCATTCCTGAAACCATTTAAATGTATCAAACAAATGTGCATGAAATATAAAAAGCTATTATGTGATTCTCTTATGAGCAGTTTTATTTATCTGTTAAATTATTTTAAAAAGTATTTACAGAATTTGGCACATAGGATAAAATTTTTTAAGAAGCAAATACAAAAAGAATTTTATATTTTCATAATTTATGTACCGCCACTCTCAATTGTATTTTCATGTATTTCCTAAACAATGAATCACTATATAATATAGTACATTCTGGTGTCACATTTAACAGACATTCCCTTCAGAAAAAATATATAAATAAATTCTGTTATTGATATTATGCACCTAATTTAAAACATAAAAATGAAAGAATTACCCTCAACTTTATCAAGGAGCAAGTCTGAGAGTCATTTTGCTCTCACTATGCACAGCTGTATTGTGATTCAATGACAGTGAGGAATAGCTGCAAGAGGGGCACTTGCAGGCTTGCGAGTTGCATGTTCATTATTGGTGTCAGTGAGTAAGCAAGCCTATGTGATCCCTAGAATTTAAAATGTAAAAAATATTAATTTATTAACTTCTAAATCCTTACCAATAGCAAAATGTTGTACATTATGTTGTGTGCTTCTGTACCAGCCCAAGTCAACCGCAGCCTTTTAGCAGTAAAGATCTGTGTCTCCAAAGATGCCCCAGTAGCTCCCCATCTTCTTTTCTGTTGATTCACTGCATAAGCTCTGTGCTTATGTCAGTAACTGATCTTAGGGACCAACTCAAAATATACAGTACACATAGAATATAAATGTCACAATATAAGGCTGATTAGTCATTAGACAATTTCCAAGCTGTTGACCCCCTGTGACAAGTTTAAAGTCCTGGATCATTGCTGCAATTGACAAGCTGAAACTTTAGACAGGTGCAATAAGTTCAGTATTTAAATATGGCATTTTTAGTCCTATTCATTTTTAGGGTTTCCTTGTCCTTTAAACAGTATTCTACATGTTGAAGCAAGATTCAAAGCAACTGGATTCGTTGCTACTGACAAACAAAACACACCTGTGAAGTTTAGCACCTATGAACCATAAATCATGTTCCTGTAATTTAAAAGTATCCACTATAGACTGCATTTTTGTTGCCATTATTGTTCAGTTATTGTAAATGTGTATTCTTAAGTAAAATGTGCTTATTATGAGTTTTTAATCAATGTTGTTACTGGGAGTGGAGTTTATTAAAATGTTATCTGCACATCATAATACATTATTGACTTAAATTCTACTTAGCTGTTAATAACTGTTTGATCTGATTGGCCAGAGATCAAATCAACAAAATTCTAAAAGTTTTTTACTTTTAAATCTGAATTTTTAACAATGCAAAAATGCAGAATGAAAATTACCATAGAATGATAGTGACTTAAGTGCTTTTGCACAATTCCAAATTTAAAAATCTTGAAAATATTCAAATTTTAATAACTCTACCTCTGAAAATAGTGTTTCATGCCATCTGACTTAATGCTAGTTCAACATTTTGCAGGATGTGGTATTCTCATCTCTAATTTGCACATTATTGATTTGGGAATTGAGGTAGATTAGAGGCTTATGTTCTTCAGGACAAAGGTTACTAGCAGCACTACTTGTTAGGAAAAAGAAAGCTACACTGCATAAAGCTAATGTATATGCACTAGCATTGAAACACCAGTTAAATAAGGATGGAATTTTAATCAGTGATATTTGATAAACTCCTCTCCTATGTCATTTAATTGATGCTAAAAAAATCACAGAAATTTATAATTATTATTTGTGGAACTTTTCCTTGAGCAGTTAAAAACCTACCCATTCTTTTAAAGTACATCATCTCCCAGTGTAGTGAATCAAGACATTAGCACTAATAATCTTCTTAATGTAATATATGTTTTTGTTTACTTGAATTGACAGTATTCTTCTCTTCTTTTTTCTCTTTATCCATGCTTTCCTCATTAACTTATTTCTTATACTAACATCTCACTGTTGTGCCCTCCACTTCTCCATTATGATGGCTACCAAACCTCAATGATCTTTCTTTTGGGTTTGGTGAAATCAATCACAGTGGCCCTGAATCTCAACTGGTGTAAGTAGACAATCCTTGCTAAATACATTAAAGGATAGGACACGTACTTATATTTTTCATAGG
Organism: Xenopus borealis; assembly: GCA_024363595.1. NCBI lineage: Eukaryota > Metazoa > Chordata > Amphibia > Anura > Pipidae > Xenopus > Xenopus borealis. The sequence continues at coordinate 47,935,151 of CM044443.1, forward strand.
TGCTGATTCATCATCATTATTCACCCATTCTTCCCCAGGTGTTAAAATTTTAAAATACATTCCAAGTTTTCATACATATTTTTACATATTTTCAGTTTTCAGGTATCTGTTTTATACTATGGAAGTAAATAGTTTCTTTTATAGCCAATATAAATATATTATTATTACAGAAATTCATATTGCTTTTCTGTTGAAATTTCAAGTATAATTAGTAAATTATATATTTCTGTCAATCTTCATGGTTTTCAAAGATGTGCTTAGGGTGCACCAACTTGGCAGCTTTTGTGACGATTAAGGCTATATAAGTATGTGTTGGTTCCCTAGGACAGATCTGAAAACCTGCAGATGCGTCTTTTAAAAGTTGGTTAACATAAACAGTTCACTTGCCTAAAGTAATTAAAAACATGTGTAAGAAGGCTGCCATCTTCTCCTTCCTTTAGCATCTTAAGAAGAAGAATAAAAGCAATAGTAATGTATTATGAAACTTTATATATCTATTTTAAATAATAATATTTGCATTTGCTAAATTCTCACAGTTGGCCGAGATTTGCTTCGCCGAAAAATTAGCGAAACGAGTCGCGGGACGCTTTTGACGCGTGTCGCGTAGTTTTCGTCGCGTGTCGCGTCATTTTCGTCGTGTTGCGACACGCAACTCATTTTTCCAGCAAATTCCAGCGGAATTCGACGCAAATTCGCCCATCACTATTTATCATCTATGTGTTGCATATGTACAGATGACCACTTAGCTAGTATAAACCTCAGTAAAGGTAATCAGAATATAAAAAATCTAGTGCTGAGTGAAAAACTCTGAAAAAAGTTTGATATTATATAATATTATATATAGGCATTTGATATTATATAAATACATATGGGGTAAATAAGGGTAAAAAAGGGTGGCATAAGGAGAGAATTGTGTATTAAATTAGTTAATGAAAACAAAAGCTGTTGTGCTATCCACCGTTCATTTGACAGACAGTATATTGTTTCTCCTACACAATGTAACTGAAGGAGTCACAGCAGGACTTGGAATTTTACTATTTAGTGCTAGTCTTCCATCTTGCTGTTATATTGTGTCAGGAAACTGTTATCTTGTTACATTCCCATTGTTCTTTTGATAGGTTACTAGTGGGACATGGTGACATCTCCAACTTGCAGTGTAGTAGTAAAGAGGGACTGAAATTTATCAGAGCACAAGTCACATAACATTATCAATTAGATTTTCTGAAACTAGTTTACAATTTTAGATGTGACCATTTCTCATAAGAACTTATAGCTACTACCAACAAAGGCTATAGTTTTACTTACAGCTGTCAACAAAGGCTACAGTATTTTCAGAGTATGCTGTACACTTTAGATAAAGTGGTAGGTAATCTTATCATTACGAATCATGTAATGTTAAAACAATTATGCTGAAATAAATATTGGGATATTACAGTAGTTGATTATATTGTGTCTCTTTTAATTCTTTCACTACGAAAGGTTGCACATACTGTAATATGTGTGCGCCTACAACTTACCCCACTTAGTGGTACATACAGGTGCAGCACAATTGCCCTGGCTTACATTACCAGAACAAAAAGAGCCACTTGTGACATGGTACATCTTTCTATAGGCTCAGTCTGCAGGAGAGTTCTGTTCATCAGAATTCTTGGCTTCAGTCCAAATTTATAGATTTCAATGGAAACCTGTTGTAGGTATTAGTAGGTATTTCTGCTTATCTCAAGGTGTTTTCATATCTGTTCCCTAAACCCTAAAAGACTCCATAATTACACAAATATCCTTCATTAAATATGTAATATATGTAAATATAGAGATGGTTACCAGTAGCAGATACAGATGCTGGATGGTTGATGCAACCTGTAAGTGTATAGTTACAATATTCTTACCTACTGACTCTTTCTCTTACCAGCTCCATTTCCCATTTCATATTTTTATTCTGCCTTTAACCAGAAATCAAGCTTTTTACTTATTACTATTCCTAATGCACACGCATCAATGTATCTTTACACACACTGAACATATCATTTACATATTCATTCCAACGGCAAAACCAATTAGCAGGAATATTTGTTTGTGTTACTGCTATGATTCTCTCAATGAGAACAGGACCAACACATAATTTTAATATATGGAGTAAGATGATGAATATGTCCTCCTGAACAAATGAAATTTTAAGGTATGTATGCATGAGGGATAAATCTAATAAGTCTGCTCATGTAAACCAGGGCAGCATTAGGCAGCTTCCATAGCCTTATGATTATTATTGTAGGTGAATTTGACAAATGTTGCACAATTAAATATATGTAAATGTAATGTAAATACATACGAATTGTGTATATTTACATTTTAAAAAATCTTCTGGCAGATTGACAACAATTTCATTAATCATTCACATATTCACATATTGTGAATTTAAGTCTTAAATATGTTGCAGCCTCATGCCAATTGCAAGCCAATGGCAAGTTCAATGCTTTTCTTCTGCATTCATACAATATATACCAAGAACCAAGAGTTATTGTTTTATTTTGTTTGCTCTATTGCCCTTATAACAACAAACCTTTTTATCTAAGGAAAACTATTAGTAACTAATGATTTTCATTTATATTGTTTATTGCCATGACAATCCTATTAATCCTAGGATGTCCAACCTGCAGCTTTCAGTTGCTGTTGAACATTATATGGTTGGCTACATGATTGGCATGTCTGAATTAGTATTCTGCATGTCTGATTTCTTAGATCTATCTATTTATATATTTCTATCATCTATCTATCTATTCTCAATATATAATTTATCTTTCTACCATATAATATAATATATTTATCCTAAAAATATATATAACCTGTCACACAAAGAGGTTTTGTTGCCTATAATATGTACTATACATGACATATGTGATGTGTGTAATGTGTATATTAAGATATTGTAAAAAAAAAAAAACATTGGTCAAAAGAAATCACTTGAGTCATGCACTGATGGCTTTCTGCATATGTACAATTATTGTCAATCAGCCATGTATACATGAACAGTGTGGTTGTTACAATTTAGGTGCAACTACATATATGTATTCTGGTCTTTATTTTTGTAGCTGCAGTCTTTATTAAATACATTTTAACCATCAGTTTATTCATATACTATTGTTTGTGTATTCCAAGAACTCCTACTTAAACCTATCCCAATTGCACAATATAATTACTGAAGCAATCATCCCTATTTCAAATTTATTTTAATAATTTTATTAATTTCTAGTGCAGCTAGAAAATTGTTCCAATGTTGGCAATTGACAATTTTTGGCACTATGCACCCAATAGTGTTGGAAAAATTAATAATGTGTGCATAACAAAATAATCTATAGCAAGATGATTTTAGATGTGTTATTTTTCCACTGTTGCAGAATAGACTGAGACATATGAAGCAGGATAGATACATTTGTGGAAACTCTTGTGTTATCCCCCACCAGTCTGATTTATAAAACTGTTGCCAATGTATATTTATAGTGGCTTATTGGAGAATACAATACAATTGTATTATAACCCTGCTTTGTGTAGCTTTTTACACAAGTCTGTGTGATAACTCATTGATTTTAAAATAACTGGCTATGACAAGAAATTGAGTCAACTCCAAGGGATTAGGCTGCACACTATATGCACACACACACACACATATATATAAAATGAAATGTATAACATATATTAGAGGTAGATGTACAAACAGATGGAAAGATGATGGCTAAATAGATAGATATAACCACATCTATATTTAAATGTTCATTTTGAAGTACTGATATAAAGTAAATAAACATGTAACAACAGTGGGTGGATTAAGCATGAAAATGCCAATTTTGGTGGTGTTTTGACTTTTGTAAAGTTTTCCCCTACTTTTATGTGAGCTGTTTGACTTTGGTTTTGTGTCTGTATGGTAGGGAGGCCTTTAACTTTTTGTCACCTTTTTAGCAATTTCCAACTCACTTCTTTCTGCGTTACAGTAACCTCCCTGTTAAAGATCCTCTCATAGACATTGCTTCTCCAGTGTATCAGGCTGTTCTTAAAAATCAGGGCAAAACTGAGGGTGAAATTGATGACTGGGCACGTCGTGCTGCAAATCTCCAGTCTAAGTCTTTCCGTGTCCTTGCACACATCACTGGAACAGAATACAGTAAGTAATGCAGTTCTTATGACTTTGCCATTAACACGAATAGAGATAAATTATATATATAAATAAATATATGTAGATATACATAGAGGAGCACACCCTAAACTTGTTTAGCAACTTGCTAGAGTGCTGGTAAGGTAAATAAAGTAACATATTTCCGCACTCATAGGTTATTTTTGAGTCATAAATCAAATTGAAAAAATGTGAATTGACAAGTTTGGGGTTAACAACCTGAAAACTTGAATCGATCATGTTTTCGGGTTGTTAACCCCAAACTCGCTGATTTGAGTTTTTTTCCATTCAAGTGTTTTCTTAAATTTAGAAACCTTTCAAGTTGTAAAGTCTTATTTATTTATTTTTGTCTTTTGTTTTAGTGCAAGATCCCGATGAAGATGCATTGAGACGAGCAAGGTAGGCAACTAGCAGCAAACCAAATCTGGCCATTTTAATTGATAACAAATGCCTAAAGCTCTGAAGCATAATTAATAAACACATATAAAGCAATATTTAACACCACAGTCATTTGCTACTGGCTTTAATAATGGCAACATGCAAAAGACCTGATCATTTACTAGTTTGACATTTCTGACAAAGTGTTTGCTTGATAAGGATTCATCTATAAATGATGTGGTAGTGTTGAAATCATGTGTGCAATTTATTTGGATCTTACTTCTCTACATGATACAACATTACTCAGACAATTGGTGGGATGGTAGGACAGCATTGGTTGCTTTTTATTTATCCAAATTCATCTGTGAAAGAAATGATGCCATTCTGTAATGCACTATGACCAGATATCATGCCTACAGGAGAAATTCTCTTTAGCTCTGTTCTTTAGACTGTTCTTATTCAATTAAGGGATACATCAATGTAAGGAGAAGATGATTTTAACCCAAACAATATTTCCTTCTCCATTTTGTCCGCGGATCTTAGCATTCAAATTCTTTTTTTTATTCACCAAAGTTTTCGAAATTCGATTTTAAATGCAACCTTTGCTAATTGTGCCTCTATTGTGTTTTATTAAATAGGTATTTTTGTATGAGAAACAAAAAGAGAGGGTTTATTTCGAAAACTGATTTTTTAAAATGTTAAATGTTATAAATTCTATGGGTAGGCATAATTAGAAGTTTATGCTCTCGTAAAATGGGGGCTGATAATATCACAAGCTCTGTAAAATTAAATTACTCGCTGATATTCCAACTGTTTTCAGGAAAAAAATCACAGCAAATAAGTGTCTTACACCTAGTTACAAATTGAGTTTATGAAATCATTCTCATGAATCATATAATTATTCAAATAAATTGTCATACTTGAACGCAGGGGAGTGAAGGTCACATTCCCTAACCCCTATCTTTATTCCTCCTTTTTCTCTCTCCTTCTCTCTCTTTTCTCTCTTTCTCTCTTTCTCTATGCCACAGGGAAAAGTTTGAAACGGAACGTAACAGCCCACGCTTTGCTAAATTGCGCACCTGGCATCATGGCCTTTCTGCACAAATCCTTAATGTCAAAAGTTAAATGCCCACGTGTAACACAATATCTAATGAAAGGCAATGAAGCACACTAAATTGTACTATATCACTAAGCATTAATGACTTGCCATATACATAAATATATATAAATATATAAATAGAAACCACCTAAGATGTAGTCTTGCAGTGATTGCCATTACTTTTATCTCTGTGTCTAGTCCTTTAACCCTCCACTGTCAATTAAAATAAAATTTGCTTGTAAAGATTACCTGCTTTGTGTTGCAATCAAATATTACATTTCTATAAAAATGCCAGCTAAAGTAAAACACTGATAGCTGTTTTGAAGGTAACTTAAATAAAAATACTTACTTAAATGTAGTAACTTCTGTCAGGTTCTCTGTGGCCACTGTATAAATTCATTATCTGGAGTTTGGGAGGTAGATAGGTTTGGTTTTTTTATTTAATAGGATAAAGTCTATAATCGCTGTTTAAGTATGGATAGAAAATGGATTTGTTAGAAGTTTTTGGTAGGCTTTTGCTAGCCCTGACAGCACAGCTAAAGGTTAAAATGTGTAAAGTGGAAACGGGTTTTGTGTTTTGCTTTCTTTGAATACTAAGTTTAACAGAAAGGAATCAAACAAGAGATGGTTATATATTTTAAGTGTTTCTCTACCTTCCTAGTCAGCTAAGAGCTACAGATGATAGTTAATGAACGTTCTTAATTATAACTTTATACTCATTTGCTTTCAGTGATTTCATACATTCAAATAAATTTTAATCTTAAAGTCTCAGCACCAGTTGCCAAGGTATTCTTACATCCCTGCAGTAGTCTGTTCAGATTATTTATATAAAACTTATGTATGCTTCTGTTGATGTCCAATATAAGAGTTCTTGATAATATTTGTAAATTTTGAAGCCCTACATTAGTCAAAATAGTCACTTTATTGTTTTTTTCTGCATACATTCAATACTTTTGATTTAGATTATTAGTCTTATAGAGTTTTTGCCTTTGTGTTATAAAAAATCTGTCTTGGCTTTGAAAGAAATTGGCTCTTAATGACTTTCTTATATTAAACAGTAAGAACTATGTACATGTATAATATTTTTATGTATATTACCATATCCACTGATATGATAGTTAGTAGTCACATAAAGCAATGCAGTAAATTATATCAGAACTGAACACTTGGCACAAGTTTGGATTACTGGATAGAGGAATGTATATCTCCAGGGGACATAGGAATATCCAACAGCATTGGGCTATATGGCACCTTGGCCTGTTTGACTGATCTATCTCTTTAATAGTGCAATCCAAAACTCATTAGATGATTTATAGCTTGGTGATTTGTGACAATAATGGATATGATCAGGTTGGTGATACAAATCTTGGTTGATCAAAGGTTTGTGATTCCTAAACCAAGATATTTTTGAAAGCGTGTTCAAGATGTATTGTTTAGCTAAGCTTCTAGATGTTTAAGGTGGCTCTGCAAGTATAACAGAATGCTTTACAACCAATTGCCAAATAATATCAGGCAGTTTTTATGTGGATTTAAGTCATGGGTTCAGCCAACAGTCGAAACAATGTTTGTGTACTAGAATATATTATTATTTAGGTGCAGTTGTTTGCTGTCAGAGCTTTGATTTGTTAAAGACTCTCCGCTACTTTGCTCTATGAATAGTGGAACATTTGTGTTTGTAAAAATAAAATGTTTAAATACAAATCAATGCTGTGCTTGTTTACATTAATTACTCAAAAATACTGATTTAAAGTAACAGCACAAGTTTCCAGGCTTCCAGACTTACTTATCATTAGAAACATCTAGAGATATGGTTTGTAAAACCTGAAAAGTTCAGGTTACCAGGAATGCAACAAATACACATACAGATGCAGTCACTTGGATTTGTAAGTTAAATGCGTCTTGACTCAGGGCTAAATGAAGAAACTGTGTTATCCAAAGTTATCTTAACTCATTTAATGCATTTAACCTTTTCATTAGCATACCAAAGCACCATTGTTTTCAATGGTGAACTCTTTAATTGGATGGGATGCTGTGACACAATATTCTGTGCTAAGTGGGATAAATGGGATAGATGAGTTAAGTCACGACGCATTTAACACACAAATCCAAGTGACTGCATCTGTAGCCAGTACCTATTTATTTTGAGTCACTCTTTTATTAATAGCAACTTTATAACAAAAACTATTCAGCATCAATAACTGATATAACAGTAAAATGTTTAGCTGGAGCCAGCTCACCAGTGTGAGAATGATAAAGCACTGATGAATAATGTACTTTTAAATGATTACTATATAAACAGTAATTAATTAATCAAGTAAATCATTAATCCAGTTACAATGTCATTTAGCATACATATATTATTAACATGTATTTCTATATCGCCAACTTGTTGCGTAGCGCTGTAAAGCATAGATATCCATTTTAAAACCCTGCGCCATAAATTTAACAAGTAGGTGTTTTGTAACTGCTACATTATCAAGGTTTTAAATTATATTGTTTTTTTATAATCTGGTTTATCTGCAGCTCCATAAAAGCACTATAGTTTACATATAGTATCAAAAGGTGTCATTTTATTTGTATTCACAGTTCTACAATGCCAATACCATTGGCACTAGTATTCATTTTTTGAAATAAAAGCATTCTTTGGTGCATTTACTCTAAGGTTACCAGATCAATGAAAAATTTGGGATATTAAAATGAAGCTACAATTCATCAAGTTGCATTTATTAAAAGTGTCACTGATTTTTCAAGTGTTCTGGTAATCTTAATTTACTAACACAGAGCACATGTGCTCTAGTACAGTTACCTAAAGCAGCCCTTAGTGGTAACCTTAAGCAAGCAGCACACTAAGCTTGTTTACTACTGTCTGTATTCCAACTTTACAATTACTTGCTCATATACTATCCGAAATATGATCAAACTGGCAAAACAGAAACTAATGACCCAATGCAGTAGGGGAATCCAGTCAGAGTGTCAAGTGTCCAGCTTTCACCACTTGATCTGTCTGATCAACCTCTGGAATAAATATGAATGATTATACTGTACCAATAACTAGCCAGTTATTCTGCAAACACATTACTAACATATTAGGGAATATGATCTCCTATTAATATCCTTAGAACCACAACTCTGCCTCCATGACATCAGTAGCCTAACATCATGTAGAACAGGGGTGCCCAAAAGGTAGAACAGGATCTACCCGGTGATCAGTAGATCTCAAGATACTGTCCACAACAGCTTGTCTAATCACCCTCCTGTTTCATGTTTTTCATTTAGATAATCATTATTTTAAGGTCACATAAGAAATAGTTGTTTGTTAAATATAGCAATATACATTTTCTCATTAATCATTATTTAAGTAATATTTTTCATGGAATACAATGCAAACAATGCATTTATGGAAGTAGATCATAATGGGACAACATCAATAAAAGTAGACCTTGCATTAGTAAAGTATGGACTTCCTGATGTAGAAAAACTGAGGCAGTGTTTTTATTCTTTGGTTAAATTTGAGAAGGTTAAGTAATTTCCCTGCTAATGATGAGACACAAAATTTGGAAATCATTTTCACCTGCTTTGAAAATCACCTTTGAGGATAAGGTGGTGGCTGATTCTGGAACACTGATATGGACAAGCATCCTTGGCTAGATTATAATCATATATGTCTAAGAGGACTAACAACTTCACTAGATAGAATGTAGCACATGGGCAATCTGCAACCAAAAATAAACCCAAAAACTGCAAGCTTCTGCATCCATGAATATGCTGCCAGGAAGCTCTCAGTAAACATAAGCCAACCCAAAACCGACCATTAAGGTAAATTTGCTTGATTAATTATATGATACAAGAAATGTAATAGTATCTGCAGTGGTCTTGCCTGTTTAGTTGTACTAACTGCTTACATGGCTTCCATCCACTCACAGTTTCCTTATTCCCCTAAGATTTACTGTATGTTAGTGGCTAGACACGCTATATTGTGGGAGTTTACAATGTATGCAATGCATGCCGTTAGAGGTCAATTGCATGTTAAACACAAATATGCATCTGTATACCTATTTAATTCATTAAAATAAACATACATTAAACCCAACTAAAGAATTTGTTTGGCAGAGTACTCCGAAGATTTTGCCCAGAGCATGCGTGTAATTACTGGCTTCACTAGATCACACAGAGATGGCACTGGGTCATGAGCTCTACTGGACCAACTTTTATTTCACTAGGTTAGATTATGGTTTATGGATGTTTCAATATTTACAGAGAATATATATATATATATATGTGTATATATATATATATATATATACATATATATTCTCAGTTCTCAGTGTAGGTTTCACTCAGCCTTTTTAAGATACTAAATAACTACACAAAAAACAGCTCAATAGAAAATATTTTTTGTTCTTTCAAAACACAGAACAAATACGTAAATAAGTTTATACAGCTCTACAGTACATTCACACACACACATATATATATATTTGTGTGTGTACTATATATAATATATATTTTATATATTGTATTGTATATTCAGGATTCTGTCTGAAGGTTTTAGAGACAAGAAAATTAAAGGGTTTATCGTTGGCTTATACATATCTTCCTCTGTGTTTGTATTCATCTTAAGTGTCTTTGTCTACATCATCAGTAATGCTGCTACTACTTATACGTAGTCAACTCATGTGTTACATTCTGTGTTGTGAATCAACGTGCTTTAGTAGATATAGTATAACATAATTTGGCCTTGCTGCAGTGGTTGGTATTATAAATTAAAATACTACACGTTTTAGCTGACCATCCTTGGTTCATTTCTTGAAATACATGCAATAGGTATATAGTAAAAGATTAAACTTTAATATTCCAACCTGTAATCTTTAGAAAAGCAACAATCATAAACTGTTGCTGTAAATCAGCTGCACAAGAATGTATAGGTACCTTAGATTTCTGTTGTCACCATTCACTGCAGTTCATTGACTTAATCGATATACGGTACCTGCAGCTTACACTCATTGCTCATTATGCAATTAGAATATACACACAGAGCATGAACTAACTAACCATTTGTATAGAGGTTCTGTACAACCTGCAAGAGGACTTGACTTGCTTTCTTGCAGGGTGATTTGCTGTCAAAGGCCTTTGGCGTGGGCTGCTCTGTCTTTTAAAAAAAACATTACTTTCTTAAGTGGCTAAGAAAGAGAGACAATCACTTGTCCTAAAAACATCCTGACTGTACATTACTAAAACAGCATGTGATCCATACAAACAATAAACATTATCAGTGCTTCTCCGTGTTTTTCCCCTTTAACGTATGTTTCTTTTTTTGTGAGGGTGTCATTTTCTTAGGTACTGCAGGTACTGTTCCAGTACTTTTTCTGTGAGTAGCCCAAGTACCCATTCTTATGCAAGAGAATTATAGGCCTTAGGATAGTTGTGGGCAAAGTCAAGAAAGTTAACCACTATTAGGAAAAATATATGAAAATATATGATATATCCTCTACTTCAATTACAATTTCAAAAATGTAGACAGCAGCCTACTCTAAATAGATTTTTACAAACATACATAAAACAATAAAAGTCTGGAAAAATAATGTTTAGTTCTGTATTTCCAGTTTTTGAAAATGTCTTCAGTTTTGGAAACCCTGAAATATTATATCATTCTTGTAAGCAATTTTAGGAAATGCCTAAACCCTGTGTGGACTTTGTAAAGCAGTGCCATCAAGCAAAATCATGTGAAACTGTCAAATGAATTTGAAGATAAAATATGTTTTATATTTTTATTAATTTTTTTACCACTTAGTTTCACCTTTATAGCTTGATCATAAATTAACTGGAATATCTCTTTTCTGAATCAGCACTATAATTATTGATTGTGTTGAGCATTGTACTGTGACACAGTCTGCTTTTAGTCATAGCTATGCCGGAAAGTCTGAGTTATAGCATTACAGTAACTTTGATTCTTGAAATAAATGCTTTGCTTTACATAGAAGCAGAGAACAGACAAGAAGCTGTAAGCACATTCACAGCCTCATATTGTCTTAAACTGATGCGAATATATTTATAACCTAATAGATATATGGAGAAATCCCAATTAGATATTGATGCAATTGCTTTGGGTCTATATCATATATTTATAATTTGAATCGGTAGCATCTAATTATTTAATGAAGTGCAGATATAAATAGTGTGCCATCATTATTGTGTTTTCTGAATACGTGTTATTTCATATGCACGCACACAAATGAAAAATAGAAAAATAAAAAATAAATTAAAGCACATATTAGTTCAGTAAAAGTCAACTGTGAATTTCTTAAAAGAAAATGTGTTGTTAGAAGGAAAATCTATGGCGCTTCAAGAGATTAACCATACTAATCACTGATTGTCAAAATATTGGACTATAGGAGCTTTAATTAGCATGGTTTGAAGTCCTCAATGCTGGGATTGGACGTTTAGAATCTGAGTATAATTTACTGTGAGTTTTTTTAGACACTACCAATTTCACCTGTTTCTTTCTTGGTTTGCCCAAATATTACTTTTAAAATATCACCTATAGTAGGCCTTATTGATCTAGGAAATTAAACATTCCACTCCATCCCTTCATCACTATAAAATAAAAGACATGGAGTAAAACAGAATTGGGTTCTCCAATATTCCCCAGTATACTAAGCACACCATCCATTATTTTCTTGTTGTCTGTTTTTGTCTATTATGTTTGTTTCCTTTTCCAACTTCCTTTCTTTTTCTATTTAATTTTATAAACTCCCCTGCCAACATGATTCAACAATATTCCACACATTCTGTATAGGTGAATAATGTAGTACTGTAGAATGGACTGGCATAGAAAGAAACAAAAATAGAGCAAAATGGTAAATAAACAATAGAGGCCTAATGCTGCTAGAAGCCTGACCCAACTGCTTGCCTTACTCTGAATTGCAACCAGAAAACCGTTTGCTCCACTGGACACGCTTCTGATTTATTGCTTTGAGAGTGATCTTTGACTTTTAATGCATGATCTTTGGTTTCTTGGTATATTATTGTACAAACTTGTTTTGTTCACTATTTAATCTCTCTATTTTATTTCCAAATCTTCATGTGTAAAATTTTTAGGAAACCTGTGACTCACCACAAGCCAGGGAGACAAATTTTTGTAGACATCAGAAAGATACATTTTCTATTTAATGATAACAAATTAAGGGAAAAAATTTTTGTTAAGAAGAATTATGATTATATTGTAGATGGTTTAACAATTATAGCACAAGACCAAATATTTTTCCTCTGGTTAGGTGTGTGAGTCGTGGTCCTCTTGCTAAAATCTTTCTCTCCTCACTGTGATTATAAATATACTTGGTGCTGGAGGCTCACACCCTGAGCAGGCTGATAATCCACCTTACAGGAGCTCTTCTTGCAGCTCATTCATCATGTCCCCTTCTTTCACAGCAGCACGGAAAATGTTGCCAAATCTCCAGAAATAAGGTAACTTTTGAGTTTTTGTTTTAGTATAAATGGAAATCTGTGAATCTGAAACATACGTACTTTTTTCAAGAAAACTAGAAATAACCTTATAGTATGCACATATTTATACTCAAAGTTGCCTTATTGTGAGAATGGATCTTTTGCCATATTTGGTAACTTTTGCAAGTAAATCATTGGATTGGTACAGAGGGTACTTACATGTACCATTCTAGAAAAGTAAAAATTTCAATTTAACAATAAGAGGCTTACAATATTATATTTATACAGGGTTTACAGTGATGACTGTAAACTTTTGGATGCTTGATAAGTTGCCAATGATAAAGGAAGACAATGGATTACACATTTAAATTAAGCCAACATTCACAAATATTTTTGAGTTGTTCTTCATTTTGTTTTTTTTGTTTTCTTTAAGATCTACAACCACCCTTTTATTTTTCTTCTGCATACATTCAACTTAGTGTTAATATGGGCTATATTGAACAGAATGCACATTCTAATGTCTGTCACCTAGTCCTGCAGGTGCCAAAGTGCCACCATCTGCAAGGTCAGGTTCCTGGCAACCTACTAAATCACCTACGCGGGAGGACAACCCTTCCCTGTCCAGTCCAGTGTCCTCAAAAGGTTATTCCGTCAGGTTTGGGGGCGATTCAGTTCCAAGAAAAAACATTCACACCAGCGCCGATCAGAATGTGCCCAAACTTTCACCCCCTCTTGCATCTACCTATAAAAGGTATTGGGTTCTAGAAATAACCTTCTAACCACTATGCTTTGTAAAGTGAAGCTTCTGATAATAATAATTTCTTTCTAACTCTGTTTGTAAACCCCTTTCATAAGATTCAAAATATAAAAGTGTGATCCTGATTATTATTTTACTATTGTTACTGCCAAAAGCTACAATGATGACACTTTTTGGATATCATTTATGCAACTATACAACTCTATTGTTACCCTAATTTTAATATTACTGTAAGTCAGAATCAAAATGACACACAGTTTTGTATGCACAAATAGGAAAAAATGTCCACAATTCCAAACTGCTAAAATTCGCACATGATCATTAATAGGTAATATTTCATTAAAGGAAAATCCAATCCTCTATAATAAACACATAACCAAAATAAACCAAAGAAATAAAACTGCAAGTAGTTTTACAGATAAAAGCTCATTCCATAAAAAACAACCTATATAAAAAAAAACCCTGATAAAGCTCCAGCTTGTGTGAAATGCTTCAGGCTTTCTGATTATATAACAGAAATGAAATGTTGTTACAAAAACGCTTTGCTGATGCACAGATATACAATGAAACACTGACATGTTGCTGGAAAGATTATAATTGGATGCATCACATTGAAAAATGAATTTAATGAAAAAAAAACTCTACCCAGATGGATAAAGAAAAAAAAAATCAGCTGTAAATACATAATAAAAACACAAGTGGATTATGTCAGGTGATTCCCCCATATGGTATGCAACTCCACATGTAACTATACAGTATTCTCATACAGGGCTTATGCTGACTGAACTGCTTTGGAAAGAGACAAGTGAAATATGGGCAGGGAAACATTGTATAGACCAGTCAGAATATGTAATCACTGGAAAGTAACTGATTTACTTATATTATTGATACAAAAACCTTTGAAAACTTCATTTTGTAACCTTGTCTCTGAAATAACAAAAATATCTATGAATACTTGGAATGGTGTAGTGCACTATCTGTTTTTGATACAGTTTTATAGTTGATTATATAGTAGTTTATAATGCTTAACTTTTTTTTTCTTCCACCGTAAATAAATGTTGCTTAATTCAAATATTACACATGCTTATTAACATGCAGCAACACAAACAACTTTCTTTCAGGAACTGAAAAATAAAATATTTGCTCTTTTATTTTAATACATTGTATAAAACAACTTTTAAATGTATATGTGTATTTAAATAAAATGGCAAAGATTTTCTAAGGGTGTACCAGTTTGAAGAATTATGTGTGTGAATACAATTTATAACTGTGCATCCCAATTTATATATATTTTCTGGCATGTGATTGCAGATACTCTTCTGAGTATATATATACACTACCTCAGCATCCAAACTTAGCTGTCCACTGGCAAGCTCCTACCTTGCACTGAAAATCAATGTGTACATTTTTTATGGCAACTTTTTTCAGTGCACAATACATTGGAGTCTATGGGTGTTTTTTTCTTTTTTGCAAAGCGTGGCAAACAATGTGCTCATAACTAATTGCTTCCATATTATTTATTTAGGCAATCCACTTTTGATAGAGAATGAGAGCAATGTAATTGCAATATGGGACCATGTACACTGGCAAATTAATTTCTTGCTTGTGTTTAATTGCAATCACCAGCAAAGAGTTTAATTTCTCTAAAATATTGTCAGTCCATGTGCAAACTACAGTTAGAAAATTGCTGCATGCCCACAAGATATTTTTCTGTGTCTGTGATGAGCAGATAAGCAGTATGGGAGTAATACATAGTGGTGGATCAGCAAAAAAAAATGTTTTTCTGTTTTTATTGAAGCTGCACTTTCCTATGAATTATAAACAAATAAAATGTATAAACACAGCACTAGGTGTCTGTCAGACTCCTGTTGTGCATATAACTACAGGGAAAGCACCCAACTGGTGTACAGTTTCTGTGACTTGAATCATGCATGTATTTGACTTAGCCCACAAGTTTGCTCTGCAGTTTCAGGTGGAAAATAAAACTCTGTTTGTGGAATAAAATTATCATAATAATATCCAATAACTGAAAATAATGATTTATTTTAATGCTGCTTCCTACAGGGGTAATTCACATTTAAGTAAACTTTCAATATTTTATAGAATACCCATTTTTTACAAGTTTTTGAGATGGTCAGAATTTTTAATTTTATATAGTTTATTAATTATTTGCCTTCCTCTTCTTCCTCTATTCATGGTGCAATTTGTTATTTTGGCACCCTAAAAACTATTGCTCTGATAAGCTACAATTTTATTGTTATTGATTATCTTTGGGGCCGATTTACGAAATTCACGTGAAATGATCGAAGTTCGATCGAATTAGATCGAATAGCGATTGTGCGAATTTTTCATGAAATTGTAAAGTGAATTTTGGCCTATTCGATCATCTAATATCGAATAGATTGAATAGATCGAATGATCGGATATTCGATAATTCAATCATTCGATGATCATAGGATTTAAAATTTTAAAGTTATTCGACTGCCTACTTCGGCAGATTGAACCTACCGAATTGCAATAGAAGCTTATAGGAAGCTCCCCATAGGCTTCAGAGACTAAGTCCTGCCCGAATACCATTGGTACGATCAGAGTGTTCGATCATTCAAATCTTACAAATTTTTCGGACGCTCTAATGAAATTTCACAATTATATCGTGAAATCGAACGATCGGTATCCGATCGTAAGAATTCATCGAGAAGTCGGATATCGAGCAAAATGATAGCCTTAAATTCGATAAGCATTCGATGGTCAAATGCTTATCGAATTACGAATTTGGTCAAGCTTTTTTCTGGGAATAATAGTACTTTCCAATCAGAACTTCCTAGATGTCACTGCTCTCCCCACATTCCCCCTTCCCTCCTCATGCTCTATAATTGTTAGGGCACTCTGCACAAGAATTTGTGGCGATACACAACTTGCTTTAATAACAGTGTACACAAAAATAGCACCTGCTTGCTGTGACTGTGTAATTCTAAGACTAAAGGAAACAAAATTTTATTTAATTTTAACCCCCCTTTGAGGTCCAACATTTGATAATAACACTGTTGCATATATATGCAAGCACTGCTATAGCAGCAATTCTGAAATGGTTTCAATAACACAAAGGTTTGTATATTCAAACCACCATGGAGACATGCTTTAGCCTTTTGAAATAAAATTAATTATATTTTTAGTTCCACAAATTCTTTTATATTATTTTCCACTTTTATTGGCTGTATGATTTGCTATTTAATATTTTGCTTGGGTTTTAAACATTCAGTGCAGCACTAGTCTACATAAAGTTATAACCTTACAAAAAATATACTGTATGTTACTGGTAAAGTTAATTACATATCGAATCAGTTTCATATATTTAGAAGTAAAACTGGAAAATTAACTTCATACATTGATGAGTCTTAGGAGTTCACTGTGTAAATATTCTCAGATTATTCTCTTTATTTAACTTGGATTAACTTTACTCAGTAGCCAGGTTGAGCATGTACCAGTGGCTTCAAGCATAGACTTTGCTACAATTCCAGCTGCTTCTGCAAATCAAAATGCTACTGCTGAGCAATTCACTGAACCACAGCCAGCATCACCGCTACCTTCTGCTGCTCCCACTTCCATATTGTCTGCTTTGTTGCCTTCCAGTCCAAGGTAATTTAATATCTTTTCTGATAATTTTATTAACAGGATGAAAGTTATAAAAGCCTGAAAAAGATTTGGATGCACAGTCTTCATGGTCTTTGGTTATATTTAGATGAAACTGAAATAGAATTTCTTTATTTTTAACATCTATGTTTCCACTGATAACCAAGAAACTGGGTAGACAGAGTAAGAAGTATCCATGTTTTTGTTTCACCCTCATTCATTAAAATATGTTCATGGATTAATCAAAACAAACTTGACTTGTACAAATATGTACATTTAGGGGCAGATTTACTCTTGGTTGATTTTCCAATAGAAAAAAGTCGAAATTCAACCATCAAAAGTTTTGGGGGGGGTCATTTTCGATTGAATTCGAATCGTTCAAATTGAACAATCGCATCATTTGAATTGAATGATTTGAACTATTTTAATAAAAAGAATTTGATTTTACAGGACTTATAAAATATTTCAGTAAAGCTTCCAGGAGGTCCCCCACAGGCTACAATAGCAATTCAGCAGCTTTAATGTGGCAAATAGTTAAATTCGATTTTCTTCAAAGAGACATTACTTTGTAATTCAATTTTTTTTTTTTTTCAATTCGAATCAAATGTTGAGCTATTCAATAGTTGAAGCAGAGAAAAATTACTTAGAAATTCAAATTTTAAAAATTCAAATTTTATTCAAAAATTCATTTCGACCTTAGTAAATGTGCCCCTTAGTGTAAAGTTGGGGTGGATAGCAAGCAAGATATCTAGTTGTCTATACCTTATTATTATCATCATCTACTTCTTCTGGATCAATTTCTACTCTATACAGCATAGCTCAAACACACTTGCATTTTTACAACTAGCTCTTACCATCTTACCATAATTTAGTTAAACTCCATTGTCTCTTCTTAAATGTTACCATTTCAACCAGAACCATTTTATTTCCAATATCCCATCGCATAATCACACTTTCCAAACATTTCCTGTGCTTGTGTTCTACTTTTAATAATAATACATATAGAGCTAGAGTTAATTCAGTTAATTTAGATTTCACTATAAACCTCTATTGAGATAAACCACAGTCCAATAATAGTATCACATATATTCTACCACCATGTGTCTTCTAAGGATCCACAAATTCTTATCCCGCTGATGTATTTGCATTCTAAATGTTGTACATTATAATGTGTGTGAGACTAATCGCTTGTGCTCATTAAAGATGCAGTTCTACTATAAAAAAAAACTGTACTGTCAATTATCAATACTCTGAAAACTTTTAGCACTATACTACCCACAACATAAATACTTAACTGAAAAATATATTTCTAGGTAGCATCTTGTTTAGGAGAATAGAAACTATGGACATAGCCCAGAAAGAAGAAAAAATATACATCTTTGAAACTAGAAGAGAGAACTAAGGTGATACAAATAGCATCAGGAAATTATATTTTAGCCTGCTGATTCGATAACAAACCAACATCATAATAATGATCATTATCTGTTTCCAAATTGCTTTTTTCTTTTGATTTTTTCTAAAAAAGACAGATGTTATCATTTATTGCAATTAGTGCAGAGGAAACTCATACAAATGGGATGTATCCATTTTTTAGTCTAAGAATACCCACAATGCACTACATCACATAGGTACTGTGGTATAGCAGCTGCTGTCAGTCCTTTTTAAATTAACTACTGAAGGTCTAAGAAGTTCGTACAGTTAGGCAGGTTTTCCAAGAGAACATAATATAAATAATCTGCTGATTAGAAGCTATTAAACAGCTGTCTGATCTTACACATACTCACAGTTAAGTATATTTGACATAGGTGGAACAGCATCTTACACATTAAAAACTAACTCTACATGTGTCAGAGCACATTGTGCCTACAAGCAAGACCTGAAATTCATTGGATAATGCATTTCAGTGGCTTTGTTAGCAAACATAAGCATAATGCAAGTTTGTTTTTGTCACATGCTTATGTTATGTCATTCGCAGAGCACCAGCCGCTGCCAACATCTCTGCTTCACAGACCAAAACCTTCCAAGGATCAAAGAACATGTCCATAGCAGCATCCACTATATCGTCTGCCATTTCTGCACAGTCTAGGTATATGTTTGCTTCTGTGTTACCCATTTTGTGCTTGCACATGTGCTCCTGTTATTGACCAGTCACACTACAGTGGAACGGAATAGTTCAGCCCCACGGTATTAGACAACAAATACACACATTAATGGTTTATAAATAATAGAGATTTTAATCATTAGGATTGGATTCACTTGTTGTGATGTTTACATTATTAATTAATTTTGGCATATAGTTTCTTTCTAAGCAATGATTATCTGCCATTTTTGCTTTTAGGTGACTAAGAAAACACATTTCAAAACTGATGTTGGAATCCATTTTGATATTGCATGCCACTGCTTTTTGCATTGCAGGTTCTCTTTCTCCAGGAAAGCAGCATTTGTTTTTATATTGACTCATATCTCTTCAATCTCAGTTTAAATGATCGTTCTTTTGTAAATAATTTGCTCAAACAATTCCAGATCATGTGCATCAGAGTTTTAAATGTATAACTGATGTGTCGTTATCCTTTTTGTGATACTTTGCTCATTCCTTTCTAATTCATTAAATTGCAGCTTTTCTGTTCTAAATGTAGCTGGTTAGATACCATACCAGCGCTGACCCAGGCCCAGATTTGTGGAGAGGCCACCTAGCCTCAGGCCTAGAGTGGCAGGATTTTAGGGGGCGGCATGCTGCCCAACCACACCCACATTGGTTCAGAAATTTAAATTTCCTGTGTGCCAATTCCCATTGCTCCGTCCCAATAATAAAAATTTGAGCAAATAAAAGGGATGGGACAGGGGCGACAAACGACAGGGGGCCCAGGGGCGTCCACTATGTAAATCCAGCCCTGCGCTGACCAATATAAGATCTTTCACTTAGGTGAATAATGTTTGAGAATAAAACAAGCAGATTGTGTGACCAATATGTTTTAGATTGTAAAGAATTTTATTCTGATTTTGACCAGATTATGTTTATTTTCCACTGCTGAGTAGAACACAGATAATCTCCTACATGTTTGCTTAAAAATAAGGGCCAGTCCCCTATAGGTATCTGACCAACTAGTCTTCAGGACATTTTCTACTTTTACATTAATTTGTGCTGACAGACCGAATCGCTGTGGCTTCTCTGTTTACCCTCATCTGCATCTGCATCTCAGGATGGTCCTCCCAGCATACACATACTAAAAATAATACAACATAAAGTAGACCTGTGGGTTTTTTTCCCAACAGGAAGTTGTTTTATTCAGAAAAACATTGCTGACATTCGTTGCCACCATCTCTTTAAATTTACATTATACACTAGATCAAGGTGAGCCATAAGACACAATAAAGGATAAATAATGTGAAGAGACATTCAAATTTATAAAAGCACAGCTAAAAAAAATCTTATGTGATTCATAGCAATGTCATTGTTAATACACAACCACTCACAAATAACTTTTTTTTTTCTTACTGTTTTCACTGGTTAGACAAAAATATAAATCACCCATGTTACCACCAGCTCTGGAAGCTCTTTATATTTCTCCTATATTCATAACTTCACCACTGCTCAAGAAGAAAAACGTACAAAAAAGATCTGCTGCCTCATTTCTCCCAAGAAAAGTATACCGGAGGTACAGCTGCTGCAGCAGGCTATTTTTTAACCATCTTTGTCCTTCAGTGCTGAGAGGCCCCAGTTCACCAGAGAGCTGGCCATTTCCAGATCCTTTAAGCACTAAAGGGGAGGATACATAGTCCCCTACAGCTTGTGTGCTTCTACTGGCGTTTACCAGTTTGAGATTGAAAACTAAGTTTGCCATTATCTTTGCTTAGTAATATCAGCTAACAAGCTGCCCGCTCCATCATTTGTAAAATCATTTCATCATTATACATTCTTATTGTTATCAGATTTAATCCTTTTTCTTATTATCAAATTTCATCAGACATTTTAACAACAGTTCCGGTATGAAACACTTTTTTATGCTTTTGGGAAGAACAGGGAGCTAGAAAATAACATTTCCACATATAAACTGATAAAATAGCATGTCAATGGGAGAACTTTTTTTACTTTCAATTCTGTTTTTTTATGCCTGCAAATGTTTAGTGAACAGTAGGGGCTCTCAAGTTTTGTCACAGTTGTAAAAATGATAAAAAGGCCCAACACAGTATGGAAGCAACATTTATTGCTTCCAATGTTTTGCAGGTGAAGATTAACATACTCTATGCTTCCTTTGAATACTATGAGTTAGAAAATATCCAAAGAGAAGCAAACATCCTTAGCTCATATTTTAACTTGCCAAATAAAATGAGCAGCTGGCCAAGACTGCATCAGAACCGGCACCACTTTGTTACAGAAGCCCATTCTGGCAAACTCACAAAGATTGGTGAGCTAATTTTGGCACAAAACCCTGTGTGACTAGTAAACGCACGTGAGGTTCCCTTTATGACTGCCTGAGCAAGAAAGCTTGGGCAATCATAAATCCCGATAACAGACAGCGCCATCCAAAGATTTCCTTCAAAAGCATTTATTTGTATCTAATGGCTTTAAAGATCTGGACAACTGCAACGTTTGGAACCACCATGTGGCTCTTTATCAATCTTTTTTTTTTTTTTTTTTATCAGAGCTTGATAAAGAGCCACATGGTGGTTTGAAACGTTGCAATTGTCCAGATCTTTAAAGCCATGAGCTACAAATAAGGCTAAGGCCAGACGGGGAGATTCTGGGGAGATCCATCGCCTGGCGACTTCTCGTGGCGACGAATCTCCCCCGAATCTCCCCGAATAGCTAGATAGCGCTGTGCGCCCGCTTGCCTTAAAGTCGCCTGCGCTTGTCCAGACGGAGCAGCGCGATTTTAAAAGTCACTCACAATTGCCTCGCCTCCATCTGAACAAGCTTCTGGCCTTAGCCTTACTATTTCTGGGTACTACAAGTTGGTGTAAAGTGGACACCATTGGATGTGCACCTGGAACCCCCTTTGAACATTACCATGGTGAGTGCTGGCTAATCATTTCTAAGCAATCATAAATCCCCCCTCACACATTTTCAGGAGTTTCCAGTCAATGTAGTTATCAAATTAGGACAGAGATTTAAAAACCTTTTTAATTTAAGCTCCCGTTAGATGCTTTCATTAGCCAGATCACATGTGTGTGGGGGGGGAATTGTGGGGAATTTAAAACTTATTGACATGGCATGGCATTTCAGGGTCCTAGAAGTGGTGTTATTAAGCCTTGCATATACAGTTGCAGCATTATGAGTACTCTACTGCCACCTGAAACCAACAGAAAAACGATTCAATTAATTGTATTTATAAGTAAAGAACAAATGTCATATTTCAAAAATATTATTTAGATCTTGAAAGATTACAAATGCATTTGTAACTATCGCCAATCTGAAAATCCTATTTATACAATTATGATTGCTTAAATAGAGAGTAATCATAAGTAAGTAAGGATATATATTGGGAAAATAACCTTTTTGAACATTTGCATTAAAGGAACAGTTCAGGGTAAAATTAAATACTGGTTAAATAGATAGGCAGTGCAAAATAAAAAATGTTTCTAATATAGTTAGATAGGCAAAAATGTAATGTATAAAGGCTGGAGTGACTGGATGTCTAACATAACAGAATACAATACAACTTCCTGCTCCCTAAATCTGAGTTAGTCAGCGACTTGAAGGGGGGCCACATGGGACATAACTGTTCAGTGAGTTTGCCATTTATCCTCAGCATGCAGCTCAGATTCAAAAACAACAGTTATGACCAATGTGGGCCTTCCTCAAGTCACTGATTGGATCCTGCCTGGTAACCAGGGTAATCAGTGAGTGTAAACCAAGAGAGCTGAACAGCAGGAAGTAGTGTTCTGTTCTGTTATGTTAGACATCCAGTCACTCCAGCCTTTATACATTACATTTTTGCCTAACTATATTGAAAACATTTTTTTATTTTG
The DNA here is from genome assembly GCA_024363595.1 of Xenopus borealis. Lineage (NCBI taxonomy): Eukaryota > Metazoa > Chordata > Amphibia > Anura > Pipidae > Xenopus > Xenopus borealis. The sequence goes on from CM044443.1 coordinate 47,958,590, forward strand.
CACAGCCTATATATTTGCCCAGTTTTTACTTTTATACCGAACAATTCCTTTAACATTTATATTTGCCTTAATATCCCTGAGCAGGAGCATTACCTCAGCAGGAGCAGTACACTACATAACTTTCAACCTTAAAAATATATTTTTTCAGTGAGGAGTCATTTATGCATATCATGCAATATGACAGGGACTACTTATGTGTATAAATGTAGATAGATAGATAGATAGATAGATAGATAGATATATTTTTGTTGGCAAATGCCACCCAGTAATAGTATTTATATACAGAGTTATATTATCCCTTATGGAGATCTAAATTATGGAAAGATTTTCAGGAAAATAGATCCATACATGTAGATATAAATATAATTTAGGTCCCTATAATTTGCTTTCTATTTAAAGAATCAAATGTAAGCTAGACTCATATAACAGTATTTAACAAGAGGGGGGTTATTTACTAAAAACGCAACTTTATCTCATATTTTTTATAAAACTAAGCTCGGCCAAATTTTCCTGCTTGACTATGCTAGTTTGGTCAGGCATAGCTTGACAGAAATAGCCAGACAGTGAGGCTCATTTATGAACACTGGGCAAATTTGCCCACGGGCAGTTACCTATAGCAACCAATCAGTGATTAGCTTTTTGAAGCCAGCTGCAAGTAGAACAATGAATGCAGCAATCTGATTGGTTGCTATGGGTTACTGCCCATGGGCAAATTTGCCCAGTGTTGATAAATGACCCCCAGTATAACAAAATCCAGGGTATGGGAGCAAACATCAGTCGGCTGTTAAAAATATAATAAACATCTCCTAAATAAATCCTATTTAAGCAAAGGTTATAGTGCCTTTAACCACTAGTAACAAGCTAAAAAAATACATAGAATTATTCATTTGTATGCTTTGCTATATATGTAACTAATTATGGGAGGCATTTACAATTTACATGTTCTTGCTAAGAAACTGTTTTATTCCAAATACCATTACATTGGCTTCACATTCAATCATCTATTAATTCATTTCAACCTGTTTTATATGTATATATGTGTGTGTGTGTTTATTTTATAGTTTTACTCTAATTAATGTATGTATGTATATATATATATATATATATAGATCCCCAAGGTTGTTTCATTATTACATACATTGAAATGGGTTACCTTCTGTTTACATTGCATTTTTAACTTTGATGTAAGCAGATATAGCTTGATGTGAGCATTGGGGGGGGTTCTGTGTTATTTCTATTGATAATAATAGAAGCAGTACTATTTATGATATTTGTTACAATTCAGTCGAGTTCTCTGAAGAATAGCTCAGTCAAAACAAGTAATATGGTAGCTCTAATTTAAATGCATGTATCTAATGTAAATGTGCAGAAAGGATGTTCTGCAATTAAGCAGTGTCTTTTTAGCTAGGTTTCTTAAAAATCAAATCATTTGAACTTTTTACTTTATATTACTTGGGTGCTTCCATCAGCTGCATCTCTCTCTCTGTGCTTTGAGCCGCCACATTACCCTTGATGAGTATTCCAGTTCTTCTCTCCTTCTCCCAAGCTGGCATCTGTACTACAGAACTGGCAAAGTCTGTTTTTACATTTCTTTTATTGAACTCCTTGCCTATACTTTCTGCTGCCTCCCATGATCATTGTGTGGAGCTAACTACGCCATAGTTTTTTTTTGCTTTTGTGTTTGGATTTTAAATCTACCTACTACTATGATCCACATTCCATCTCAGCTATTTGAAAACTGTACTGTATATGTGGCCTACCACAGCACACAGTCCCACAGTGGGTTTCCTACAGGTGCTACTACAAAAAGCAAAGATACCCAAAAGGGCATTGGAAAAGTACCTGTGGGGGCTTTTCTACTTATTCGAGGCATTCTAGACTATAATTGGCAGCCTCCTATCTGTTCCCTATCCAAAAGACCTTTTTTTCAAATTAAATCAACACTGTTCATCAGTACAGTGAATTTAGTTGTTTGTGCCATAGATAAAATATCATGCAATGTCCTGCTTATAATTTAATATTTTTTAAATCACTAGTTTCTTTACAAAACACCTGTTACTCTGTGAATATAGCATTTCAGTTTTATGCACTTATGCATTTATGCAGTTTTATGTGAATACTGTACTTTTTTTCAGCATTTTCAAATCTCCATTGCATAAGTAATCAAGGACATGTCCTGTAACTGTAAAGATCATCCATTTTACCAGCAGTGATCCATTTCCAGACATTTAGATATTTAAGACACTTTACAAGTTGGACACCTATTCTATTGCAAAGCCCCATCACCAAAGCACCCTTCCCCTAATCAAAATCAATATTTGTCCATTGAATACCATTAAGGCTTCAGAAAATAAACAAAATACTCTATTAATTCAGGTTTATCTTTTTTCACTAGAATCAATAAGTTAATTCAGTTTACTTAGTTTACACTAATGAAAAACTTTTTTTCATATACGGTAACTTACTTAACTTTGAGACAGTGTTCCCTCTTTTTAACACCTGCTTTAAGACAGTCAAATTGTGTAATTATTACCATGACATTAGGGGCAGTTTTATCAAGGTTCAAATTTCGAAGTGTTTTTTCGATTGAAAAACGGACCATTTTCGATCGTATAGGTCCGAGTTTGGATTGTTCAATTTAATGTATTTTTCAAAATTTGTTAAAAGGTTATAAGAAGCCCCCCATAGGCTAAAACAGCAATTTGAGGTGGCGAAAGGTCAAATTAAATTTTTTTAAAGACTTCGATTTTCGAATGGTTGAATTTTTTCTATTTGAATCTAATTTTTTTTATTCAAATCGAATTTTGGCCTATTCGATAGTCAAAGTACCCAAAAATTACATTGAAATTCAAATTTTTTTAATTTGAATTTTCACTCCGACTATTGATAAATCTGCCCCTAGGTTGAAGGTGGTCCTATTCAGGCAGCATTGGTGTGTTTAAAAGTTTAAATTGACATTTACAAGGCAGTATATTTGGATGATGCTATTACACAGGTGGTATAGTGAGGAAGCACTGTATTTATGATCCATCTATAGTGAATGTTCACCAGTCTAACCTCTTCAATACACAATTGAGTCCAACTTTGTCCCTATTTTAGCCACCAACAGCAATCGTCCTTCACTACAACCTACCAGTCAAAAACAAGGTATTGCCTGAATCCCCACCTGCTTCGTGTTATATAAGAAAGATCTAACCTAATCTTATACTGAAAATACTTGCATCTGCAGCTTATTGTAATGACACACATGGCAACTTACTCAGGGAAAGATTTCAGATGCAAAACAAGAAAGATTGTTGCACATCACTCCCCATAATAATCCATATGCATGTCTATTTTGGTATGGAATAATCAGGGCCATGGTCTCAGATAAGGATCTATAATGTACAAGATACCTTGTAAATCGTCCAAACCCCCTCCCCCCAATAATTGGAGTTAATGATACTAGAAGTAACCTTTTTATTTGTCTATCACATAGTAAAGTATTTAAAAATGAATGATGGTTCTCTGTAGATAAAACCCCCTAAGTGGCTTCAGCCATCTAGAATAGCAAAATGATTATTGGGGGATACTGGCAATGTCTCTGCACAAAGACAATAGCCATTTGAGGCCCTGGCTAATGAAATTGTTTCAGCATGTTAACATTAGATCTTCTTGCATGATTTCTTTTTTAAACTTAAATTGAATGAAAGTGAAATATTGGTTGGTTGCATGCATTCATCAATATCTCGGTACAAAACCTTAAAGAATAAGGGGAACGTCAGCACCTGCCACATAGACATACATATACACTTGCTGCAAACAATCTTTGTAAATGGGTTCAAACTGTTTCTGTACATTCCATAGGTAATAACTTCTTGTTAGAATAATGTGTGTCTATAAAGAGCACCTTCCAATGCCTATAGCTCCAACAAAAATGAATAATTGTGCTCCTCAAATTTCAAAACTTCGAAATTCGACCATCAAATTTTATTTGTGGGCCATTTTCGAAAATGGACCTATTTCGATCGAATAGATCCTTTTCGATCAAATAAAAATTTTTAAAATGTTCAAATGCATTGTTTGATTGAAACAATTTTTTTTTTATTCGATTTTCCAGGAAAGGCTCCAGGAGGTCCCCATAGGCTACAATGGGAATTCAGCAGCTTTAAGGTGGCAAAGTGTTGAATTAGAAGTTTTCAATTCAAATTTTATTTGAAAATTTTCTTCGACCCCTATGAATGTGCCCCTAACAGATATTAAGAGCATTAAAATAAGTCTGTAATAGGGTGGTAAGGAAGATGGCAGCTCTGCTGTACAAAGTCAAGTGCATTTTCTATCTAAAAGGAGCATTAGCCTAGGGAAATAGGTATAGATTATATATGTACCCTTATATATAGTAAAATACACTAAGGGGCAGATTTACCAAGGGTCAGTGTTAAAATTTGAATAAAATTCAGATTTTTAAAATTGAATTCCTAAGTAATTTTGGGCTACTTCGACTATCGAATAGCACAAAATTCTATTCAAATTGAAAAAATGGGAAAATGCCAATTTTCAAATTTTGAAGTACTGACCCTTTAAAATTCCTTCGACTTCGACTATTTGCCAGCTAAAAGCTTCTGAATTACCATTTTAGCTTATGGAGGACCTCCTAGAGCCAGTCCTGAAAATTTTTCTAAGTCCTGAGAATTCAAAGGATTTTGGTTGAAATTGTTCGAATAGATACATTTGAACAATTTCAATTTGATCAAAAACTGACTGTTTGGTCCATTTTCGATCGAAAATGCCCCCCCCTCCAAAAAAAAAATTCAGTGGTTGAATTTCACATTTTTTTCTATTCAAAATTTGATCATTAATAAATCTGCCCCTAAGTATGTCCAGGAACAGTAACCCATAGCAACCAATAAGATATTTGCTTTAAAACAGGTGACCAGGAAGTGCTACTTGTGGATTGTTTGCTATGGGTTACTGCACCTGTGCAAATTTAGTGGCTTTTATTACATAACCCCATTAGTGATTTAACATTATTTAACACCCATCCCAGTGATTTGGGCTTTAATCGGGGACATTATACCTTCAATACTGATTCAATGGATAGGGCATATGCTGAGCATAACTTTTCCTATTCTTTTAATTAGGAAATATCTATGGTTTATGTTCTTTTTTGCACCAAACTGGGCAAATTATAAAATGAAACTAAAGCCACATTCTGCTTCCTGATCCCAAGTTAAACAAACCAAAAGTCTACTGAAAAGCATGTGTATAAAGAAAGTCTTCCCATCCCCCAAATACAACTATGTTTTTAGATAAAGATCAGCTCATTATACATAGGCTTCTCGTGCATGCAGTCTCCTTCTGTGCATTTGTACAAAGTGTATATCTCGGTATGAACATTGTTAACAATCACTGACTGGATTATTCCTTTTCAGGGGTGTGTGCCCCTGGCTATACTAGTATAAAACTATACTTCTGCCTGAACTGTTGATTGGTATCTTCATTCATTAAACCCAATATGGCATGCACAAGCCAATGTAGATCCTGTTTCTTGTACAAGGTATTTTGTGTGCTAATTGTTAGTGCATGTCTGCCTGGAATCTTAGTATGTGTACATATTAGTAATGACAACAAATAAGGATAATTTCTTCTGAGCGCTCTGAAGAGGTTTCCAGCATTTGTCATTAAACATTTGTAGACCTCATTTGAGCAGTAATAGTGTGTCTAGATTACACCATTCATGAATATATACTTAACTTTCTTTTTTAGTCAATCATTTTCTTCATTAACATCTGCTAAAGCACCAGTGCCTTATGGAGGGTACAATGAACCTGCAGCTCCTTCAGCTCCTGCACCAAAACCTCGAGTAGTCACTACTGCAAGCATTAAACCTTCTGTTTATCAACCCAGTCAAGGTAAGACAACCAAACTTTGTATACAATACGGAAATAGTAATAGTTTGGCATAACTGTAATGACCAAGAAGTAGAAGCTTTAGAGTCTATAGGTCAGGTGTTACAAGGCGATTAAAAAAAGACACAAACCAACCTATAGAGGGAAATTCTCCCTATATCATATACATCATAAGTACAGTAGGGGTGCTACACCAATGAGGTCAGTTTAGATCCAGAATCCCCTGCCGACATTCTCGCAAAAAGTTGAGTGGGCGGGTGAGGGTTGTCATGTCATCAGTAAGCTGCCTCAGGTGGCAGAGGGGTCAGGAATGTCCCTGAATACATACATATCTCTGAAGGCTAATATATTGTTATATAGATCCACATTAAAAATAATAAAGGGAAATGTTGTGCTACAATAAGACGCATAATTCAAAATCACTGTTTTGGGTTACAAACCACACTTTTTGACTTAATATGAATTCCTGGATTAAAGGATAAGAAATCCTGAACAAGGAACAGGATTGTAAATGTTTTTGACGTTCACTGTTTTACTAGAACCACAGTATCTAAAACCTGCCACAAGATGGCAATACAATACCATAAATATCTAGTATGAACTGAACATAACTTTAAGAACCTAGCTTCAAGTTTCCTATAATTTAATTGCATATCTTTTATTCATTTTATAAAAAATTTAAAGAAAAGTAGATTTAAAATAGAGACTGGTTTAGGGTATACGTCATTTTCTGTTAGTGTGCATGGAGCTTTATGACTAAACCCAGTATGTGTGTATATAAGTGCATCAATCCTTATCCAGGGCACCACTATCCCTTCAGTAATCTCAAATTCAATGATTAAGGAGAGCACTTCAAGCAAAACGGCTGTGATTCAATTTATTTGTGGACTACAATTCACATGACATGTTTCGGGCCTTTCGTGCTCTTCGGGAACTATCTCGAAAATAAAAATGTAATATAAGCTTCATCACACTGAAATGAAAAACTTTCTAAATACAATCAGTTAAATATTCTGTACCATTTCTGAAATAATCAAGTTTATCTTCACTATTCCTCTCTCAGCATCTGTTTCTCCTCATTCTGCCTTCACTGAAGAATTTGGTGTCAGATAAAGCTGAAAAAATAGTTAAAAATTAGTTGTGGTCACACCTTAATATGCTTGCCATTAAGCAGCTGGTGTTTTCTATATTCTGAGTATATATTCAGACATAAATCATTTTTCCATGCTACATCAACAAAGTAGGTATCAGGATGTTTGCAAAAGCAGCTTTTGAAGCAAGCACGGGCAGATAAAGATTTAATAAAGGCTTTGGAATTTCAAGTACACAGAGTCCCAAAATGGTGTTCCTTGTTTCTTCTTTATACTACTTGCTTAGCACATAGTATGGATTTCTGGCAAATAGCTACTAGGTGGGAAGAAAGATTTCACAGAAGGGTAGAATTTTCTTTGGTTTTTTATTTTTGCCATTCCTCTTTCAGGAATTATTTCAGTTCCGGTATATGATTTTATTGTTAGTGAAATACAATTGAAATAATGCATTGCTAGGATACTGCAATATCAACTAACCTCTTGTCATTAGTTTGATAATGATCCAGTCATAGGTCTTTGAAATCCTAATTAAGTCTCAGAAATGCCTCTAGTGGCCCCACTAACTGTGAAGGAAAGTCACACTTCTGTACAGTTATGTAGTAGAACTTGGATATCTAACACAAAGTAGCTCAACAACTGGACTTGCTGAGAAATTTTTAACAAAGATCTTTCACTACTCATCAGAGCAGCTTCTTCAGTTCAACTGACTGGTGTAGGGGAGTTCTCCGGATATAGACTCTTACAACAATTCAGTCACAATGGCACATTGTAAATCTTCAGAGAGGTGAAATCTGAAATTCACAGAGGTGTTGATTCTGTGTACTTACTGTGATAAGAGTACCAATGTGTCATGCAACGCCTAGAAACAGGTGTTACTTGTGAGAGTTGCATGAATGGATATGTAAAAAGTTCTGAAACCACCAGGGTACAGATGTTAGAACAGCATTGTATGTAGCAAACAGGTGGTGTTGAAGGCCCCCGTCTCTGTTCAGGGATGGTTTCTCCACCTTAACATGAATCGCCTGTTTCACGACTCTCTCAAACCAGCGGCTTCTTTATCCAAGACTTAGACATAGTTATCTTCAAATGAGTGCCCCTTGTCTTTTAGGTGTAGAAAGACAGCCATGTTTTGTCCTGTAGAGTTCGCCCTCCAATGCTGATCCATTCGCTTAGTGAGCAGTTGTTTTGTCTCTCCAATGTATAGATCTGTGCACTCATCACTACACTGGACTACGTATACCACATTACTTTGTTTTCCTTTAGTAGTTGGATCCTTTGGGTGTACCAGTTTTTGTCTCAGTATGTTGCTAGGTTTGAAAAACACAGGGACATGGTGTTTGTTGAAAATCCTCCTGAGTTTCTCGGACACTACAGCTACATAGGGAATGACTATGTTTCACCTACTATGTGTCTCTGGGTTGTTATTTCTTTAGATGTTCCTGTTGGGCTTACAGTAGTTGCTGCTGTTTTGACAAAGGCCCAGTCTGGGTAGCCACACGCTTTCAAAGCTCCTCTTAAATGTTTATGCTCCTTGTCCTTGGACTCTGTATCAGTTGCCACATATTCCGCCCTGCAGTACAGAGTTCTTATGATACCCAGTTTGTGTTCCAGCGGATGGTGAGAATAGAACAGCAGATATTGATCCTTATGAGTGGGTTTCCTGTATACCTTGTTATTATTGTCCACTGAATCAATGTGTTCTGTAAAGGACGCCACTTCATTGGATCTGATTTAACCCCAAGTGTCATCCACATATCTGAACCAGTGACTCGGTTCCCTGGAAAGTACGTAAGCACTGTATTGCCCACTAATGGGGCTAAGATGTTAGCCAAGAATTTTGCAATGCTTAAAATGGTGCTGAAAATGGGCCTTAGTGGGGATCCTTCTTTGTGTATCTTGGGGAGTGGAGCATGGTGTGGCTTCTCTGGGGTACAAATGATGGTATAAAACTTGATTGATGGCTTTCGCCTTTTCAAGTTGTTGTAAGCAACCGATCACCTTTTTCTTGAAACAGCTGGTTGGGTCTTACCTTAAAGGTTCAAATGTATTGCTTTAACTGAGTAGTGTAGTTATCTTGCAGTGATAGTCACTTGTGTTGAGCACTTTTGTTGAGCTGGCAGGATAGTGATGTTCGGGTCCTTACTCAGAGAACGGAGAGCTCTCCTCTCTTGTGTAGTAAGGTAAGAGGGAGGTGTTCTGGCACTTGACAAGGCAGCTGACACTTTTAGACTGAGTTGTTAAGCTTCTTTTTTTTTTATGTGATTATTCTTGATGGCAGATTCTGTGGCTGAGATGAGTTCAACTACTGGGATGTGTTGAGGTGTCACTGCATAGTTCAACCCCTTCGTTAAAAATCAGCAAGTCTAGTTGTTTTGAGTGTTAGATATACCATGACCTGGATGAATGAGAATCTTCATAGTCATAGAACTGGGATGTTTTGTGTCTGTGCAACTGAATGAAACTGGAAACATCAGGAGACTGAATTTGCTACTATTGCAGACTTGCAGTGTTATAAAATATTATAAAGTATGTGCCTTGACATGTAAAAAAAACAGAAACTGTTTTTTGTCAGGTGTAAAAACACACCTTGATCTGAGCTGCCCAAGTGAAGTGTGAAAGCTATAAACAAAAGAATGTCTGGTCACTGTCTCAGCTCTCTATTCTATTCTTCCAGTGTAAATATAAGTTGAAAGACAGTTTTTAGAACCTCAACATAGTTAAACAGACACAGACAAAAAGAATGTTCACACCCACAAAATCTATCCCCTCTCTTCTGTGTGTGGGATATGCCAAACTGCCAAAACTCATGAATGTGCAGTAAGTCATGTAAGGTGTCTAATACAGACAAGCTCGGCCCCAGTCATGTCACACCAGGACCTGATCAGCTCTGTTCAGATTTGTTCAAGTTGGAAACAGTACCTGTATTAGCTAGTGGGGGTGGTTTCTGGTAATATGATTTTAGGTAGAAATGCATCAATGTAGTTGGTCCCTTGCAAATCGGTTAGAAAGATAAGCTGTTAGGCAAGGTATATACACTTGGCCATCTTGAATAAGGTTTGATAGTTAACAAGTCAGTGAACAAATGGTAGTTTTTGCACAGTCATTGACAGGCAGTGGCTCTTAAGCTGGCCAAACATATAACATCTGCTTGTTTAGCAACATTACCAAACGAGCGGATCCGTCCATGATATGCCCACTAAAGGCAGGGCTATATCGGGGTTATTCGAACATGTGGCCCTAAGGCTGAATGATCGGATTACAACCAGGAACAATGGGCTGAATGGGTCGCTCATAAGAAAAATCAAACATTCCCAATCGATTGCCAGATATTGATCGAGAAGACCTGTTGGAAGCCCCCATACACGGGCAGATAAGCTGCCAAATTGGTCTAAAGGACCGATATTGGCAGCTTTGTCTGCCCATGGATGGTGCCTTTAGACAGTCAGGTCATAAAGCAAAAATATACTCCCCCTTCTAACATTAGCTCACTCAGTTGGGCTTCTGTAGAAAAGAAGCATAAACACTAAATAAATATAAACATATTTGCATTTTTACACCAGCATATATATATAGAAAACTATAAACCGGGAAAAATACATGTATATTTATTTTTGACAGAATAGATAGTGTTAATGAACCTTTTGAATGAACTCAGAAAGGGAAGATATATTTCTCTTCAAAGGGACAGGCACAAATGTATTTATAAAGATTGCATTTAAAGAAGCTTCTATAAGGCGCAATTACTGCACAAAAAATTCAGCACTCGGCTACGACGCTATAATTCTAGGAAAATTGCCACTTTCCTGTGAATCTACATCAGGGATTCCCAACCTGTTTTACCCAGGAGCCACATTTAAATGTAAAAAACTTGGGAATCGTGAAAATACAAGCATGAAAAAAGTTCCTGGGTGTGCCAGATAAAGACAGCAATTGACTATTTGGTAGCCCCCTGGTTTTTATGCAACCAAAACTTGTCGCTAAAGGTGGCCATACACTGATAGATCCGCTCGTTTGGCGATGTCGCCAAACAAGCAGATTTCTACCAATATGCCCACCTTGAAGTGGGCGATATGGGGCTGATCCGATCGTGGTCCCTAGGGCCCAACGATTGGATCATAACGGAGGCCATATGGGCTGTCCGATAGCGGGACCGCATCAACGAACAGATGCAGCTGCGATCCAACGGGATTTATAGTCCCCCCCGATCGACATGTGGCCGGCTTTCGGCCAATTATCTATCAGGAAAGCCCATCGGAGGGTCACATATACGGCCCGATAAGCTGCCGACTTGGTCTGTCAGCAGCTTTTATCGGCCCATGTATGGCCACCTTAAGCCTAAAATTCAAAAATAAGCACTTGCTTTGAGGCCCCTGGGAGAAAAATGCAAGGGGCTAGTGAGTAACTTGCTCATGAGCCACTGGTAGGGGATCACTGGTCTAAATGAATAGGGCTGTCCAAATAAAAGCCTGCAGGCCAGATGTGTCCTTTCAGTAGATTTAATAGCTGCAGTCTTCTTAAGGCATATATGGTTATTTCATGGTGGAAGCAGTACAATATAGTTGTCATACCACCAGAATGAAGTCTAATGTTAGAATGGGGTATGTGTTAATGGGATGTAATAAATGTCACCATACACTGTCATACTTATTACCAATAAAGAATGAGATAAAATATTTTTTATGGAAATTAAAACAAGCCCTGCAAGTGATATGTAGTTACATAGCCATTTAAAAGAATAAAAAATTATTCTTAAGAGTTATGATTAGTGACAGAAAAAGGTCTGGACTGAGATTCAAAATAGGCCCTGTCATTTCAGGTACACATAGGCCCAAACAGTCTCCCACCAGTCCAATAAATAATAACATGGCTTCTTACAGCAGCCGCTTGGTCATTTGCCAGAACCCACATATTTCCAGTCCGGGCCTGACACAGAAATGCCTTGAGTCTGCCAATCACATGACGTGAAGAAAATACAAACAGGACAGTGTCTAATATTTTTCGGTTCATCAGTGATCAATACATCATCAGTTACTTGCTAGTATCACATTAAATTAAAATTACAATGACATGACTTTAAGATGTTTTTTATAATTACATAACGGAATCTGATGCTGAAGAACATATTAGTTTGGTGATTTCATCTAAATGCATTTATATCTGGATATGAAAAGATGTTTTCTGTTCTTTCCTTCTGTTGCCTATTCTTGTCATCTTCCCACAGCTCCTGCCCCAGGTCCAGTTCATCCACCAGCCCAACCACCAGCCCAAACATATGCACCACCTGCACAAGAACCCTCTAACAGGCCTCCCTGGGTGACAGATGATACCTTTTCTCAGAAATTTTCACCAGGCAAATCTACAACCACTCTCACTAAGCAAATTCTGCCAAAAGCTGCCCCACTTCCACCTACTCCAATCAATGCTCCCAGCTACACACCTCAGCCTGTCAGTCAGCCACCTCCACAGGCTCCAAGGGGTCTAATCCAACGTGCTGAAAGATTCCCAGCAAGCAGCAGAACTCCACTTTGTGGCAGTTGCAACAGCATAATTCGGTAAGAAAAACACAAGGAAAAAAAAGAAATGTCAAAATCTATTCATAGCAAAGCACAAAAAATACATAACTGGATTATTATTTACCTTGTGACATGGGGTTGGTTGACAGCTCTGTTATAGCATTACTTGTATATTGAGACTTGGTAGTGAATGGTGTGCAAAACAATACATATATAAAGGTAAGAAAACATATACATTTCACTAAGTTACAATAAATCAAGATTCAAATGCATCAGTTGACTCATTTCAAGGAAACTTAAACCTCAAAAGTTTGGCTGGCTGTACTAATATTTGAACTTTTGTGTGACTTCACCAGAGGGCCTTTCCTGGTAGCCATGGGCCGGTCATGGCACCCTGAGGAGTTTAATTGTGCTCACTGTAAGACATCTCTGGCTGATGTGAGTTTTGTGGAAGAACAGAAGGGCGTGTACTGTGAGCGCTGCTATGAGCAGTACTTTGCTCCAACTTGTGCCCGTTGCAACACGAAAATTATGGGGGTAAGTTCAGTTTGTTCAATCCAAAAAATGTTTCCTTACATTTACCTTGTGGAAATACAACAAAACCTATTTTTTTGCCCAGGAAACGAGTGCAAAATATTTAGGGATGCATCAAATCCAGGATTTGGTTTGGGATTCAACCTTTTCCAGCAGGATTCGGATTGGCCGAATCCTTGTGCCTGGCTGAACCAAATCCAAATTTGCATATGAAAATTAGGGGCGGAAGGGAAATCACATAACTTTTTGTCACAAAACAAGGAAGTAAAACATTTTTTCCCACTTTTTACCTTTCTGGCACTAATTTGCATATGAAAATTAGGTTTCGGATTCAGTTTTGTATTAGTCTGAATCTCTCATGAATGAAGAATTTGGGGATTTAGCTGAATCCCAAATAGTGGATTCGGTGCATCCCTAAAAATATTAAATTACTCAAACAAGGAAATTCAGACTGGTGTCATAAGACCAAACTGCTTAATCATCACTTCTTGTGTCCATTGCACGGTTTTGAGGAGATACAGGCCACAAGCCTGCAAGCACATACACACTTAGGGGCCGATGTACTAAATTCACATGAATAGATCGAAGTTCGATTGAATTCGATCGAATTTTGAACGTAGGATTTATTCGTTTGGTCAAATATGCCAATTTTGGCATATTGGATCATCGAATAGCAAAAGGTCGAATGATCAAATACATTCGAATAGATTCTAATGAACTAATATTCGATCATTCGATCAGCGAAGTATTTAAATTTTTAAGTTTATTCGATTGCCTACTTCGCCAGATTGGACCAACCGAATTGCAATAGAAGCCTATGGGAGCACTCGTTCGAATCGTATGAATCATTTGATTCATTAAATTATTTGACTGATCGAATAAATTAGTATTCGATCGTCGAATGATTGAATATCGAATAAAAGGTAGCCTAAAACTATTTGTTTAGCATTCGACGATCGAATGCTAATCGAATATCGAATTTGGTCGAGCTAATTATGGGGAATAATAGTAAATTTGCCCCTTAATATGCATAACTCACAGCTCACTGTCTTAATTTTTCATGCTTTCTATTTTTGAACTCCTTTTAAAGGGCAAGGAAAGGCAAAGAAATACAATCTAATTTTTACTTTCTTTAATGAAAAAGAAATCTATCTCCAATATACTTAATTAAAAAATGTGTACTGTTTTTATAAGAAACCTGACTGTATGCAGTGAAATTCTCCCTTCATTTAGTGCTGTGGATAGGAATTTTCAGATGGTCCCTAACTTCTGGCAGGGAAACAATCATACTTATAAACAGCAGGGGGAACCCCTGCCTTACTTACCAGCTAAGCAGAACTCAAGCAGCTTTGTTTTTTGATCATTTATGACGACCCCTAAGAATCCCAGATCACACTGAGCATGTGTAATTAGTCTAGTCTTGCAAAGATGTATAACAAAGTTACAAGATGACAGCCCCCTGTGGCCAACTTTGGAAGCATAAATCATTTGTTTTATTAGGCTTGTGGTGCAGTAAGTTCATGTTTATGTTTAGTATTCAAAATACAGCATTTCTAGCCTTTTTCTATTTTACACTTTCCTTGCCCTTTAATCATGTAACTTTCGCCTTTGTGCCTGTCGGTGAACATCCTGAATCATTTCATATTTCCATCTCCTCTCTTCTTCATTCATATAAATAAAAAAATAAATCATAATTATAATTACAAGCAAAATGTATGTTAAGCAAGCCCTTTTTAATGATCTCATGTTGAAAAGGTGGAATACTCAGGGCCATATTTATATTGAGGCTCCCAAGGTCCTGTGCCTAGGATGGCAGGTTTTGGGGAAGCCCTCGAGTGCCTATAAATTAAATTTTTAAATAAAAAATAAAAAATCACCCAGCTGCTTCCACAGATTTCCATAGAAAATCTGGTGAAAGGGCTGGGGGGGTTGACTGGTAGGGGGCTAGCTGGTTGGCAGAAGTGATGGTGGACGCATGTGTCGTGTGCCATCACTTCCGCAATGTCCATGTGTGTGACGTCATGCTCATGACACGCAGACGTCACACGTGGTGCGTAGGGGGGTTGTTTAAGTCAGGTGCCTAGGGCAGCATCAGACATAAATACAGTCCTGGGTATACTGCTCCTTTAACAGACCTGTAAAGAAGGAAAATAACTGAACTGCGCAAAGCAGCCTACTGTAGTATTGTATCAATTGAGCATGCAAACAAAACAAGGAGTAGTAAAGGACAATCAGCTTTCAATAGCAAATTGTTAAATATGTGTAATTAATGTATATAGGCGTTACAATGTTGCTTAGAATTAACTTTTTTTTTTCAATTTTGAAAATTCAAAATATGGATTTACTAACTCTTTAAGGGAAGCAAGAGAAACTGCCCCGGGATATTATCTTGGCTAAGTAATAAATCTTTTAGGCTCTTTTGATATGTAATTGTTTGGAATGTGTTGTACAATAAGGGAGGTAACTTTTTTGCGCTTTCTTTTTGATGTTGTGTTTGGCTACAAATGTCTGTACAATCAAGTAATAAACAGAAGTTAAAATAAAGCAATGTATATGCTTAGACTTGTTTGACTAAGGCATAACATTCAATATATTTGCATGTAAACAGTTATTAGGTGTTCAACAAAAACTAGAAAATAGGCATCTATTCTTATCTATCATTCCGAAACACACACAGACACATATGGGGCAGATTTTCATTTAAATCACATAAAAAAAATTCTGCAGCTAAACTTACCATGAAAATGAATACATCAGCCCCGTAGTGTAAATCATTTTATTATTCTTAATATTACAGCATGCTGTTTCTCCACATGAGTGAATATTGAAGTGGAAGTTTTATTGAATTGCACTGATACTTTATATGGGCATTCTGGTATCTTGAATTCAATGTATCAAAATTTCTAATTATGTATCAGAAAAAAATCAATGTTACCTTTGTACATTATCAGAGAACCTGAGTATACAGAGCTGCAATATTGTTTGCAGGGTCTCTGTGAAGGCTCTTTGTCACATGGTAAGTTATATGCTTTAGACTTAATTCCCAGATAACACTCCAAAGCTGTGAATAGACCCAGAGAAGCATTACAAGGTTGCAGTGCACCAGACTAGTTAGATTAGAACAAATCTGGCAGAAGAACAAAAAACTGCCTCAACTTTATCTTGCTTTATTCACAGCTTTAGTCTGGGAATGATGAGCAAACAGGAGTAATTTCTTGGAAGTGACTGTCTTACAAAACGCCCGTGTTATCTGTAAGATTAAACATAATCACAGACTGGTATGCAGAGGGGCACATGACGCAGCTGGTATGATATTTGGGTAATATCAGAAATAAAACAATAGGATACATTATCAACTGCATAATTTAAAAGGACAGTATACCCCTTTTAAGTTATGGGAGGGGGGTGTATAACGGTAATCTTAAACATCTTGTAATCTTACAAAGACCAAACATTGAGTGGCTAAAATTCTCCTGGTGGTTGTTTATATTGTAATTTGTGCATGAAAAGTACTAATCACATTTATTTTATTCATATTTTGCCACCAACAAGTCAAGAAAGTTTAGAATTCTGTAATTGTTTTTCTTAGAATAAGCGTGCCAACACTGATACCAATAGAGTTACCCTAAGGCTAGGGTTGGCTCCTGGCTGGTAAAAATCATGGTTTATCCCAATGTTATTAATAGGGAAAATAGATAAATATATTGGAAGGCCGGTATTTTTTTCCAGAAAAGGTGGCAACCCTACTTAAGGCATATACCATCCCCCCATACACCCAATATCAGTTTACTATGCTTGTCAGCTTGATAAATGATCCCCAAATTTCAGAGAACATAGACATGCTCATTGAAAACACAATGCTATTTGGTACTGCCTGTGTTTGCAACAGATCCATAACTTGCCTCCAGGGGGTTCCCTAGCAAAAAAAATTACTCCTTGTTGACATGTTTGTGTGGGTGCAATGATCACATTATAGCAACATTCAGTTAGGTGGAGATTCAGTCACACAAGCCAAACAAAAATATGATGGCATAAAACTTCAGCCAAACAAAAATATGATGGCATAAAGCTTCAACCATGTATATTGTG
>CM044443.1:47977711-47989704 GCA_024363595.1 Xenopus borealis
AAAAAAAAATGTTTTCCCATGACAGTATCCCTTTAACCTGCAACATTTTCAGTCTAGTTGGAAGTCACTAAAGGGTTCTGCCCACTAAGTAATGGTTCATTTGGTTTATAATTATTAAACAACTTAAAGGAAACTGATGGTGGGAGTGGCATTATCCTTCTCCTATCACACACTGTCAGCAGTAAAAATCAAACTTTGCAGGGGCCCATTATAAACATAAAATAGAACTTAATGATTGATGACCCTTCAGCTGCTGTTAAAGTCCAAACAACCCAGGCAAACATCTTGCTGTCCATGGGTGCTGGGAATTGTGCTGTCTTGCATTATTATTATTATCTACTTGCTACCGTATATACCGCCCGAACTCTGTGTAATAATGCATAGACTTATTCAGTCAAACCCCAGTACAGTAGAACCCCCATTTTAATTCAGGGGATCAGAAAAAATGGTGGAAAATCCAGGAAAATGGAAAATCAGGGAAATGTTTTATGCATAATAAATATAGGTGGGACCACAAAACATCATTGGAAAATGAGGGAAAACTTTAAATCATGGGATGTAAAATTGAGGTTCTACTGTACAAGGTATGTCTGAAACAATCTTTATATTTGGATCCACCTTCAGGATCACAGGAACTAATTATGTTGCAAAATGTTGCTAAGCATTTCAGGGCACAAGCAGCGAACATAAACACTTCCTAGTCATGTATTTACTTTCCTTGGCAAACAGGCTACATGAAAAGTTTGATATACTGCAGTCTATTGTATTTGCCAAGAAAGGGGAAGATTAATGCTCAAAGCAGAAAGTTTTAACCCCCGAAAAGAAAGCCTCCTTTTGGTAAAAAGTAGCATTCTATGTTCTCCTCTATGGGAAATGTGGTTTCAATTAAAACGTAATCACCAACATGCAGCTTCTCTTTGCAGGCCTCAGAACTTAGAAGCAGATTAGAACTCACAAACACATTTGCCATTACATTAACTAGTTTTGTGCAGATACTGAATTCAAGAAAGACAGTGTTTGAGAGAAAAAATATTCCATGTCTTCAAATGCATTGTTTTACACTGGCGCTCTGGGCATCTTGTAAGAAGCATTTCCTACAACATACAATAGTGGTGCCTCAGTTCAGCTGTACTGGCAAAATAATGATGCAGCTTCAAAGAATTTCTTTGCATTTCTGTGCTTGGAAAACATGGATGGTTAAAGTGAGAAATCTTTTAATGAGAATTACTCAGGGTTGTGAGTACCTACTACTGTGTGTCTATATGCAACATTAAGACTGAGGAGAAGTTGCAGGAAGATTTAGCCGCCTGGTGACGAATCACCTCAATCAATTCCTTTTCCAAAATCGACTCACAAGGAAACTTCAGAGAAGGAAGTGCTCTGAGTGCCATCCCTCCAGCAATTTAGATTATAGCCGACAGGAAGGGAGTTCTGGGAGATTAGTCACCTGAAGAAGAGGCGGTTTGTCCCGGACGACTAATCTCCGTGAATCTCCACATGTGTATCTGCCCTAAAGATTATTGTTCTAAAACATGTTGCTCACCATCCCTTTGGATGTTCCCAGGTGCTTAGCTTTAATGTCCTGGCTTGGAGGCAAGTTATGTGCATAAAAAGCAAGTTTACTGCCAAGCAGAGCCTCCTGCAGACTGCCAGTCCACATAGGGGCTACCAATAGTAAAAAAAGCCCATAATTGACACCCCCAGGAACTTCTTGCATGCTTGTGTTAACACATTTGAAGGTGTCTCAAAGATTTTACAAAAATTGGGGATCCCTTTTCTAAAGCATACCTGTGGATCTTAAAATTCAAATGTTGGCACAGCAAGCTGCCACAGAAACAGCAAAACATGTATGTGTGTAAAATGTGATGCTATAAAAAATTGTTCAGCCATGCAACTTGTCTGTTGAATTTAGTGTGAATATTAGACCAATCAGAATAATCACCAGGCCCCAAATTAAAGGCAGGTGTCTGAATGCACTTCATAACATCTGCAAAAATGTTTAATAAGGCATCTCACATGACCCCACTGCAAACCCAGGTGTTGGTGAAATTTTCCACTAATGGTTTCCCTATACTTGCACTGTGCTAAATGTGTGGTTTGTTTTTTCCCCAGGAAGTGATGCATGCCCTAAGACAGACTTGGCACACCACTTGCTTTGTCTGTGCAGCATGTAGAAAGCCATTTGGTAATAGCCTTTTCCATATGGAAGATGGAGAGCCATACTGTGAAAAAGGTATATCATCAGATTCACTTTAATTATTGATAAGTGTGTATGAAAATATTACATTTGCTGCCAAATCACTTTCACTCTCTCCAATATCAGACATTGTTTATAGGTACTATCCAAGGAACATATTATTTGTACTTTGCAATTCTATTTTTGTATATATATCTTTAATGCGCCAGTTATATTTAATTGATTATGAAAGTATAATAGCTCAGTGTTCCCTTTGGAAATGAAGTATGTTCTGTTTTAAACAGATTTGCAAAAAGACGAAACAATAAAAGTAACATTTTGTCATGCAATATTTTTGGTGATTTAAAAAATACAGGGTTTAAGGTAGAGGCATATGCCAGTATACTTTTATGATTAAATACTTAAGGAATTTGCCTAAATAAAGTTATCTATGCAGTCAGACACACAAGCACAAACCTATGACCTTAGCTCACAGGCCAATTAGACCAAATGACAAGTCACGCGGCTAATGTAGTGAGAAATAAATCACAATCCGCCGGCCAAGATGTCATTAGTTGAACCCACAAAGAACTAGACGTTGTCCTAACTAACTTAAGTCAAGTGTCCCTGGACAAATTACACCTGTGTTACTGTAGACAAACATATTCCATTTGGCATTGATTTTATGCTCAAGCTTAAAACTAGCAGATTTTGCTTACTGAATAATTTGCCACAACGTTTCACCAATATTCAGTGTAGTCAATGGAAAAGCAAAATTACATTATGGTTATGGCATTCTAAGCTCTGCAATAGCACATACAGTACATTATCCTTCCACTTTGCTTCAACTGTGCCCATATAGATCATTGTTGCTTACCCATAGCAACCAGTTGGCAGGCAGCATTTACTAATCACCTGTTTAAATGCAACAATCTTATTGGTTGCTATGGCATACTGCCCTGGGCAAATTCTGTGCCTTTTATTAAATACCTAACCTTATTAAGTTATACAAAATTTAAGCTCGGGTTAAAAAAGGCAATTTTCATGGATTGCTTCAGCACAAAATAAGGGAATTGGCACACAAAGAGATTAGTTGTTTGCCATAAGCTTTGTGAGGCAATTTTGACCTAACTTACTATATTACTATGGTACAATAGATTTGTCGCCCACGGTAACAATGAATTATCACGTGCGGCTAATTTGCTCATGTGCCATTACCCTATAAGTGTCAAGAACCTCAGGTCAAGTAAATAACTGTCACAACCCAACTTTGTTTTTTAGAAGGGGGTTCAGCTCCACTAGTTTAGCAAGTAGTGTTCTCTAAACTAACTTGGGTTATGACTAGAATAAGAGCGGCCAGGCTCTTCTGCCTTGGGTGACAGGATGATCCAAATTATGATAGGGATAGGTGCCCGGAAATTACCTGTGGTCGTTGCTGGATATCAAAACACTGTTAAATTGTACCATGATGTTTGATATCATAGGGGCTTGTCTCCTTTTGCCTGTCCCCACCTGCAGAGTAAAGTGTAAAGTACTCAATGAAAGGCCATGATACGTTTTTTATCATAGATTATTTTGTTTAAAAAATACATTTGCAGGAATTATTGCTGTCTTTATACAGAAAATCGACTTATTTACAGAGTGAAATACATTTTCAGTTTTTAATACAGAATTTTTGTTTGTTTCCAGATTATGTTGCTCTGTTTAGCACTAAATGCCATGGGTGTGATTTCCCAGTGGAAGCAGGCGATAAGTTCATTGAAGCTCTTGGCCATACATGGCATGATTCCTGTTTCATCTGTGCTGTAAGTAATTTTGACATAATAGTAATACATCATCAGTATACAAAATACAGTATACAGTTCATCCAGAACAGGTTCTTTTAAATGTGCACCCATGTGGTAAAAGGGAAAGGTTGCATGTAAGTGTAAAAAAATTAGAGCCAGTATGGGCATCACTAGAGGACTCTGGAACAAAATGTCATCAAGTACATCATTCTTAATGTACACAAATACTTACATACTCAGTATCAGTTTCTTATTCCCACCACTTTCAGCCCATTCTATCTACCAACCTACTTCAATTAAAAGCACTAGGCAAATTTGTACCTGGAGAATAACCTATGGCAAGTGAGAAGAAGTTTTCTTTCAATGCTCAGCCTGCAGTTGGAAATATCTAATTTCTAATTGACTTCTATGGGCTACTGCCCAGGTGCAAATTTGCCCAGTGTTTATAATGAGTTCAAGTGTGTGGACCAGCTGCAGTAACACCCCCTGTAGCTATGGATTTCAGACACTTGGCATACACATGGATGCCACCAGCTGAACCACTGCTTGACACAGAATGACCAAGACAGAAGTAATGCGGAGAACCCACTTTACCATGGTCAGCTGATTAAAATGGCTGATATTGTCATATCATCACTAAAGAGGTATTGGCTCAATTGTGTATAAAGCAACCTTACATTTGATTTGCTGAATTTATTAATTGTATTGCACTTTAGTTCATTTCACTTTGCAAGTAAAATCTTTTTTAAGTCTCAGTAAATAGAAGAAATATAATTTGTCAATGATAATACTTGATATCTATCTTGTAGTTATAGGTGGGGTTCTCTAATTAATTTGTTAAAGCAACCTTACATGATGAACTGGACTGGATAGAAAATCAATTTAAAGGGATACTGTCATGGGAAAACATGTTTTTTTCAAGACACATCAGTTAATAGAGCTGCTCCTGCACTGAAATTCATTTTTCAAAGGGGCAAAAAGATTTTTCTATATTTAATTTTGAAATCTGACATGGGGCTAGACATATTGTTAGCTTCCCAGCTGCCCCCAGTCATGTGACTTGTGCTCTGATAAACTTCAGTCACTGTTTACTGCTGTGCTGAAAGTTGGAGTGATATCACCCTCTTCCTCCCCCAGCAGCCTAACAAAAGAACAATGGGAAGGTAACCAGATAACAGAACAACAAAAAAAGCCAAGTCAAGTCCCACTGAGACTGATTCAGTTACATTAAGTAGGAGAAATAACAGTGTGCCAGAAAGTAGTTCCATCCTAAAGTGCAGGCACAAGTCACATGAATGGGGGCAGCTGGGATACTGACAATATGTCTAGCCCCATGTCAGATTTCAAAATTGTATATAAAAAATCTGTTTGCTCTTTTGAGAATTGGATTTCAGTGTAGAAGTCTGCTGGAGCAACACTATTATTTGATGTGTTTTGAAAAAAATGTTTTCCCACAACAGTATCCCTTTAACTAATGAGCTTGTTGATCAGTTGGTGCAATCCAAAGCCAAACAGCTTGGAATCAACCTGCAGTGATTTATAATTTTTTTGTTGTGTAACTTTGTATTACACCAAATGATTGTATATGTTAAACAAACATTGATTCTGTCATGTAAGTTTTCTATTTGTGTTCCAGGTTTGTCATGTGAATTTGGAAGGGCAACCATTTTACTCCAAAAAGGATAAGCCCCTCTGCAAGAAACATGCCCATGCCATCAATGTTTAAAGAATAACTGGCAAATATGAAGCTAAAGATCAACTGAACATCCAAGCAGTACAACAATTATTGTTCCATCTAAATGAGTATTGTGTACCTTATGACATCTAAAGTGCAACATATTTGTAACTTACTTATTTGCTTTTATTTATAAAGAGAGCATAAAAAAGAACATTTACAATTGTTATTTTGCAAAGGGCCTATATTATATGTTAATAGGCAAGAACACCACTTTAACTATGGAAAATTGCATACAGAGGGATAACAAATAGTGACAAACCTATCCAGGAACACTTAGTTCCACTTAGTACTCTAGAACATTTGGTCCCTGTGTTTATTTATTATCCTTCTGTGCATAAAACAATAGGCTTTCATGCCTAATGAGACCAAACAAACGTGTTTGGTTATCAAAACATTTTATAGGTTTTTACTGTGAGTGAAAATGTGGCTGAAACCTTGCCAGGTATATCTGCAACGTTATAAACACCTGAATACCAAAGTGGAAGCCTTTCTACATCAAAACAGATAAGAGCTATAAGAACTGTCTTATTTGTTGATAGAAAATCAATGTTTACATACTCCAAAAATTATAATATAGGGCCCACAATGTATTTCAAATAGAGGTGTAACCTTCCACGGATTATACAGTATAGTAATGAACAGTGATGTAGATGGTAGGTATACAAAACACTGAGCTATACAGTAATTTAATATCAGTGACATGAATATATATATATATATATATATATATATATATATATTTATGCAAATATATTCTATACATTTCCTTCACTATGTTTTGTTCAGCACATCCACCCTGCCAGCAGAAATTGTGTTAAATCCAGTTCTGTAGAAGAATTAGACGCTGAAATAGTTATAATGAAGCCTGGAGATTGAAAGCAGAGCTCTGGGTCTAGCACAAAAATAATCAGAGTGCCAAGCAACCAGATGTATGGTATTTTTAGAGCCATAGTGGATAGTGTTTTAAAATAAATTAAGTGCATCTTCGCCAAAAAAGGAAGTGCTTCTCTACTGTTTGTCATGCACCTACTAAAAAATCAGGCAGTATGGGCCTGGCCTCAAAGTACATGCCAGAGGCTTTCAAATCTCAGTGCTATAGGGAGCTTGTATCAGTTATACAAATGGTTTTTTTTTACCACCTCACTATTAAATATAATTTATACTTTTTTTTCTTCCCTAATGCACAAGGAAATGAGGAGTGATAACATAATTTTTATGGTTATATTAAATTATTAAATTGTTATGGTCATCATTTAGGGGCAAATTTACTATTTTTCACATAAAATTCTTCGAATCCATTCGCAATTCGATAAGTATTGGACTATCAAATGCTTATCAAATAGTTTCAGGCTTTAATTTCCTCGATATTCGATTTCTCGATGAAATCGTACGATCGAATACCGATTGTTCAGTTTCACGAAAAAATCGTACTTTTTCCTTTGAGCCTTTCGAAAAATTTGTACGATTTGAACGATCGAGGCGCTCGATCGTACGAATGGTATTCGAGCAAGTCTTTGCAAAACAAGCCTATGGGGGGTTCCAATAGGCTTCTATTGGTATTCGGTAGGTTCAATCTGGCAAAGTAGGCATTTGAAGGATTTAAAAATTTTAAATCCTTCGAATATTCGGTATTCGATGATCGAAGATGCCAAATTTGCATATTCGATCCTCTGAAAAAAACGTACGATCAGTATTCGATCGAACTTCGATCTCTTCACACAAATTTTTTAAATCTGCCCCTTAGTTTTGCAGTATCTGAACTGACAATGTGATTTGTCCTTTAAAGGAACAAAAGAAAGTTGAAAATAGCAGTAATGCAAAGGAACTTTATTTTAACAGTGTGTGTGTGTGTGTGTAGTTTTAAAATTATATTTGCTAAATGACTATAAATAGATTTTGTCTGAAGGAGAAAAAGTGAGAACTGAATAGTAATGTATGTGTTTAAATAATAATAATTGAAATTGTATCAACATTTGAACCACTTTCTAGTGTTATAGCAACCAGATAGCAGGGATTAAGTCTGAATTCTCCCCATAAATCGGCTAGATATTTTAAGAAATGATTTTTCAGAAATGTTTTCATTAAATACAATCATGATCAGACTAGCTACATTGCTGTGGGTCTGTATATATATATATATATATATACACAAACAATGCCAAGGAAAGCCAACATTCTCAAATAAAAAGTTCATATGCCTGGGTGCAGTATCCATAATTTTATCTATAAGAAATCCAAGAAGATCCGCACTCACAGGTCTTATTACTTAAATAAAAATGTTTTTATTGCAGAGCTTACAGCCTATCGTTTCGGCCTCTTCCGAAAGGCCTCGGATGAGGCTGAAACGTTAGGCTGTAAGCTCTGCAATAAAAACATTTTTATTTAAGTAATAAGACCTGTGAGTGAGGATCTTCTTGGATTTCATATATATATAGCAATGTAGATAGTCTGATCATGTATGTATGTATGTATATGTATATATATATTGATGAGGAATAGATCCGCACTCCATTGTTTTGTGAATAATCAAATTTTCTTTATTGTGTACATCAATCCTATTGATGTACACAATAAAGAAAATTTGATTATTCACAGAACAATGGAGTGCGGATCTATTCCTTATCAGTATAAACATATATTTAGATCCTGCACCCATGATTGACTGAAGGACTGATTCCGGATTAGAGCGCGGCTAAATTCACATGATTCACATGAAGGATTCAAAGTTCAATCAAATTTTCAAAAAGATTTTAATTCAAATTTGTTTTTGAAGACCACTTCAACCAGTGAATTTAGAAAATTCGATCGAATAAATATCTATTTGAATATTCGACTATTTGACAGTCGAAGTACTTCCCATTTAAATTTTTATTCGACTGCCTAGATCAAAGCTGAAAGATGAATCGATAGATTCGAACATTTTTATCGATCGATCGAATATTTGCTATCCGATCGTTTGACCAGTCGAATTGCGGCAAAATCCTTCAAATTCGATATTCAAATTGGAAGGATTTTTTATTCCCCAGCTATTCACATGGTCGAATTCGAGGGTTTTTTTAACCCTCGAATTTGACCAATAGTAAATCTGCCCCATAAAATTCCCCAGCTTCTGGGTAGTAAATCTGCCCCATAAAATTCCCCAGCTTCTGGGTGCATATACATTATTATTACTACTACTACTATTACCATGTATTTATAGAGCACCAACATATTGTGCATATATGTTTTTTCTGCTTAAAAAGTTTACATATATACATATATATTTATTTTAATTTAGTTACAGTATCCCTTTAATACCTTTCAAAGAATCTCAGCCTGTGCTGTCCCGTCCCAGACTTAACAATCAGAGACAGCTTTACTAAAATGTGCTCAGAAATTCTTCTGTTGCCCATGCACATGACATTGTTACAATAATATTTTCATGAAATGACTGAGGAGCAAATTAAGACCATTAACCCTTGTATAAATGTGTGTTGTGATATGTAAATGTATATGTTAATACAGTGGCATAAGAAAAGAAAGCAGACCGAACAGCTGAGGTGGGGCCATGGTGGTAGAGAGGCAAGGGATAATGGGTCCTAGACATGAGTAGAATGAAACCCTCAGCCTAGAAACATATTTTCTGAGGTTGAAAATGGATTTCAATGCACCCCCTGTATTCATGCTTTACAGCTTAAGATATTAGTCAAGATTTTTTTCTGTGCTGAAATAAACTTAATAAATCTAACAGTATCAGTTAGCATTGTTAGTGCTATAAAACAAATTAATATTAAATTCATACTGGTGAATCCATCAATACACTACAGTTTTATTTTTGTGCTTCAAAGTTTTTTGTACCTCTGCTTTCCAGTGAAGGGACACATTGCTTCTGCTGCAGTGCAGACAAACCCATTTCTTATTATTAATGTATACTAATACTTATATTCCTGGCAATGCTAACTCTCTGCCTATGTTTTAATGATTTTTCATGGTAAATAAATAATGTAAAGATCTTACTTAAACCTTTACCAAGTGTGCAGGAACAAGTAAGGAAAAGCTGTTTGACTCTAGAAAAAACACTATACAGACTTTTTTTTCTGCCAGTGGGGAAAACTCTATCCAAAGCAGCACATTGTCTAGCTGAAATCCAACCCCTTATGCTAGGTAACAGTTCATCTCAATTGCCACATACACAGTGGGCCATTTTTTTGTAAAAAGGGAACTTTTACATTAGCCATAGAGTCCTGATTGGCATCTAGTAGGTATTTTAGAGAGTAGCTAAGCAGAGTAAGGGGGTGAAGCACATACAAAATGAATGATGTAATATTAGCATCATGATCAAACTGAACAAACTTTTTTCCTTTATTGGAATTATTTTTCCATTATTTCACTGATTCTATGCACTCCTCTCTTCCTTGTTAGGGATGCCAATTTTTAAATATTTTAAATTACACTAGGCATTTTAGTTCATAACATATGGATGTTTGTGACATACCACTGCTTGAAAACATGAATCTATGTATTTGTTATTTACTTTTTATTTGGGTCTAAAGACCAATTAAGCGCCAACAGTTCCCACACACAATAAATCTAGTGGGTCTGAATGTAGAATCTGTTAACTTTTTGGACATTTTATAGCATTTTAATTATAATGTTTCATGCAGACATCAACACTATTTCCATCATTAGATTTCTGTAAGTTATACAAAGTAGGTTTATGGTAAGAGAGGAAAAACAAAAAACCTTTATTTTGATTTCACTGCCGTACTATTCATGCCTTGATTTTGTTTTTGGAATGAAAGAGTTTTTTATATTTGTATTTTATGACTTCATAGGCCAGGAACCTACCGCTTGTGCTTTCAAACTGTAGCAAAACTAACTATCCAGCATCTTACAGCAGAGGAACTTAGACCTACAGATTTGCAGTCAAAGACAGCAGACCCCTATCCTAGGCATCTGCTAGTGAAATTATGCACATATTTTCTATACACTTTGACTTAAAAAGAATAAGAACATTTTTATGTTGTGAAAATTGAGCCAATGTCTACTTAGGCCTATGAAGCTTGCAATAAGTCACTTTTTCTAACGTTTTAAGATTCTGTTTAAGCTTAAAAATATTTTTTTTTAATATTGAAACTATATTTATAATACATTTAGTTACAATACTAATACCACTGTCAATGCCTTAATGAAGTTTGGCTTGATAAATTATTTTAGATTAGCTATTTATCAGTAAGCATATATTTGGCAAATCTGGATAGGTATGAAGTTGTTCATTTTACTTATTATTTTGATGTGTGTGTGTGAACATTTTACAATTGTATTAACAGTTGACAATATCATTTTGGATTTTTATTTACCAAGCAGTATTTTCTATAAGCCATGTTATGTAGGTGGAAGTAATTTAAAGAGGCAGCATGCTAAAGGTTAAGGTTTACTTTTTCTTGTATAGGCCAGGTCATAACCATGACTTTTTATATTTTCTGACATTTTGTACATGTATTTTAATACCCATGATATGTTATACATCCCCCAGAAATCTAATGCTTGCTCTGAATAACAAAATTGCTAATGAACATATCTAGGTGGTTCCATAACCTCACACCTGCCTGGCACCCATAATTGTAAATCTTATCTTATAGTTAAGGACTGCTTTGTAGACACTTCAAATAATGTTTGAAAATATTGTGTGGATATGTGTGTTGCTGATGAGAAAATAAATGGACTTCTGTGACATCTAGGGTTTAGGCTGATGTTTTTCTTTACTTTTTACTAAATTGCTTTGATTTTAAAAACCTGTCTGTGTGCACACTACAGTAACAAGCAATCAAACACTGAAAAATATTTAAGCAAATCAAGAGACTTACCCAGCAGTGCTTCTGTCCATTTCAGAAATTGTATTGACAATTAAGTTGAGTGTATGGTGGTTGTTTTCAAATAAAAAAAAAAAAAGCTTATCACTACTGTTCCAGTAAATTATTTATCTACATGTATACTCTGCATCATGTGCTGGACACAAGGTTTTTTTTTCAGTTACTCCTCCCAGTGGTCATGACAAGGCAGCTGGTCAAACCCAATAAGTACAATAAAGCACATTATGAATAGACATTTTTACAAAAGTGTTTGTAATCATAGCAGTCTTGGGTGGGGTGCATGAGGGAGTAAGTTTCATTCATAGTGGTGTTCCCAGAGTAGCAGATCTAGGTAAGAAGCATGGGTACTGTAGCACTAATTCAGTATTATCCAACTTGTGGTTGTTGTTAAAGGAAAAAGAAAGTTCAATAAAAAAAATTATTTTTAATGTGAGCCTTTC
>CM044443.1:48007435-48020788 GCA_024363595.1 Xenopus borealis
AACGTTATATGGGGCATAATCGTAATGCATTGTTTTACCTTATGGAGAAACTGTTTTGAGTAAAGTTATGTGTATGCTTTCTGACAATTAAGGTTTAAGTTGAGGTTCTAAGTTTCAAAGGACAAACAGCGCTCACAGCATGAGGTCAGATCCACGAAAAAAAGAATAAAAGAAAAAAGGAAAAAAGAGAGATTTCCACCAATCTAGTGTAGTATTTTCCAAATATATACACACACCTTTATGTGATTAGCATATACACTAAATAAGTAAATAAGTAAATTAGTAAAAGTGTCCCTTGTGTCCACTCTGACGTATTATCCTAGACTTTATCTTATACGGATTTATATAGAGGGGTACTCACAAACGTTTAAGGGATACTGTGCAGAAAAGAGGCGTAGATAGCAGCGGATTTCACATGCGACTACAAAGCTTCATCCCACTATGGAAATTCACTGACATAGTGTAAAATTGTAAACATCTTTAATAAATAAATGTTAAAAAATGCACACACAATGTTCCAGAAATAAAATCGCATAAAATATTTTGTCTCCCGCAATCACCGCTTCAGCGTCCCCAAGAGTCTACAAGCTGTTGATGTTTCGGTGCGAAAATTCGCCGGCGTCTTTTCCCAACGCGTGTAAACCTCAGGCGCTGGATTGTCATATAATCATATCTATTGTTCTTTAACTCCTTATGACCCATCTGTTGCCATGGAGTCGGTCAATAGGTCAGTGGGGCCCTTCCCGATGATTATTATATCGTCTATGTAGCGACGCCATAGGACGAGGTTGGCCCCCAGTTTAAGGCATGGGAGAACATAACATTCCTCCCAATAACCCATATGCAAATTCATATGCAAATAGCGTCTCAAAACATTTTAAAGAAGTCCACAATAAAAATCCAGCATATTTAACATATTGGGGTATAGAAGAGGTGAAGAGAAAGTGGAGAGGAGGGGATAATTTAACTCTGCAAAGCGAGAGCAGATGGATCTCTAACTTAGAAACATTTACCCCAAAAGGTCTAAATATAGATATCAACTTGAGGGCCTTTCTGTGAACCAAAATCCCCCCTCCACAATATACAATGCTGGAATATTTAATCGATTTTAGGAGAAAATCTAACAATATTTTATCAGAGTAAAGCATGTATTTATCAACATATAACTGTGTAAGTTAATATATCTATATAATATTGTAAAATAAATTTATGTGAAATTTTTGAGAAAATTGTTGAGAGTATGATGGTTGCTATAGATGGGGACTCCATGGCAACAGATGGGTCATAAGTAGTTAAAGAACAATAGAGAGGAATATATGACAATCCAGCAGCCGTAAAAACGCATGCGTAAATCACAATTTGAAGCCTTTTGAAAAAGTCGAAGGACGAAACGCGTCAAGACTAATACGCTATCACTAAGCGCCTGAGGTTTACACGCGGTGGGAAAAGATGCCGGCGAATTTTCGCACTGAAACATCAACAGCTTGTAGACTCTTGGGGACGCTGAAGCGGTGATTGTGGGAGACAAAATATTTTATGCGATTTTATTTCTGGAACATTGTGAGTGCATTTTTTAACATTTATTTATTAAAGATGTTTACAATTTTACACTATGTCAGTAAATTTCCATAGTGGGATGAAGCTTTCTCCCTTAAATGTTTGTGAGTACCCCTCTATATAAATCTGTATGAGATAAAGTCTAGGATAATACGTTGCAGTGGACACAAGGGACACTTTTACTTATTTACTTACTTATTTAGTGTATATGCTAATCACATAAAGGTGTGTGTACATATTTGGAAAATACTACACTAGATTGGCGGAAATATCTCTTTTTTCCTTTTTTCTTTTATTCTTTTTTTCGTGGATCTGACCTCGTGCTGTGAGCGCTGGTTGTCCTTTGAAACTTTGAATCTTTGCTTTGAGTCTGAGGGAGAAAAGACAGACGACATACCGGCAGAGGAAGCTGACAACCAGAATCCTTGATATCCTTTTTTTACTGTTAAGTTGAGTTTCTGACATGTTCTTAGTATCATGTCTCGATAGTTAAGGTTTATGTTCTTCATATAGAAATGTATGTTTAATCTAAGGGACACAAATAACTGGATGAGAATGTGTTTATTACTATGGCTTCATACAGAAGGGTATAGATAGAAGACCAACAATAGATCAAATATAGCTAACCTACATAATATGGTGTCTTCTCTAGAGCTTATAGGGGCTCCTGACATTTCTGCCCCTGATCCAAACGAATTAACCTAAAGACAATTAGTATAAGAAGTAACATCACAGTTATTAAGGATCACCTACCTAATAGCGTCCCCAAACACATGAACATATATAGGGATGACAGATCATATAGATGATCAATGCAGCATAGCGCACCGGGGTAACATTTAACTTGGTAGCTGCACTTTATACACCCCCCCCAATAATATCTTACGCGGTTAACACCTATACCCACCTGGAGGTGACTGTCTCATCTACCCTCCCCGTTTCACCGGAACACAGGAGGTTACTCCTACACCAGCATCTTTCCTTTCTTCCTATCTCTTTCCTTTCTCTCATACCCTACCCCAACTCAATCGAGCCCTCGCTACTTCCTTTATTTTAGGCCCTACCTTCCAGAATCCCCTAGATCTTCCCCTTTCCTTTACCCCCCCTTTTTTTTCCTTCCCCTCTCCTTTCTTCACCCTAACTGTTTTCTCACACCTAAGCTAGCTCTTCAGTACACAAAGGCAAATTGACCATAAAAATATGAGCGAGGAACAACACTTCGCATTATGAGCCTAAATGTGAACTCATAAAACAGGCCGACAACAAAAGGCTGATGCTAAGTGAAACAATGCTTTATATGTACACCTATGTTTGTTTTTATTCTATGTATGTAACATGAGACTAGCAATGTGCAATACTTCCCCCCCCTTTTCTTTTTTCTGTACCCTGACTTATTGTTGAGATTTTTATCAATAAAAACTATAATAAACAGAAATTAACATATGAATATTCTGAACATGCATTAACATTTTTGGATGTTAATGTTATTATTATGGATGGGAATCTAACTACTACTATTCACTATAAACCAACAGATTGTAACACCATCTTATTGCCCAGCAGTTGCCACCCCCCCGGGGGGTATTTAAATGTTTACCCCATAGCCAACTTAACAGAGTGAGACGTATCACCTCAAATGACAATCTATATGATCAAGAAGCAGAAGGGATGATTAAAAAATTCTCACAACGTGGATATAATAGTGGACAGCTACAACGGATTAGCCAGGATCTTAGAAAAAACAAATGTGAAGCTTTACTAACTAGAAAAGCTAAGCAAGCTAAATCGAAGTTGGATAGAATAACTTTTGTCTCAACTTTTGGGACTTTAACGCCATATATAAAGAGATGTATTTTAAAAAAAAATGGAAAATTCTAAAGAATGATAGAGAGGTAGGAAAAATGTTCAGAGACACTCCACAATTTACATATAGGTGAGGGAGAACAATAGGCCAGTTAGTATCAAAAAAAGTGTTAGAAAAACCCAAAACTAGTGGATTGTTGGTACCCATAAAAATGGGCACTTTTACTTGCAATCAATGTGCTCATTGTACATGTTTTATAAAAGGTGAAAGCATAGCACATCCCAATAAAGGTACTCAAATATATATTAATGGGCATTATACCTGTAATAGTTCGGGCGTCATCTATTTGATTAAGTGCCCTTGTGGTCTGCCCTATATAGGACAGACTTCGAGAAGCATAAAAACTTGTTTAAATGAACATAAAAGCAACATACTAAATTATAATCCTGATAAAGAAAAAACTAAAAATGATGACACAAAAAAATATACACCAGAATTATCTGTTGCAAAACATTTTTATTATGCTGGTGCATATAGGAACAGGTTAAGATGCCAATGGGTGGTAAAATCAGCCAACAATTATTAAGAAGAGAAGCATTTTGGATCAAGATGGTGGATTCCCTTTGCCCTCATGGTCTCAATGAAAGTTTCAGTTTAAGATGCTTTCTATAGTTTTTATGTATCTATTGTGCAACAATGTTTTTAAATGGTATTTATTGTTACATTTTTTTTCAGATAAGAAACTCTGAGGACTACTTTTGAATCCAGATCATTTATATTTATGGACTAATATCAAATCTTGCAGGTAAAATACTGGCCAGGTGGCAACCCTATGTGTATTGCACCTGAGGAAGGGGTTGTTCCCCGAAAACTTGTGCACTCAGTATTTCTGCTAATAAATGCATTGAAGACATTATACAAAGATTTCAGAGTGCTCCTTCCATAATCGAATATTGCTGAAATCTGAAGCCCAACAAAAGGTGCAAAATATTGAATCACATGCAGTTTGAGAGTAGCATTTAATACATTTGAATGGATAACTGATGACAGCAAATGTATGCAATAAAAACACACTAAAAAAAGTTAATGAGATCTGGTAGGTAGGCTATGGGCACACAGGCTGAAGGCTTCTGCTGTTGTCAGCCTGCGTAAGTTTGCAGGTAGAGAGATGCAGATCTGCTCAGTGCCCCTGTTCCATTGATTTCAATCTTATCAGCTTGTGTGCACTCACACACAAATGAAGCTGAGGTCAGTCCAAATATGCAAAAGTAGGCATCTCTGGGCTGACCACAGCTTCAGCTGTGTGTGAGTACACAGGCTGATCAGATTGCAGGTTGAGACGCAAGATGCTGCATTTTTCCAGTGTTCGGCGCCTACCTGTGTGAGTACAGTGCCATTGAAAAAAACTGAATGAGTCTTCTCCTGCACTCCCCTGCGGCTGAACCCATAAAACCTGAACGCAGGGTAGGGCAGCTTCAAACGCTCGTCTGTAAGAGCCCTTAGTCTTCAAAAATACGTAGGCTGACAAAACAGCCTTTGTGCCCAGATCGTTACGGGCAAATTGACTAAAGCGGGAAGCCTGTAACGCTAGCACTAATTCGCCAGCGTGACGTCAATTTGTAACTTCGCTGATTTACTAACAGTTTCCCTGGCAAAAATAGATAGACGCCAGAAAAAGGAAAAAAGGCCAATACCTTGTTCAAAAGTGGGGTGTTCCCAGTTTTATTGTAGTGCTCCAGACACGTGAGTCATGTTCAGACGTTTCAGGATAACAACTGCCCTTCCTCAAGTGACTTGAACATGACTCAAGTGTCTGGAGCACTACAATAAAACTGGGAACACCACACTTTTGAACAAGGTATTGGCCTTTTTTCCTTTTCTGGCATTTATACTGGCGGTGGGAGAGGCCAGCACCAATACCTTTTCCCCATCCTGCATTAATTTTTTGAAAATAGATAGACTCCTGCGAAGTTATGCACTGACGAAGGGATGTAACTCTGCTAATTCACTAAGATGAAAATTTTTGTGAACGTTACCTGTTACGCTAGACGTTATTTCGCCAGGTCAGACCTGGCGAAGTTCAATACAATAGATAGGAGTTTTAAAAAAAAAAAACGTGAAGTGCCAAAAAAATTGTCATCTTTTACCTTTTGTTGGGTCTGAAAAAGAGCAAAATTTTTTTTGGGGTTACACTCATTACCCCCCTACATTTCCTAACATATGGCAACTCAACTATACAGGGGGCACATGTAGGGCAATAGGACAACTTTATTTTATTTATTAAAGGTTTCCTGGGCTTGTGTAGTGTAATGTAGTGGCTGTAACATACACCTCTATTATACGCTTAAGTTCACGCGGTATGCAAATTAGGCATCGCTAGCATAAATGTCTGGCAAAGTAACAGTAGCGCAACGTCGCTAACCTTCGCAACCTCAAATTTGCATCTTAGTGAATTTGTGTAGAGCTGGGGAAAATTTGCCTGGCGAAGTACGGAGAACGTCGGCAAAGGCAACGATAGCGCATTTTCATGCTTTCATGAATTTGCCCCTTAGAGTGAGGTCACGCGTCATTTTTACTCCGTGTTTTTAAAGAAGAATATAACCTGTAATGAAAAAAGAACCTCCCCTGTGTAGTCCCTCCTCCCTAATTTTATACTTACTTCTCTTGCAGATTTGGGCCACGGGAGTTCACTGCAGCCATGTCCTTTCTTTGGTTTTTTTCGTAAGTAGATTGGTGGTTTTTGCGCAAGGGCAGTTGGATGAGATTTCTGGACCTGAACCCACTGAGCATGCACCGAAAGTCACGAAAATTTCTGAAAAAAATTGGGAAAGCCATATAAAGACACCACGAGTGAACCTTCCCTTAGCAACGGCATCCACAGAATTTTGTTACAGTCTGATACAATGTGAGTATGCAAATGAATTGCTTGTACTTCCAAAACTCTCACATCCAAATTCAATACAAGACAATGGATTTAATCTCCTGGTGCCCTTGCTAAACTTGAATCGAAACAAATACAGATGTATATGAGACCTCATACACTAATTCGGTTTACACAGACATTACTTACACCTTTGGCCGCATAATCGCACACTATCCTTCTAACACACTTAGGTAGACACACTGTCCTATTATTCTGTGAAATAAACAGACACCATTTGTAGCTGGGTGTAAATGTCTGGTATAAAAACAAGGTGCCAGTGTAAAAAAAAAGCCCCATAAACCTGATGTGCTGAGTATCAGACCTTTTTACATTGCATTTTACACAACTTTTAATTTCTTTGCCTTATGAATTTGTCCCATTAATTTAAATATGTTACAACAGATCGAGGTGGCATAAATTACTGCCACACATTTATAATATAATTCATAGTTTTTGAATGCACCAATTACCTATTTGTAACCAGTTATTTTTTTTTATCACAATGCATATATTTATTAACAGCACAGCCTAATAAATTTGCAATTTATTTTACACGATTGTTTATACAGTACCTTTTTTGGTTCAAATTATTCAACTTCATAGGTTCATTTAAGTTCCTGCACAGATTCCTTATTACAATCCCAGTTTGATGCAGAACACATAACAGTGGTAAATATAGCTCACGTTTCATATATAATAACCCAGAACATGGCCAATTTCATATGTCCTATAACACATGGCAGGGTAAATACAGTTCCAAGTCCAAATTTAATGGTAGCGTTCATACAGTGTAAATTTCAAATTTTCTGCATAATAAAATATAAGTGCCAACATTTAAAATATTTTCGTTGTAGGGAAATTAATTAAAGTTGTGATTCACCTTTAAGTTAGATTGTACTATTTAACAAAATTGCCAGTTATAAGCAACATTTCAATTGGTCTTCATAATTTTTTATAGTTTTTAAATTATTTGCTTTCATCTGACCCTTTGCTGCTTTCAGATTGGGGTTCATTGACCCCATCTTAAAAACAAATGTTCTATAATGCTGTAATTGTATTGTTACTTTTTAATACTGAGCTTTCAAATGGGGTCACTGACCTCATCTTAAAAAGTTACAAATTTATAACCAGAGTGTGCACGGTGGGCCCGGGTGCACACGCCCCAGACCTTCAGCAAGGGGAGCAATCCAGGAAACTTGTAAAGAGGCTGGCACAAGCCTGGAACCCAAGAAATAATGAAGCCACAGCCAGGTTGTAAAAGGTAAAAAAGCTTACATTTATTTCCAAAATTTGAGAACACTTAGTCATAGGCACCATAGTGGGTACTAGGCTTGTGCCAGCCTCTTCTTCAAAACAAATGTTTTATATGGCTATAAAAATATATATATTGTTACTTTTTATCTTTCTGTTCAGGTCCTCTCCTATTCTTATTGCAGTCTATTATACAAATCAGTTCATGGTTGCTAGGGGAATTTGGACCCTAACAACCAGATTGCAGAAAGTGCAGACTAAAGAGGTTCTGGTAAAGTGCTAAATAATGCAAAAAGTTAAAATAAAAAACTATATAAAAGCAAATTGTCTCAAAATATCACTTTCTGCATCATACTTATAATTTAAAAGTGAATAACACCTTTAATGGTGGTTTGGGGAGGCTTAGCCTCCCCAAAACTTCATTAGATTCATCTCTACTTTTTTGGCATTTGCTTTTGAATGTCTTTATTTGCAAGTCAACTGTTTAGTGGGGGTCAGGGGGTTGCCATACTTCCCATAGGTCACCAATTGTTTTGGCTTTTCTTAACCTTTTGGCCTCTGGCTAAACACCCTGTTATTAGTAATTAATAAATGCTTTCTCTCACCTTGAGTTGCCCATGTAAAATAAAGTCAACCTTGTGCAACGTAATCCTGAATATGAAGTGCATTGTATTGTATTTTTGAGCTTGAAAAACATAGGTGTGACTGAATTCTTATTCAGATGAATTTGGTTCAATAAAGATACTTGTTAATGCAAATGAAAGAATACAATTCTACTGAAATTGTGTATTCCAGACTCTTTCTTGGCAATAAAAACTACAAAGCTATAAATTAGATGCAATTGTTTGTTTTGTAGGGGTATGTGAAAACAAAACACAGGAAAAAATACAATTTTTATGACAATAAAACTAGGTCTTTTCTCTGGGAAAGTGTTTCATATTTACAATTAAATACTGCTTAATTGCTTTATGTAAATGGATTTCCAGCTATAAAGTGTACATTCATTCAAATATTATAAAACAGAGCACAATTTACTGAGTGTCAACTGAACCATTTTAAGTATTTTGCTATTTTATCCAGAATGTATAACCATAACTTTGTATATGTGCTATAGCTTTCTATCAGCAAAGTTAATTGGGTGATGCATTTCCAAACAAACTTATTTTGTTTATGGTTCGATGCAAACCATTACACACTAAGGGCTCCTACACACAAGCGTATTTACCTGCGCTCCCCTGCATTCCGTTTTGCTGCGTTCACCCGCAGTGGAGAGCAGGTATAGATGCACTCAATGCTTTTCAATGGGGCTGTACTCATACGAACGCATGTAGGCGCCGAACGCAGGTTGCATTTTTCCTGCGTTCGGTGCCTACATGCGTTCGTGTGAGTACAGCCCCATTGAAAAGCATTCAGTGCATCTATACCAGCTCTCCCCTGCGGCTGAACACAGCAAAATGGAACACAGGGGAGCACAGGTAAAAACGCTTGTGTGTAAGAGCCCTAAGGGGTAGATTTATCAAGGGTCAAATTTCGAGGGTTGAAAACCCTCGAATTCGACCCTCGAATTTAGGTCGAATTAAAATTTTAATTCAAGGGGTTTTAACGCAATTCGAATTATCGAATGATCAAATATAGAAAATTCGATTGATTTTAAGCATTCTATCAAATGTTTTTTATTCGATCAATAAAACTTGGAAAAATCCTATGGGAGCTTCCCATAGGGATATATAGCAATTTGGTAGAATTTGGTAGTTTAATCTGCTGAATTGTTATACTGAATTTTTTTTAAAGGGCCGGTACTTCGACAATCAAATTCAAATTCGAATTTGACCAATTCAAGTCGAATAAGCCCAAAATAAATTAGAATTTCGAATCTTTTTAATTTGCATTTGATTCGAATTTTCACTTTGAATCAATTCGACCTTTAGTAAATGTGACACTAAGTAAATCATACAGGTGTGCCCCAAATCCAGATCTTCAGATAGTGGGTTGAATGAGACACTAACAGGGCAGAGAAGCTATTTACCCTTGCCCACCAGTCTGACTTTATAAAATACCTGCATTAGTCCATCTAAGGATTAAAACATCAATACTAGTATTTTCTCCTATTTGTAAAAATGTTTATATGAATAAATGCTTGCACCTATTTTCTACTGCAGTCTCTGAGCAGGCCAAAAATACTGCTCTTACAGCGAGGCTCTCCACAATTGTTTGCACCACTGCTGTGGCTAACTAATAAACTGTGTGGAGGAAATAAGAGAAGTACTGCAGGAAATCCTCTACATCTTCCAAATTGGCTAATATATTCCGTTTTATACACAGGGGAAATAATTAATTGCACTAGAAAGGAAAACAGCTGTATTTCCTGCTTGTCTACATACAATCTGAACTTGCTCTTTGGTTCATAATGGGCATTAATAATAACTTTCAGTAACAATGGATATTCCCTGCCATTCTTGGATTTGTTTTACTATGAACTACATTTATTTACACAGAGTGTTAATAATTGGCTGGTTCAATTAAATATGTATACTATGTGTAAGTTTCACAACATTTTTATACTGAAATATAGATATTCATTTGCTATATTTAAGACTGACAATTTCAATACAGGTATCGGATCCATAGACATGTCCACCTGGATCCAAAGGGATCCAGGTGCATCTTGGCAGTGCTTGCCCGTCCATGTATCAGCCTGCCCTCCAATATGCTCTCTGCTCCAGTGCTTCCCATGGATATCAAAGGACTTTGGGGGGATGATTCTATACATTTCAAAGGAGTGGGTAAATTAGGTTGCATTTGCAAATTACTAACAGAGGGTGATTGACCGGTTACTGCAGGTAACCAAATGAGGGGGTATAAATCAGGGTAACCCTTGAACAATACAAGTGAGTTGTGAGTATATCTGGATCTATTATTCAGAAGGCCTGGAACTGGATTTGGTTTGGATCAAGTAAAAGGTACTTTTTTATTGTAACAGAGAAAGGGACATTACTGAAAAAAAAATATTATTTGCATAATAGACTCTATGGGGATTGCCTTACTGCCATCTTGCGCTTTTTGGATATTGGGTTTAAAGAAAACATATCCTGTACCTCCAATAAAAACAATCATATCTGACAGTTTTTATTGTAATGCATAGGACTGAACCAGGCCTGGACTGGCAATCTGTGGGTTCTGGCAAATGAGAGAGAGGCTGCTATAAGGTGCCATAGACAGTCAGTACATACCTCCCAACTGTCCCTTTTTTGGAGGGACAGTCCCTCATTTGTACTGGAAAGTCCCTCTTTTCTCTGCACTGAACAGCCAGAAAAAGAAACAAAGTTTTAATTGGCTTTTGGCAGAGAGCCCAGAACAGCTCACAGCTGCAAATAAGATACTTTGTAACACTTTTGAGATAAGAAAATAAGTAATTGTAACAGGAGAAATATTCTCAAACTTTCATAATCTGCCAAAAATGTGCATGGTCAAATTTATCCGCACTACTTGCGGAAAAAAAAATGTGAACCTCTTTTTACTGTGTAAAAATGTATTTAGTGGGCTGGTGGTGGCTGATTGGGCCTCTGTGTGAGCTGATTGGGCCTCTGTGTACCTGAAATGACAGGGCCTATTATAATTCTCAGTACAGACCTGGATGGAACCCAAATAACTGATATGATTGCCAGCTGGCCGGTAAAAATGATGGTTGATTCCAATGGTATAAAAATAAGAAAAAATATAAATATATAGAAACACCGGTATTTTTTTCCAGAATGGTGGCAACCCTCATAGTTACTAGTTTTATAGTATAAGAGTATAAAAATAAATCTAGTCCCAAATTGTCCCTGTTCTTACCATACATTCAATTTTCTGGGGGTTTTAACGTTATTTTTTTTATAAAGTGGTAATGACTATTTAACAAACTTTAGATTTTCAGAGCTTCACAGTAATTTTAATACTGACCAAACACAACTCCACAAATATTGCTCTGCAACACCTTGGGGCAGATTTACTATTGGCCGAATTTCGAATGAAAAAAAATTCGAAATTAGACCAGGGAATAGTGGGGAATTAAAAAAATTTGAATTCAAATTTCAGATTCTATTTTTTTTAGCGCAATTCGATCGATCGAACGAAGGATCGAATAGGGAAAATTCGATCGATCGAATATTTGAATCGATCGAACGATTTTTAAGCGATCAATCGAATTTTTCTTATTCGATCTTAGGGAATGATCCTCATTTTGGTAGTTTAATCTGGCGAAGTAGGTGATCAGATTTAAAGGGGAAGTATTCGACCATTCGAATAAAATTAAATTCGAATATTCGAATCATTTGAATATTCGATGGTTGAATTTGCCTAATTTGCATATTTGAAATTTTAATCTTTTTTTTTTAATTCGATCGAATATTCGAATCCCTCGTGAATTTATGTGAATTTAGTAAATCTGCCCCCTCATGTAGCTATTGAGCTCTGTTGGGTAGGGGAACGTCATCAAGGTGAGAGCGAGAAAGGTCAAAAGAAAGTGAAAGCTACACACAATGCAATACATTCAATGAAGGCCATATAAAAATAATTCACATGCCTCTTACTACAAAACAGCATATATAGAAACATCTGATTAGAACCTGGGTCCCGCCTTGCTTGCGACGTAAAGTACAGTAGTACAAATAGTCATTATGTAGTCAGGCCTGCCATCACGCTCCAGTTGCCGGCAGAAAGAAGAGGGGCCCGTGCCATGCTGTGCTGCTGAGAAGAAGAGACGAATACTCACCGCCTGGAGTATCTGCCGACACTGAAGAGGATCTGCCGCTGCCGTCGCTGAAGAGGATCTGCCACCGCCGAAGAGGATGTTCCGCCGTCACTGAAGACGATCTGCCGCCTGAAGAAAGGATCCACCGCTTGAGGAGGTGAACTTTACAGGTAATTCCCACTGGCCACCAATGTTCCTGCTGACCACCAATGTTTCCCCCCTGGCTACCAATGTTGCCCCCCCTGGCCATCAATGTTGCCCCCCCACTGCCTGGGGCCCCTGTTGTTGCCCCCCCACTGCCTGGGGCCCCTGTTGTTGCCCCCACACTGCCTGGGGCCCCTGTTGTTGTCCCCCCACTGCCTGGGGCCCCTGTTGTTGCCCCCCCCCACCACCCGGGGCCCCTGTTGTTGCCCGGCCACTGTTGTTGCCCCCCCTGCCCTAGTCACCAGGCCTGGACTGGCAGTCCCATAAAAAGTCCCTATTTAGTCGCTGTTGGACTATAACACTCTCTTATTATCAAAATTATAGGAAAAGTTCAGTTCATCCACATTACTGGAAATCAGGACTAATTATTGGGTTGTTTAACATTAAAGCATCTTTATTGGTATACTTTGACATAAAACACAAGGGATATGTTAATTGTCATTTATGGGAGATTATATACATACAAAATATAATGCAGATGTATTTTGGTGCCCTTACATAAAACAGTGGCTGCCCTTTTACTGCAGTTTCAAAGTAATACAATATAATAGTAGATGAGGTCACAACACTACATTTGTGTGTAAGTGAAAGTAGCCAAACTGATCAGTCAGCTGATCCAGAGAAAAGTGAATTGAATTGATACAATAGTTGCTAATATTCCTCATATACTGCTAATAAATATTTTAACTGATTGTATCAACTAATTGTTACAGATTGTTACAGTTCAGATGCTCCTGGATCACTGAACTGCAAGACTGAAACCCCAGATACAGTAACGTTACATTTTAAACTTCCATTTTGGGAAAACAGTAAAAAGTAAACGAAGGAAAGCAATTGAAAAAAAGTCTTGATTTCTGTTGAACAATCTGGAAGGTGAACATC
>CM044443.1:48056887-48072117 GCA_024363595.1 Xenopus borealis
TGTACCAGGAACATAAACGTGATCTACTGGTAGACCGCGATCAACGTCCTGGGCACCCCTGGTCTAAGTGTTTCCCCTCTCTGTTCACCTATATCCCTTCTTTCTCTTCTATTAAAATTCTATTTACTGCTTTACTAATCCATAGTACAGTATGTGGTATTGGTAGGGATTGTTGAACCCCCATACATGTACCTAAAAATAGTATGTTGATTTTTTCTTGTTACATATACACTATTATCCATACACTAACTACAAATTAAATACTTTGACATAAGGTGATCAACAATTAACAATTCTAGGCATCCACAAAAATAATTTTCCAAAACATTCACCACTTATTTAACTGTTGTAGTTACTCTTTGTGCAATATGTATAGGGGTATATTTATCAGAGTGAAGTTAAGAGTGAAGTTCCGCCATTAGAGGGAAATTCCGCCGCTCTCCATTCATTTCTATGGGATTTTTAAAGGTGTATTTATCAAAGGATGAACTTTCACTTCACCC
This sequence comes from Xenopus borealis, assembly GCA_024363595.1. Classification (NCBI taxonomy): domain Eukaryota; kingdom Metazoa; phylum Chordata; class Amphibia; order Anura; family Pipidae; genus Xenopus; species Xenopus borealis. The sequence continues at coordinate 48,057,391 of CM044443.1, forward strand.
ATTGATAAATAGGCCTTCAAAATCCCATAGAAATGAATGGAGAGCGACAGAATTTCACTCTAGTGGCAGAACTTCACTATTAATGAGGCAAAGAGAAGAGCATTGTCTGAAATTCACACTTCCTGGATCTGCCTTTAGGGCTGGGGCAGACAGGGATATTCGGGGAGATTCTGTCGCCTGGCGATTAATCGCAGGCGACAATCTCCCCCGAACTGCCTTCTTCCTGTCCGCCGCTTGTTTAAATGAAAAAGCGCCAGAGCTGATACACACGCGGCACGGCGATTTCCGGAATCGCTCGAAGTTTCCTCAGGAAGTAACTTCGGGCCATTCCGGAAATCGCCGCGCCGCGTGTGTATCAGCGCTGGTGCTTTTTCATTTAAACAAGCAGCGGACAGGGAGAACGCAGTTCGGGGAGATTGTCGCCTGCGATTAATCGCCAGGAGACAGAATCTCCCCGAATCTCCCTGTCTGCCCCAGCCCTTAATAGGACAGTTTCTGCCTATGTGCAGCTGCACAGTGCTGAGACGAGCTCGACTTCAAAATGCCTGTTTTTGCGTGTTTCATGCGGATATCGGCTCTGTTTAGTAATTTGGACATCCATGGGCCATTAAAAGCTGCTGACTAATCTTCTGTTGTTTCTGCTACGGATTGTGCAATTTGACTTACTATTCTTGGTTGCTAGGATAAGCCCCTTTGTATAAAGGGAGATAATAGCACAATAGGAGACTTCTGTTCAGTGATAAGAAACTTGGAACCAGCTAGTTTGCAAGATAGTGGCAAAAAGGCAGCTTAAGGTGCAGATTCTACTGGGTCTGCCCAATCAGCACATGGGCCAAACAGATGCATACCATACAAGTATGGCTACTAGTGATATGCAGATCAGGAATTTCCAGTCTCATGCCTTCCTAATCCATCTCTTTTCAACCTGGGCCTAAAAGATTTCTGCCTACTTTTTAATGCCTGTGCTTGACTTTGGGTCTCGCAGGTGTGAACAGATTATAGGCATTTAAGAGCCTACATTAGATATATATATATATATTATATATATTTGACATTCTGGCTCTGTATAGGTTACCAAATTTACATGGGAATATTATGAATGGAAACCATATACATTTAGATTTACTCGATTTAGCTACCTACATTCTGGTTCAAATCTGCTTGATTAAATCTTGTATTGAATTATAATTATAGGAATTATAATAGCACAGCGGGCTGAATAAACATGTCAATACAGTTCCCCAACTGGCAGGGCTTTCATTCCTGCCCAATAGATTACTGGCCAGATATTTATTGGGGAGGTAGTCAAGGAGAGCCTATACATGGCCAGGTAAGCTGCTGACTTTTAGAAAAGCAGACTCCACTCCTTGTGTTCCCTTACCCTTAGGGAACCCTTTGCGTCGTGTTTTTTAAAAAGCTCTGTCTGGCGTAAATACGCATAAACTGCACTACCACTGAAACTAATGCAAGACGCATTATGGAAATTTACAAAGGGAGTTTGTTAGCCGAAATTCGCCACAGGATGCCAGTATTGGTGTCACCAATACGTTAAGAAATGACCAAATCTGCACGTTTGAAACCACACTTTGCATGAATACACAGTGTATTTTAAGTATGGCGTCCAAATTCTCAATGAGAAGTGCATGTTGGGAAAAGAAACCTACGTGCTGAAAAACATGAGTGGTTTCAGTGGCAATAAAGCGCGACATATAAACGCAGCAAAAACACTACGTCTGGCCTTGCCCTTACGGTTGTTCAGGCTGTCAGCCTGAATGAATGAACTAGAATTTTGGCCATACTGTGTATGCCACTTGTATGTTATTTTAAGTTGCCTGTGTATGGCCCCTTGAAATGTTTTATTCTATAGACAGTCATAAATATGCCCAAACAATTTTTTGTTTATATTTGTGATAGTGCCTGTGTAAAAACATGTAATTTGTAAGAGAATTTGCTTATTTGATTTTTATGAACCGGTGTGTCCTACCTGTGTATTGTTGTAAAGGCAAAAACAGATGCAATGGGGATTACCACACATTTAAAACACTTTACTTCCAGCAATCTAGCATTTTAGGAAAAAGCCTTGTTCTGCATGTAGGTCATGTGCAGTCATTCCTATTTTTCTGGACTAAAAGGTATTTTCAGGTGTTTTGTCGTCTGTGGTATTGGTGATTTACCTATGGTTTTGCATTGATGTACTATATGAATATAGCTATGGCATCCATGTGTAAAGAAAAGGAATCCACTGCTCAGAATGTCTGAATGCCTTTTATAAGTGATAGATATGTTTGTTTTTCGTATTCCAAGCTACAAATATTAAGGTCATTTGAGAAAAAAGTAGAATTCCACAGATTCCAGGCAGTTTGCTTTTCTGTTACTGATAGAATTTATAACCATTTCTTATTCTTAGTTCATGTTTAAGGCTGGGTGCAAACAGGGAGATTCGGGGAGATTGTCGCCAGTGATTAATCGCCAGGCGACAGAATATCCCCGAATCTCCCTGTCTGCCCCAGCCCTAAAAGATGGCAAGCTTTTACAACTGTTGGATTTTCTGTAAGCAAGGCAACAGAATATAACATGCTGGCAAGGAAGCCTTATCCCATCTAGCTTTACTAATCTGTTGTCTGCAGTGCCTTAAATGTGGAATCCCCAGTGCAGGCTTAATATAATAGGCTTGCATTATATGATGGTCTCTTGTCGCCCGCTAAGTGTTATAATTTCTCAAAGGGCTCCAAACGGGATGAAATGATTTGTGGATGAATCCTACCGAAGAGGGGAAAGAAACCTGTGATGTATTAAGAGTAAAGAGGGAAGGGTTGTTGCTTGAATTTGCTGGTTTAAGGGTGGATGATATTCTTATGCTAATCCAGTCCTTGGATAAGGAGAGAGGCAGCCCCCTGCACACAATGGAAGTGGAGCCAGGATGTCTGGCCTGTAGTCTAGCGAGCCTTGAAAAGCATGTCAGACAGGGCGCCTGAGGCAGCCTTTAGGGGCAGGAGCTCAAGGAAGAGGAGGGTCCCTGCGTCTTTATTGAGCTGGCATAAAGCCAGGAGGGAAAACTGCAAATGTTAATTCAAGAAATACAGGAGCTGGAGAGTGTATGCAGTTTAGTAGTCTGCATTGAGCATTTTATTTAACTTATGGATGGTACAGCTCTCTACTTTTTACCATGATATAGAATTATATATTTTTGAAGCTCACTTTCACTTGAGAAGTCCCTTTTTCATGTCCAATCTGTTGTAATTTCTATTAATATCTTTAGTATGATTATATTGTTACAGATATAACTAATACGCAATAGTGGAATTTGCCTGCCTTCTCACTGATATTCTAGTATAGTTCAGAAGCACATAAGGAGAAAAAAATTAAGCTACATATATGCATGCCACATACTGTTATATGAAATGTTTAACTCTCTCCTGCTTCACAGCAGGCTACAGCTCAAACTGGAATATACTTTAATATCTGCTAATCTGTTTCCAGATGTAGATGTATTTGTAGATGTACAATATTAAATGTTTATGCAGTAAAGTAGATTTGATGTACAGCTGGACAAAGTAGAGGTTCTCGCATGAAACATAACAACGTCGAAGGCAGTGGGAAGTATAGTTTCTCCTCCCCCTAATACATTTGTTAAAAGACTTAATGTCTTTACAATAACTGCTGTTTCAGAGATTGTTTTACTGAAATAAGAATAATGTAAAATGTTATGTAGCTTTCTGGAACAGGCAGTTTCTTTTTACTTCTTCCAGTTTAGGAGGGCGCCCTCTAATGACATTTTAAGTGTACTATACCTAAAAAGGTTTATAAAGAAAATCTTAAATTAACCCCTTCAGTGTTTTGTGTATTGATTTTATGGCTTTTATACAGCTAATTTAAGTTAATTTTCCTTCAGTTATTAAAGTCATTTTCATGTTTTACATGTTTTTCTCACCCATGTGTGAGGGTAAAGCAAAGGAACGGTTTTTAAGACATGGCTGCCTGGCTTAGCTGTAGTTCTGAAAATATAATGTCCATGTCTGCTGCAGTGCTGCACCTTTTTGAAAAGCTATTTATGTATTGGATGCAGCTCATCTTTGGAGCTCAAGATATGGTTTGGACCTAAGTTTGCATTTTCTTTTAGTTAGCACTACATTTTCAGAGAGTTTTAAGAGGAAATCAGGTCAACCGGTTCAAGTCAAACTACGCATTATAGAGTGGTATTTGGAATGATAGTGTGAAAATATGTTCTTTCAAATAACTTTTCTAAGGGCCGTTCTGAGGAAGGGACTCCTGACAAAACAAAGCAGAGACTGGATTAGATAGATAGTCATAGGTTCCGTTAGGTAGTAAATAAATTAAAATTAAAGTAAGCGTTCATGTAACTGTACACCAAAGGCTTTCAATGGATTATGTTCTTGAGTTTTCCTTTCCTTTGCCAGACAGTTATTTTGCTATCCATTGTACTGTGGACAGCGTTACTACAGTGTTTAAACAAGGAAGGCAGTTATCACCCTCTAAGTCAGAGGTCCCCAACCCCTTTGATTGGCCATTTGGTAGCCCTATGTGGACTGACGGCCTACAAGCTATTTTTTATATATACCGAAATTTCAAGCCTGTTATTCAAAAATAAGCATCTGCTTTGAGGGCACTGGGAGCAACATCCAAGGGGTTGGTGAGCAACATGTTGCTCACAAGCCACTAGTTGGGGATCACTGCTCAAAGCAATGTAAACACACAATACATTTCAAGGGATAAATGTTGGTGTTGCAGCCAAGTCAGCTGCAAATCTAGGGTAGAGCTTGCTAATCGATTGTTTCAGGCTAGTGCCACTCAGGGCTAAGATCAGTCTGCTGAAGTCCACAGGCCGATTTCTTTCGTGTACTGAACCATTTTGTCGGCTCCTGGTCAAACACACTTGGCGGATTTTGGGCAGCTAATTTCAGCCACATGTTGCCCAAGTCTACGTGGACTATTAAATGGTAAACAATGTGAGGAGAGTTTTGTTGTATAATTGTCTCATTGGCTGCAAGATCTAACCTGTAATAACCAACCGCTTTCTGTTCCTTTGTTTACTTTCTAATTTAAAGAATAGCACCAAAAATGTTTTTTAAAGTAATTAAAACATATATTGCAATTTTCCCCTGCAGTGGTACAACCAGTGTTGTTTTGTGGGAGCCTGGGGGCCATCCATTTCATGACCAATGCTTTTTAGCATAGAATAAAAGTGTTTTAATAAGAATTCTGGTCTTGACTTGGGGGAATAAGCCTTCTAATATTCCCAGCAAGCGCATTTCTGGCATGCTAGGTGTTCCTGCAGATAATTCACCACTTTCCAGTTCTGGGAAACTGGTGGGCAGTCCCACACTATGTAGTAAAATGTAGCTTCTGGGTTTCTGACACTTCGGGCACCTGGTTTCAGCAGCTCTACCAAATTCTTTAAACCTGTCTGGCGTGAGGTATAGCTGGTGAGTAAACTTAAACTGTAGGAGTCTGTCTCTAATAGAAATCCAGAAGCCTCAAAGTCCATCTGTGGCCTCTTCCCAGTTATCTGGTTCCAGTGCTGGAATGACTGTCTGCCACTTTTGTTAAGCTTTATCAAATTGGGCTGGTATTAGTCTCCTACAGGATCCCATATGATCTCCTCAAACTAAGGGGTGGAATATGTGATCTGGAGTGTGGAGAACTGTGCATGGAAAGCTTCTCTAAGCTGCATGTATCGGAACCAGTGAATCATATACAGGGCCGCTGAGTGATCCATAGTGGGAAATTTAAAGTCGACCAGAAGGTCGCTTAGGGATCTGACTTGCAGTCAGTCCTACAGTTCTTGCAGGTGAGGAAAATTGTAATTTTTCCAAAGGGGTAGGTGCGGGGATTTAAGGGGTATTGCTTGCTTAAGGTTGGGGATTCTCTTGCATGTTATGCCTGCTTACATATCTATACCGCACTTAACAAAAGTGTCTTTAAATAAGTAGTAAAATTGTTAAAAATGTGTTCTTTCCATGTGTGTGGCCAAATGTCACTTGGTCCAGTCGTTTGACACCCCACACCCAAGTCAAAATATTTGATTGCAGGGGTATTTTGACACACCATTTCATCATAATTTTTTATATAATGCAAGCAAATTAAGCAGGGCTTTATATTAATTTATAATGAACAAGGATCTTACAAAAATTTAACAAACAAGGGTTTAAAGACTAATGCTGGTCATAGACGTAAGAATTATGATCTTTCTCGGAAAAGATCTTTCCAAGAAAGATTGTTCGTTTCAACACACACTTATAGAGCTGAATCGTCGGATATACAGGTAGAAACAATAGAATTGTACCTGTATCTGACAATTCAGCACTAAGAATGGCCGATGTTAAGGGTGCCTTCAAAGGTGCGTGTATGGTGGAAAATTAGCCAACTGATAGCGTCAGAAGATTGAGATATCGGTCGGCTCATTTCCCACCATACACACACCGAATATCGTACAAAAATGTGTTTAGTGCGATATTCTCTGTGCGCCTATGGCCATCTTAAGAATAGGATTAGAGGGCCCTACAAGTATAATATACTGGCTCTTTAACCTAAAGCATGCAAAAAAAGTTGTTTCAATTTAACATTATTTTTAGTGACATCTGAACATATTCTACAGCACAATTGCCAAGTACCTTATATAGATGCAGCACAGTACTGTAGCACATGATTTGCTATTAGTCACTCTCTTGCATTTTTAGTATGGATCCCCCCTGTAGCTGTTCTGTCTCTTCTTTTGTGGGATGAACTCCTTTTGTTCCCTTATTAGTGAAAAGTCACAGATGTGTGAAAAGTAGGCCACAGGTCAGAGTCTGCATGCCCAGAAAAGTAAAATTGGAAATGACAGGCATCTTGTTTCTTTGCCACTAATTTCTCTCTGTGTTAAATGCCTCCAGAGCCCCAATTAAAATAAAAAGTTCCTGGGTTTTGATGAACAGACAGATTGTGTTATTTATGGTGGATGTAGCCACCAACAGTAATTGAGGCACATCCTTGAACAAAAACCAATTTCTCCATTTAGAAATAGCGCCAGGCTGACAGGGTCATGCAGGTTAAGCTCACCGAAACAAGAGGCCAAAGTAAGCCAAAATCAGTGTTCCATTCATTATAACACAAGCCTCTTTGTCTGCATTAACCGTTTAGGTGTGTAAACTGCTCCAAGAGCCCTTTGATGTCTATTTATAACTTTTTGTATTGTACAGCATGTAAAATTACCATGCGGATGAGTGCAACTCTGTGTATACGTATATGTTTTAAAAATATTGCTTTGATTTTCACCTGCATAACAAGATCAGAAAACAAAAAATATATCTTGTTTGCAGAATTGCCTCACTTTTCATCTCTTTATTCCAGAAGACAAGTGTACTTCTTCAAGGAATCGGTTGCCCCATATTTTAGCTTTAAGTGGTACCTGCTTTGTACAGCCACTGGTTGATTGACAAGTTCCCAAAATGAGAGAACGACTTTTCATTGCATGCTTTGGAGCCTTACTGCTTGCTATTCATACCCAAGGTAAGAAACCTGTTTGTATTAATTGGCAAAACAAAAATAAGGTCGGTTATTTTACATTGTAATGTTAATAGGGGGGGCATGCAAAGTAAAGGTTTGAGCTGACCATACACGGGCCGATAAAAGCTCCCGACATAATGAGTCGGCAGCTTATTTGCCCGTATGTGAGGCCCTCAGATAGGCTTCCCCGATTGGTATCTGGCCATAAGTTGGCTAGATGTCGAGTGGGCAGAGTTAGAAATCCCACGATCCGACCACTCATATTGGCTGCATTATGATCCAATCATTGGGCCCTAGAGCCCACGATCAGATCAGCCCAATGTCACCCACCTCAATGTGGGCATATCAGGGAGAAATCCACAGAGCCAAAAGCTTGTACATGTATGGGATCCATTATCCAGAAACCCATCTTCCAAAAAGTTCCAATTTATGGGAAGGCCATCTCCCATAGAATCCATTTTTATCTGAGAAATCCAGATTTCTAGCAGTTATTCCCTTATTCTCTGTAGTAATAAAACAGTACCTTGTACTTGCACCTAACTAAGATATAATTAATCCTCATTGGATGCAAGACCAGTTCCATTTGTTTCCATGTTTTTCTAGTAAACTTTAAGGTATGAAGATCCAAATAAAGGAAAGATCCATTATCCAGAAAACACCAGGTCCTGAGCATGCTGGATGACCGGTCCCATACCAGTACTACACAAAGAAATTCTATCCCACCGAGTGTGATTGTGTTGTGTTCTCACTCATGCTATTGCTGCAGATATCCCTGATTGTGGGTGTGGCCTGTCACATGCTGTTGTCTATGTGAGCTCTTATTACATCTCTGCTGGCATGTAAAATACAGATACACTGAAAGGGAAACTATAATACTAAACATTATAAAATGTTTTTTTTTTCTATAAAAATTATAGCTCAAAATCCATTTATAAAACACTTTCACAAAAAAATTCAGTCATTACACTATTGTATAATGATACCCTGCACAGGTAAAAGTTGTATGCCTGCGTGAGAAAGATTAGTATAAACAAGCTAAATGGCACAGGTTATGTAGCAGAAAACAGATTAGCTCTGTAAAACAACATTATAATCTACAGAGCTTTTCTATTATCTGCTATGTAATCTGGGCTTTTTCTCTATTTTCATATTGAAATGCTACCCCTGTCTACAAAGCAGCTAGCTTACACACCGCATTTAACAAAACATTTTATTCTATTTACTTTTAAACCACTAATGCCTGACGGCGCTGAAAATTGGCTTGATGAAATATGTAGGCCAAAAACCAGCTCCTACACTGGCATAGTATTCTGTTCTTCCCGCTGATTTTTGGCCTGCATATCTCAGCAGACCGATTTTCACCTCTCTCCAGCATTTCCATTATTTATGCTGAACATTTAGTTTTCCTTTAAAAAAAGTAGTTTTTTCAAATCCCTAAAAAGACTTAAAAGTGGCATACTGTGTCTCTCCCTTTAAAGTGGACCCGTCACCCCAAAAAAAATTCAAAATCATATTTTATCACATTAGTCAAGCAAAATGAACATTAATTACACTATATAAATCAGAGGTGTCCAAACTTTTTGCAACGAGGGCCAGATTTGGTGAGGTGAAAATGTGTGGGGGCCTGACCATTCAGCCTGAGATTCTTTGAACCATTAACATTATTTAACTAATTTAAACAGGGAATCGCCAGGCCCTGATTTGTGGCCAAGGCAAATATTTAGGGGAGACATGACGCGCACCCGCTCTATGGGGAGCACCAGGGATTTGCTGCTCCAGTGTTTTTGCTCCGGCACAAGGACCGCGCGGCCTAGAGGTGCTGCTGGGAATCTCGTAGCCATAGAAGTAATATTTGGCCACATTAGTGAAATGATATGCCACTTGGTCTATACTGCTGCCTGTGTGCTGAAGGTGTTCGCAACAGACACGCATTATTATTAATTTCATGATGGAGGCTGAGTGCCAGTGTAAATTTGAGAAAGGGCCGCATTTGGCCCCCGGGCCTGACTTTGGACATGCCTGATATAAATTATTTTAATCTTGTTTTCTTCAGTCTGGGAATTCATAGTTCTAGCAAGCAGGCAGGAGCCATTTTGTGGACACTGTTATTAAGGCAAGCCTTGCATCATCTCAGAATCTTGTTTGTGCACCAGAATGGGGAACCCGATGTCCTGGCTACACAATTAAATGGTTAAGGGAACTGGGGGAATGTATGGGGAGCAGTGGCATCTAGGAAGTGCTGAATGGAAAGTGAAAGTAATTATCTGCCCCGCCTCTATGCCTAAGGCATAGAGGAGTGGCAGATAATATTTGATTGACAGCTGAGATTTTTAAATGAGCTTAAACCAGCTATGAATGCTTTAATAAAAATTTGAAATGGGTTTTCATGTTTAATTTGAAAAGGACTTTTATTATACAAATTTTTGTGTCTGGGTGACGGGTCCACTTTAACTTTAAACATAGAATTTAGAAAAAACTGTAAAAAACTAAAAATGGAAAGTAATTGCAAAAAGCCTTTATTTCTGGTGCACCTCCTGAAAACAATTAAATTGGAAAAAAGGCTTTGGGAGGTGAACAACCCCTTTAAAGGACCAGTAACATCAAAAATGTTTTTTTTTAAATATGTTCGTATACATAGAAAAAAAAACCCACCAACACAAATTAAACTTTAAAATTGCAAAGCCTTTGTTAAGAAATTACTTACTGAAACTTTGCTTCCACTCCTCTTCAGAAAATACAACAGGGCGACGATCCACCGTGCGATGCTCGATTTCTCCTCCAGGCTATCTCCTATAAGGAAAGCAGAGAGGCGAAAATGAGCACTGCACGATGATCGCCCGATCACCTTTTCTGAAGAGGAGCTCAAGTGCAGTCTCAGTAAAAAAAAACAAAAAACCCTTGTTTATGCACTATAATGGGGGCCTGATGTCCATGCCAATGCAAATTCTACTCAATTAGTGTGGAGGGAGGAGGATGTGAGTAGTGCAGTGATGTCTAGCAAGTGGAAAGTGAAGCTAATTGACTTGAGCCAAACTAAACTGCATTAATCCATTTTGGTGAAAATGCAATCCTGCTGGGTTTATTTAATGTTTAAATGTTTTAAGTAGTATGGTGAATGAAATTATGGGAAAATACTTTGTCCGTAAAATACCAGGTCCTAAGCATTCCTGATAATAGATCACATAGCTGTATTCAGTAGCATATTTAGGTCCAGTGCTTCCCTGGGCACCGGACCTGCAAGTGTCCCTGAGTGAATTCATATCGTAACTCCAGATGGGCCCCCTACCCGTCTCATTTGTTGTCTGATTTAATGGGAAATCATCTGGCAGCAGTAGAAATAGAATTTTTCTACTATAAGGATCCTAGTGTTGTCCCTTTTATGCCCCTGCCTGTAGCTACCCGCATAGAAGTAGGTTTTAGGTAGGTGATGCACCAAGTCCATGGGTTCAATATATAAGGCATTGATATAATCCAAAATAAATTTTTCTTCAATCCGCCCTACCTGTCATTGGAGGATGGCTGGGAATAAGCAGGACAAACTGAAAAAAAAACTTTCCTGCTTTCATAAGGCATTGATATAATCCAAAATATATATTTTTTTTAGGCTGAAATATTACATACGATATTTAACTCCTGCAGCGTTCACAGTGTAGGCAAATGTAGTCAAGCTACATTCACATGTGTTCATTTTGGAGCATTTTTGTCTCACAGCTAGGAACTATTCTTCCACTAAAATACATAACTAGACACCTATAGGTACAACCAGGCAGTAGAATGTACAGTACTGTAAGTCAACTAGTGTACTTCGATGCTCTCAAACCTGTATCACGAGAGCATTAAAAAAAGCATCCATGTAGGAAGCCCTTACTAATGAATGTTTTATTGCACTTCTATTAGAAACAAACAAAATATGAAAATATTCTTGTGTGTTCTACCATCCTACTTGTCCTGCTCAATAGCATTTCAACTGTTTTGTTATTGCTCGACTTGGCAATTAAACAACTTTAATCCTCGCTGGATCTAAAGCCTAATGTTTGCTCTGAGTATGATTCTGATTTCCTCCTGAAAATTTTGTGCACCAATTGAAAAAAGGTTTGATATTTGCTTTTTAGTTGTATAATAGGAAGAACTGCAAAATTCCTTAAAGGGATCCTGTCATGGAAATTTTTTTTTCCAAAATACATCAGTTAATAGTGCTGCTCCAGTAGAATTCTGCATTGAAATCCATTTATCAAAAGAGCAAACAGATTTTTTTTATATTTCATTTTGAAATCTGACATGGGGCTAGACATATTGTCAATTTCCCAGCTGCCCCTGGTTATGTGACTTTTGCTCTGATAAACTTTAATCACTTTTTACTGCTGTACTGCAAGTTGGAGTGATATCGCACCCTCCCTTTCCCCCACCCAGCAGCCTAACAACAAAACAATGAGAAGGTAACCAGATAGCAGCTCCCTAACACAAGATAATAGCTGCCTGGTAGATCTAAGAACAGCACTCAATAGTAAAACACATGTCCCACTGCGTACTATTCAGTTACATTGCGAAGGAAAAACAGCCTGCCAGAAAGCAGTTCCCTCCTAAAGTGCTGGCACAAGTCACATGACCAGGGGCAGCTGGGAAATTGACAAAATGGCTAGCCCCATGTCAGATTTCAAAACTGAATATAAAAAAATCAGTTTGCTCTTTTGAGAAAAGGATTTCAGTGTAGAAGTCTACTGGAGCAGCACTATTAAAAAAAAAAAAATCTTTCCCCATGACAGTTTCCCTTTAAATAAAGTTTAGGTAATGGTGTTTTGTATCCACATGTATGTTTGCCTATGCAATTTTTAAATCTGACTTTTTGGGATATATTTCCTTTTAGAAGTTTATCTCACTGCCTTTTCCAACATCAGCTTGTAGTTTCCATTCAGCTCACAAACTATGAGGGATACCTTACAGATTTACCAATAAAAGAATAACAGTACAATGAAACTTCATTTTTACATACACTGATTTTGTGTTCCCCCATTTTGCACCATTTGTTTTATACAAAAAAATTATTTTAGGTTTTCCTAGATTTTACTGCATTTTTTTTCTTAATCCCTGAAAAACATAAAATAGTAATTTTACTGTATGTCACAAAGGGGTGTTCTTAAAGGGATACTATCATGGACACATCTGTTAATAGTGCTGTTCCAGTAGACGTCTACACTGAAATCCATTTCTCAAAAGAGCAAACATTTTTTTATATTCTTTTTTGAAATCTGACAGGGGGCTGGACATTTTGTCAATTTCCCAGCTGCCCCTGGTCATGTGACTTGTGCCAGCACTTTAGGAGGGAACTGCTTTCTGGCAGGCTGTTGTTTTTCCTTCTCAATGTAACTGAATAGTACGCAGTGGGACATGGGGTTTTTAATATTGAGTGCTGTTTTTAGATCTACCAGGCAGCTGTTATCTTGTGTTAGGAAGCTGTTCTCTGTTTACCTTCCCATAGTTCTGTTGTTAGGCTACTTGGGGGAAAAGGGGATGGGGTGATATCCCTCTAACTTGCAGTACAGCAGTAAAAAGTAATTGAAGTTTATCAGAGCACAAGTCACATGACTTGGGACAGCTGGGAAATTTACAATATGTCTAGCCCTTTTTCAAAATGAAATATAAAAAAATCTTTTTGCTCTTTTGAGAAACTGCTTTCAATGCAGAATTCTGCTGGAGCGGCACTGTTTTCCCATGACAGTATCCCTTTAAAATGTATTGCTATCATTTTATTGCATTGGTTTTTGTTCTGGCAGAGGATGAGGACAGCAAGAGTATCATTTAACCCATATCTTGTTATATAGTGGTCCCTAAAGTATTGACTGTGTGCATTCTATGATAGAATTCTGCATATTGATTGATTCTCTTGTTCCCTGCTGAGTTCTCACATGACAAGGAACATTATCAGCATTAATTGTTCAATGCAATCACAGGTACACAGATATGTTGTGTGATGTTGTTCATTAAATAAAATCGCAAAGCAACCACCTGAGAGAAAGCATGTTCTTAAAAACACTTCCCCATTACTTATTATAATACATTATTAAACATACCAGTTTTTCTATTTAAACAGCCTCCCCATTCCTTAGTTGATCTGTATGGAAACTGCAAAGCTACTTAAAGGAAAACTATACCCCGAAAATGAATTTTTGAGCAACAGAGCTGTCCTTATTTTTTAAAATGGCTATTTTCTATTTATGATTACCCAATGGCACATGCTACTAAAAAAGTATATTATTATGAAAATGGTTTATTTACATGAAGCAGGGTTTTACATATGAGTTGTTGTATGCAATATCTGTTTATAGAGACCTACATTGTTCGGGGGGTATAGTTTTCCTTTAAGTCCTAAATGGGTTTTGCAGTGTTTAATAGTGATTTTCGGACCTCGTGCGGATTGTCCGGACATTTTTTATGCCATGGCAATCTGACCTTACCGATTAATATCAATCCTGTTGCATGTATTGCAACGGGATTGCAATTATGTTATCAATGGGAGATTACTGCTTGTCAGACATAACTTTCATACTATTGCTGCCTGTCTGTTAGTGCCCCCCCCCCCCCCCCCCCCGGTTGTTGCTTAAAGATGTGGTATGCAGTATCAAACAACTTTAAATCTGCGGCATATATTTATTCAAAATATCACTCTACAGAAACAATTAATGACCTCCGCTTTTTGTGTACATGGCCCCATGTAATATTTAAAAGTTGGCCATGTGCACTTGCCATGCATTGTGCCAGACAATGGCTTTGTCAGTCAGCCTTATGCAGGAGTATTGTTTGATGTTGTTTTCCTTTGAAACAGCAATAGGGAAGCATTTTGGAGGAAAAGCTGATTCGCTGTGCATTGCCAGACCTCAGACTCCTTTGTGACTGCTGAGGCTATAAACAGGGAGGGGGAGCAGTAACACATGTGGAGACAAGATATAAGCTTTGTTTTTCAGAATTCCTTCCATACACTCAAGTTAAATATTTATAATCAGACACTTTCATCTTTCTTCACTTAACGAATTGCATTTTTCAACATAACTTCATGTAATAGAACAATGTTTGCCCTTTATTTTTCTTAAGAAAAATCTGGCATCATTTCTTCAACTAAAAAGGGCCATTAAACCTAGTTTCAGACAAACCGGTATAAAACTCTTAGTTCTATTTACATATGTTTATAAATATATGATTAGTACAGTACGGTATATAGGTGTATGC
>CM044443.1:48086892-48099993 GCA_024363595.1 Xenopus borealis
TGTTGTCAGGTGCTGGCTTTTTTGTGCAAATAATACCTGGCCTGAGATAATATGGGACATGTTCAGTAATTTTGTGTACTGTAGCTTGAAGAGTCAAAATGTAGTGCCCAAGAAAGGCCATTAGGAATTCTACAAGGAAGCACAGCCAAACGTATTCTTATTTGGTTTTAAGTGTAAGCAGATATTTAAGAGTAATTGGAGAAGTTTTATTTTAGCCCCTGGGGGCCCTGTTTCTTGTACATACATGATTGAGAGTGATTTTTTTTTTGCCTTATCAGTGTCTGTATATTAGTGCAACCACCTTTGTCAAACAAGTGTGATTTTTGTTTTTTTTTACAGACATAAACTGCATTCCGAAAGGACGCTTTATAACCGAAATTTGGATCCTGATGATGCCTTTATACCTGCTGGGGAGTCACTAAAGGCTCTTATTGATATATCACAAAGCTCTGGTAGTGGCTCAGGGCTACCTTTATTGGTAAGGATGCATTCCATTTAAAGGGAACTATTGCTAAAATTAAAATTTAATATAAGCTTCGTCATACTGAAGTAAGAAACCTTCAAAATACAATCAATTAAATATTCTGCATTGTTTCTTAAATAATAGAGTTTATCTTCACTATCCCTCTCGCAGCATCTGTTTCTCTTCATTCTCTCTTCACAAAGCAGTTTGGTGTCTGATATTCATTGACGGTTACATCCTTTATATCTTATTGGGGGCTACCTTTCCTAGCATATGTATTGGAGCTCATTCAAATAACTGATTCCAGAACAAACTAAAATCTAACAAAATAACTGGCTTTTGCACAAATCCTGCATTTAGAGACCGGATTTCTAGTGATTTTAAAAGAGTGAGCTCTAATACATTTTCTAGGCAAAAGGAGCCACCCCCCCTTAAGATATATTGGATCATTCATCTGAAACTCAACTCCTGAATGAAGACAGATACTGAGAGAGGAATAGTGAAGATAAACTTGATTATTCCATAAAAAGTACAGCATTTTTAATTGATTGTATTTAGAAAGTTTACATTTTCATTTTAGAGATGGTTTCCCTTGCACTTTAAGCTTTCATGTTGATAATATTACATTTGTTTGTAATCTTGTGATGAATTAAATCTGTAGGTGCAGCGTACTATAGCCAAGCAGATCCAAATGGTTAGACAGATAGGAAAGGGACGGTATGGTGAAGTATGGATGGGGAAATGGAGAGGAGAGAAAGTGGCTGTCAAAGTGTTCTTTACTGCTGAAGAAGCCAGCTGGTTCCGGGAAACTGAAATCTACCAAACTGTTCTCATGCGACATGAAAACATACTTGGTAAGTAAGTAAGGAATGCATTTCCCATTCAAATAAAAAAAAGTTAAAAGTTGACCATATTTTGCTACATAATTATTGTATACCCTATATAACTAATGTAACTGCATTTATGAAGACTTTGAGATATTATCGACAGACATTGTTTTAAGAGACCATTTCCATAAAATAAATACATTGCCATGTTTTTATCATTTAGGGTTCATAGCTGCTGACATTAAAGGAACAGGCTCATGGACACAGATGTACCTAATAACGGAGTACCATGAAAACGGATCACTGTATGACTTCCTTAAGTGTACCACTCTGGATACTAGATCTTTACTCAAGCTTGCTTATTCAGCAGCCTGTGGATTGTGTCACCTCCACACTGAAATATATGGCACTCAAGGAAAACCTGCCATTGCACACAGGGATCTGAAAAGTAAAAACATACTTATAAAAGAAAATTGGACATGCTGCATTGCTGACCTTGGACTGGCAGTAAAATTTAACAGGTTGGTCTTGCTCTGCATTCATGACTGAAGTTACATATGCTGTGATAGAAATCAGTATGAAAAGTTCTTCTTGCAAGTAAAAATACCAATGTAAGGTTTCTCAAATACTTGTTTAGACAAATAGCTGGATAAATATTGTATTTCTGCAACATAGCATTTTTTATATACATTTTTTTTGTAGACAATGCTCGCCTTATTCATATTATTTGTGCTATTCCTTTTTTCTTAGTGACACTCATGAAGTTGATATTCCCTTGAACACACGTGTTGGGACAAAGCGTTATATGGCCCCAGAGGTTCTGGATGAAAGTCTAAATAAGAATCACTTCCAAGCTTATATTATGGCAGATATCTACAGCTTTAGCTTAATTATCTGGGAGATGACCCGTCGCTGCATAACTGGAGGTAAGGCTTCACAGGCAACTCTTTTAGACTATTTAATTAGAGAGCGCACGAAACAGCAAAAACAAGGTTTTGCTGTCACACACTATGGGACTTAAGTTAGTTTGATTGCCCATGGCAATACATTGCTTAAATTGCATATAGGGCCACTACTATGCCATTTTCCTATGCCCAAAAATTTAGTTCAGAAAGTGATCTATTCTTGCATTATGTAATTATGTAGTAGAAACCTTGTTGAAATAAATATACACACACACACAACACCGACCAATGCAAAGGTATATTCTTACAAAACGTACTTCTTAAATCTGTGTTGTTGTTACATTTTAAAATGTAAATATTTTTTTAAGTAGCCTAAATCCAGGGTTCTCCAAAGTACGATATGACCTTTACAGACGGGGAAGTCCAACTTGCTAAACAGCCAAGACTGCTAATAATTCTTTTGGATTCCTCAGGTCCATTTATGTTTAAATCTACCCTGAAGAAAAAAACACAGACTAAGAGCAGCGGAGCCAATGTTTTGTGTGCTCTTGCCTAAAAAAGAAAACAATGGTTGACAACCACATTATGCTGTGTGCGGTTACAATGATTACAACAAAATGAGTCGAAAAATAAAGTAGCATAGTTCGTGAATAACGGCAAGACACAAACATACATACAAACGTTAATTTACATTTAGCTATAGATAACTTTCACAATGATGTTACTAGCCTTTCTATCCTAATGAAAGTTATTTCATATAACTTGTTTGAAGGAATTGTTGAAGAGTATCAACTGCCTTACTATGACATGGTGCCAAATGATCCATCCTTTGAGGATATGAGAGAAGTTGTCTGCATGAAATGCCTAAGGCCTACAGTATCAAATAGGTGGAACAGTGACGAAGTAAGTTTTATGGGTTTTTTTTTTACTTCCTAAATTCACATCAGTTTTATGAAGCGTAATACTGTGAATCTGGGCATATATAGAAGTGTTTATTTATACACATGACTGTGTACTGCCATGGTCTGAAGTTAATGCCATATACATAGACTGCCTCAGTGTCTGTGTAATCTGATCTGATGAGTTAAAAAGGAAATGTTTATACATTATTTAGTGATAATGTTGGAAGCATTAAATATGTTTCCAATAAATCCTTCAAATGAAGTAGTTGTGATATAAATGGTTTAAATTTCTCTTCATCTGCTAATAAGTTATTATTAACACTTACATAATGTCTTCCTCTTCAGTGTTTGAGAGCTGTTTTAAAACTGATGGCAGAGTGCTGGGCTCAAAACCCTGCTTCCCGTCTCACAGCTCTGCGAATCAAGAAAACGCTTTCAAAGATGGTGGAGTCCCAGGACGTCAAGATTTGACAAGGACACTGGTATCAGAACTTTTTTTTTAAAAAGAAGCCAAGTGCAAAGAGGAGGCATCAATACGTCCTGTGCACCTCCTTGTTTTATTTTGCTGGCTGCTATATATTTACTTTAAGTACTGTGTAGAATTACACCGGCTGCATCTCTTCCTCAGTGGGAGCCTCTGTGTACTCATGGACAGATTATTTTTGTTAAAAATTTTTATATCGAATCTTTGGTCATTTTGAGATGAAAGTATTCAGCTTAATGGTTACTGAATCGCATGTTCAGAAAATTATGCTTTCCGTGAAAGCAGTAACCATGTTAAACGCATTTTTCTTCCCTTATTGCCGTTATTAACCTGGAGAAGTAATTTGATAAAAGTAATAATTAAACAGTTCTCGCTTTTTATTGTGGATTGAATGTCCATAAATCCCAATCCTAACTATACATGAATAAACCAAAAAAGGAAAAAAATATATATATATAAATATATATATACATATATACAGTGTCGGACTGGGACACCAGGGGCCCACCCAAAATCCTTAAACCAGGGGCCCACCATAAAACCTTAGACAAGGGGCCCACTCTCAGTACTAATATTCTTCATCCCCTCAATCAACCTATATTCTCCTAGTTTGTTTTCTTTATATACTATAATCAGTTATTCCATCTATTTAGCCTCTTTCTTCTTATAGAAATAAGGAATGGCCATGAAATAGGACAAAAGTTTAGCAGTATGAGGGCCCACCTTGGCCCATCGGGAGTTTTCCTGGTATTCTGGTGGGCCAGTCCGACACTGTGTGTGTGTGTATATATATATGTATATAATCTTTTTGCCAGAAATCATTTGCCATGTCTCCATAGGTTGAACATTATGAAGAACCCATGTAAAGATTTCCTTATTTTATTTTTTCATAAATATGTTAAAAATGTATAATGCTAAGATATGTGCCTAGTAATCTATATGCTGTACCTTATTGAAACAACAAATATGAAACCTTTTGAAATGACTAAAGTGAATCAGCATGCTGCTACTTCCTGTGACAAAATGTAAAGGATCCTGCAGAGCTCAAGAATAATGCTCAGAGATTCAGCCGAAGCTAACATCTTTATTGCTTCCCGCAGCTATGCTGCATGGGAGTGTAAGAATATGTTTAATGATTTGTATTGTTTCTGTGATACAGTGGCAATTGTATGCTACCCATTTTAACGAAGATGCAACTGCTTATTCCAGAAGTGTAATGTGACTCACTGCATGAGACTACATGTATTTGTATTACCAGTACTCACCTGCAGGTCTATTGTAACAAGAGCAAACTAGATTATTTAACACAACGACATATTTACATACACAGTTTGCTGTGTTTAAGGGAAAACAAATTAAAGATCCATAATCTGTTTATAGATTTTGTACATTCTCCCTTAAATAGGCTGGAGTAAAGGATACATTGCTTTAAATACAGGGTCTTCAAAAATAAAAAATTTATATTTGTAGGCATAGATCTTAAATATCAACTAAAATCACAATCCTCTAAACAGTTAAAGTTTATGGCTCTGTGGAACTGTAGTATCTCTGCCTTCTCAAGTTCTACTACATCCTGAAGGCTACAGGTTTATCATTGGCACCAAATATCTGATTATAAAGACAGAACTTTGATTACACCAGCCCCGCTGGTACATTTCATAGCTTGGCCACTGCTTAGCAATATGCTTTATACTTCTTACTGCATGCCTTTGTTAAGTACTGTAAAAAAACATTCTTAAACAATTATTCCCCTTCTGTTTTATCTTGTTAAGGTAAAGCCTGCCTACCACTAGAGTAGTGTAACTAAATAATATATAATCTGGTCTGTCCGCATATCTAGTCTAATTGCATCAAACTGTAAGAACAGCAAAACAATGAAGACAAAAAGGAACACCAAGAGCCCCAATAGTGTAATATGTTTTTACAAGGAGTAATGATAGAGTAAACAAATTAATACTCACAAGCCAAGGTTACCAACAGGCAACCACTGTATAGGCAGGTGGGGAGATTATCCTGACCCCACTCAGGAATAAGAAGTCGCTCTCTGTAGAAGGAAGAAATATGGGGATGACACCCCTCCACTCGGGGTGGACTCGGTATAGTGATAAGACAAAACAGAGGCGCCAAAAGGATAAAATTAGCTAAAAACACTTAAAAACCAAATGGGTAATTCAGAGGAGGTAGTAGTGAACTTACCTCCTCCAGGCAGACACCAACGAAAGTGGTAATTTTCAGTAATAGTTTATTCACAACAGTTGTGAATAAACTATTACTGAAAATTACCACTTTCGTTGGTGTCTGCCTGGAGGCGGTAAGTCCACTACTACCTCCTCTGAATTACCCATTGGGTTTTTAAGTGTTTTTAGCTAATTTTATCCTTTTGGCGCCTCTGTTTTGTCTTATCACATCAAAAGAATGAAGCAAGCAGTATCTGTACTTTTCATAAACCCTGCTTCACAAATACCTTTAGAAATGGGGTATCTTTGGACTGTTAAATGTAAAATATGTTTTTGGATATGTGAAGTTTAATCAAACTGCAGATGTTAACAAAAGTATTAAAGAAAGAAAAATGTTTGGTTTCTGATTAGCAGACTTGGGCTAATACTCACATAGATTAATCTTATTAATGAATGTAGAGATTTTACCTCATTTTAATGTATAGCAAGTTTTTGTACATTGTGTGCCTAATATTATTTGCCAAAAATATTTACCATGTATCCATTGCAAGTTCTAGTAAGGCACTGCTATGTTTTGAACATTTTTTTTTATTTTTTTTATTATTATTATATAATGCCATTTAAATCACAAACACTAAAGTTGCCAAACACTGAAATCCAAAACTTTCCTGTTCAGTTTAATCAAAAACATGTTTGATTTAAGGAACTAAAGTTTAAATAAGCAAGGAATCCGAGAATATATGCAGAACACTATCCTTTGTCATGTGAACCTATAGTATAAGCAACAGGGAGTATAAATGACACTGCATTCATTGACATCATGTTAATGATTTTTTTTTAAACCTGTGCAACACTATTTGGTTCTTATTAATACTCCCATGAATGATGCTCTAAATTTAGAGTTAAAATGAAATGTTTTTTTCCCCAGTATTCTATGTGGTGTGCATCAAGCTGAATATAATTAAGAGTAAGAATTAGACCAGTAAGTCATTTTTAGAAGTCTATGCAATGCTTTAAATTTAAGGTGACTCAATATGAAATGCCTTAGCTGTCCTTTATTAAAATTTTTTGGTTTGGCTGAAGATTTCAGTGTGGTTAAAGTAATCCTCATGAATAGCCACCATTTGCTGCCGTGCCAGAAAAAAAATGATCGAAACAAACATTTCTAAAGGGCCAGTGGCAACAATAATGTGTGGATTTGTATTGGCTAATATATGTTGTGTGTTTTCTTCAGAAGCAATAAAGCAAATGTTACATGTAGACAGTGTTGTTATTCTGCAACTGAATTTAATGGTAATAGCCTGTCTCTTCACACACAGTAAAACTTTAAACCAAAATGCTGTATCTGTGGGTTTTGGGGCCAAAATGTGCCACAGGTGTGTGCAGTGACAGGCGGTTGCCATTAAGTTCAGCAACAGCTTTCATGGGGAGTGTCAACCAGTATTTTCCTCTGGTAGGTATTAAAACTATGCATGCCATTATCCTACTATAGTTTCTACAGGAAAGCTAGTGGGGTCCATTTATCATGCTGTCTAAAAAGTGGAGTGAACAATTAACGGTGATGTTGCTCATAGCAACCAATCAGATATTTGCTTTTGTTTTCTAACTGTTGAAAGCTAATTGCTCATTGGCTGTTCTGGGCAACATCACCAGTAATGCTTCACTCCACTTTTTACACATCATTATAAATAGACGCCCATTTTGTTGCCCTGGGGAAGTTCCAATTGAGTTTGTAAGAGTCACATTTGTGTAAGTTAATAAGCTAATGGAATAACCGTTGTGTTGCAGTAATAAAGGGTCAAATGTCATTCATGGTGTTTTACACACTAATAGAGCAGCAGAATGAGAACTGTTTCCATCAAAAATAGCTAAATTGCTGCAAAGACATTTAATTAACACAAGTCTTTTTTTTCTGTCCCTTTAATGCATACAAACTCTTCTTCAATTATTTGCTGGCAAATCTAAATGTTAGAGATGCCCAGTAGATCACACAGATCTTGTTCTGGCTTCCAGTTTGTCATGGACCCCAATCATTTAAGAGCAGTGGCACCTCAGTTATCCATAGATTGGAACACTTAGAAACTGATTTATGGTAAGGTTGCAGTAGGCTTTTTATTGTATATTTACTTGTGTGAATGGCTTTTCCCAAGAAAATATACAATTTTTTCCTGGACAGAGAAAAAGAAAATCGAAAAAGACCAACCATTTCCATGGTTTAGAGACTCATAGGGCAGAATCAGTAGATACTTGCATATTCTTCCACTGCAGGGGTGCCAGCTCTTAATATTTAAGATGTGGTTCACCTTTAAGTTTTAGCATGTCATAGAATTCCAAGCACTTTTTCAATTGGTTTTCATTATTTTTTTTGCCCTTTTTTTCTGGTTCTTTCCAGCTTTCTAAATATCCAGTCTTCTGTAAAACTACAAATCTCTTAATCAAACCAATGTATGGTTGCTGGGGTAATTTGGAAATG
Source organism: Xenopus borealis (assembly GCA_024363595.1). Lineage (NCBI taxonomy): Eukaryota > Metazoa > Chordata > Amphibia > Anura > Pipidae > Xenopus > Xenopus borealis. The sequence goes on from CM044443.1 coordinate 48,095,124, forward strand.
GCAAACTGCAGAACTGCTGAACTAAACTCAAAAAAACACAATAAAAAAATGAAAACCAATTGTGATGTGTCTTAGAATCTCACTGTCTTTATCATACTAAAAGTTCAAGCAACCCCTTTAAATTAGGTTAGTGGTGCACAAATCTCTCATGATATGGGTGAACTTGTGTTTGAGCATAATTGTGGATTCATTTGCTTTTGGAAAGCCTATTGCTTGTTACAGATCGTTGAAAATACAGTTTTCACATTATTTTTTTATTACTCAAAACCATTGGTTACTTATATCATATCAAAAGGGCTCATACCCACCAGTGATTTTAAATATACCAACTGTGCCATGCATTACACACTAGCTCATTCATTGCTGCAGGTCTGTGCCTAGGAAAGAATGAGACCAATCAACATGTAGAATGCACCAGACACTAAACAGTGGTCTAATCACAATAATACTAACTTTAATTAATAAAAGAAAATCAGCCATTTTTTGTCCTGCACTTATATCAGATCCAACTGTTATAGTGTTAGTTAGGCATGCAGTGTTGCTGCTTTGTCTTAAGCAGCCACAGCTCATTTTATTTTGTGATTTCTATGGAGTCACATCAGAACTGTAAATTTACTGTAAAGCAATATACATGGCCATTAAAACTTACAGCGTAGCTCTGACTTACTTTAGCTTCACAGGTTGTTACAACAAACCCTTTATTGTGAGACACTTTAAATAAAAACCGCCTTAAAATAATACATTTTGTACAACTGACGTCCTCATTTTTCCTCCTGTGTTCTCAATAGTTTTTCAGCATGGAAGGGGGTTAACCCTTTACACACCACAGGTAGTAAAATATACAGCACCGGCTGGAAAGTTACAGAGTACGAGTGCATGCAGCGTGTTAAAGGGAACATTTTCTTACATGTTACATCAATGTTCTAATGTTCAATCTATACCATGTAGTATAATGTATACAATAAGTAGTTAAATTAGTGTACTTGTAAATAAGGTTCAAATAAGCTGTATGGTTATACTATTGTGATATATGAAAAAAAAATGTAGAATAACAATTTAAAATGTAACATGTAACACTAAATGTATTTTGTACAGCATCTGGTTTCAGAGGTGCCTTATATTAAGTTTACCATAAATTGCTTTGTTCTGTACACTGATTATGTTCAATGTATCATTTCTAAGTAAATAAGCTTATTTTAGTAAATTATTGTTGCGTGTATATGTGTATTTGTCAGGTAACTGTTGGTTGACTCACATTAAGGCGATCTATACACTTAGGAACATCAGAACATTACATAGTAGTTATTACATCATGATAAAAATAAAGAATGCAGGACTGGACGTATGTATGTTTAATTTTCATGTTAAATCACCCTAAAATAACCAGCATTTAAGAAGTGATTCACCTTTAAATTTGTTATAAAATGGCAAATTCTAAGCAACTTTTCAGTTGATCTTTATTATTTTTTTTTATTATTTTCACTTCTCCATCTGTCTCTTTGCAGCTTTCAAATGGGGGTCACTGGACCCACCTAAAAACAAATGTTCTAGAAAGGCTCTCTCTTATTCATGTTCCAGTCACTTAAAAGAAATCAATGTATTGTTGCTAGGGTAATTTGGACCCTTACAACCATATTGCAAACCGGAGAGCTGCTGAATAAAAAGCTAAATAACTGAAAAAATGCATTACTCCATCCACCTGTGTGAGCCCTCTACACCAGAGCCCTGTCACAACTTATGAGCGTTGCACCTATCTCCTCCTGACCCTGCAGAATTCTGCCAGGAGTGGGAAGTAGAGGATTGCAGACACAAACGGCAATTCTATATTGCACATTTCTTCTCCACTGCCTCTTTCTTCTTGGGCCTACAGATCTCAGCCAGAAAAAGGGTGAGCCCACAGATCCCAGCCAACAGGAAGCGGAGAAAAGCCTCCTGGAGGGAGCCTGCCAGGGCCCACTGGATTTTATCCAGTTGCCCCACTGGCCCATTCTAACCTTGCTGAGATATATTTCATTGCTGGTCAATGGATGTGGGCACTCTGTGCCGTATAGACACAAGAATTTGAGCATTGTTGATGATTGTTGCTGTCACGTCTTTACTCCCTTTAAATAGATACTCGAAGTGTAGTTTTAAAGACACAGTTCAGTGTAAAACTATAAACTGTGTAAAATTAGTCAAACGTAATCTTTAGAGGCTAGAATAAATGGATGTCTAACAGAACAGAACCAAACTTACTGCTTTTCAGCTCTCTAACTCTTAAATTAGTCAGTGACCTTAAAGGGGAACTATATTGCGAAAATGAAAAATTAATATAACCTTCCTTGTCCTGAAATAAGAAACTAAATCTAAATACACTCAGTTAAAAATTCTGTACTGTTTCTGAAGTTCATCTTAACTAATTCTCTCTGGCATCTGTTTCTCTTTGTGCAGCAGTTGGGTGTCAGATAAGCATTGGCAATTAAATCCAATCTATCTTATGGGGGGCTTCCTTTTGCTTAGAAGATGTATTAGGGCCCTTACACACAGGCATTTTAACCTGCGCTCCTCTATGTTCCATTTTGCTCCGTTCAGCCACAGGGGAGCGCAGGAATAGATGCACTCAATTCTTTTCAATGGGCCTATACACAAACTTATGTAGTCGCAGGTTCAGACGCAAAATGTAGAATTTTTCCTGCATTCGGCGCATACATGCGGTTGTGTGAGTATAGGCCCATTGAAAAGAATTGAGTGCGTCTATTCCTGTTTTTCCCTGTGGCTGAACACAGCAAAACGGAACACAGGGGAGCACAGGTTAAAACGCCCATGTGCAAGGGCCCTTAGAGCTCAGACATGTCTCTCTACATGCAGGATTTGTGCAAAAGGCAGTTCTTTTGTTAGATTTTGTTTGTACTGGAATCCGTTATTTGAATGAGCTCTAATACATCTGCTAGGAAAGGAATATATATTGGATCTAACTGTCCATGTTTATATGACATCCAGCTGCTGCATGAAGACTGAATGAAGAGAAACTGATGCTACAAGAGGGATAGTGAACATAAACTTGATAATTTCAGAAATGATGCAGAATATTTAATTGACTATATTTAGAAAGTTTCTTATTTCAGTTTGATGAAGTTTATATTGCATTTTAAGTTTCACGATAGTGGCATATTAAAGACTCTTATAAAACTGGAATATATATTTACGTAAATATTGCCCTTTTAAATCTCTTGACTTGAACCACCATTTTGAGAGGATCTGTGTGCTGCCTCAGAGATCACCTGACCAGAAATACTACAGCTCTAACTGTAACAGGAAGAAGCGTGGAAGCAAAAGACACAACTTTGTCTGTTAATTGGCTCATGTGACCTAACATGAATGGTTTGTTTGTGTGCTAGGTGATCCCAGGGGATGACCTTTATTTTTTAAATTGGAATTTTTTTTTTAGGATTACCCAATGCCACATACTACTAAAAAAAAAGTATACATATGAGCTGTTTTATGCAATATCGTTTTATAGAGTCTTGCATTGTTCTGGTGATATACAAAGAAAGAGATTTGTCCAGCGCTACACCTGGGGTTCTCCAATTAATCTGCATCCTCTGGGCCGACCACAGTATCTTATTAATGTCTTTGAACCTGTTCACCATTCAGATCCTGTGGCCTGGGTGCATCCCGCACAGGAACTAACACTTTCGGCACTGGAGCAGTTAAACCTCCCCACACATGCAGAGTGTATACTGATACATTGAGATCTTACCCGGTCGGCGTTGTGACCCAGATGCCGTTCTCTAAGTCTGTCACTAATAGGAACGCATTCAGCATGTCAATCGTTGTGGAGGGCACGTTGTGATCTTTTGGAAGAATCGCAAATTATGAGTAAAAAAAGGAGTCTTTATTAACACATCTGATACACAAGTAAAACAGAGTCTTTATTATCAGATGTTTTTACTTGCCAATTTTAATTTGTTTAATTTGCCAATAAGGGATTCTTGCAAAAGATCCCGGAGTGCACCGCCATAACGATCAATGTGTTCCAGGGGTATAGTTTTCCATTAAAAGATTTGTTCATTATTAAAAAAAAAAAAATGGGTAAAATAAAAAATGTTTCTAATATAGTTAGGCCAAAATGTAATGTATAGATTAGAGGCTGGCGTGACTGGATGTTTAACATAACAGAAGACTACTTCCAGCTTTTCAGCTCTTTTGGTTTCCACTGATTGGTTACCAGGCAGTGACCAATCAGTGACTTGTGGGGACACATGGGTCATATCTGTTGCTTTTGAATCTGAGCTGAATGCTGAATTGCAAACTCACTGAACAGTTATGTCCCATGTGACCCCCCCTTCAAGTTGCTGACTGAGTTAGAGAGCTGAGAAGCAGTTGTGTTCTGACATATACACACTCCAGCCTTTATACATTACATTTTTGCCTAACTATATAAGAATTTTTTTTTATTTCTCACAGCCTATTTACCCAGTTTTCTTTTATTTTTTTTTATACACTGATCTGTTCCTATAAGGGGTCCATATGGGTCATAAATGTTCAGTGAGTTTGCAATTTTACCACACGGTTCAGATCTAAAAGTAAACCGTTATGACCCATGTTGGGGTGTTTATACAAACGGCCTGTAGGTGTCACTGTGTACAAGAGTTATGCTGTGCATACACTGTACTTTCTATACTGCTTAAAGTGTTAGAGTTGACGTCCCTGTTGAAGTGTAATGGCTGCATGAACCTGCTAATAAAGCACTGTTATAATCCTCGGCTACCAAAACATTACACATGTGGCCCCCACTCAAGTCACTTATTGGTTACTGCCTCGTAACAAATCAGTGAAAGCCAAGAGAGCTGAAAAGCAGGAAGTGGTTTTATTGCTAATATGTTGGACA
>CM044443.1:48111060-48141854 GCA_024363595.1 Xenopus borealis
TACCATTTATTTTGGAAAGCAGGGCTGTAGTAGTTTTGGTACTTACCACCACCCACATAGTCGTGCATGCCACTTTTGGAACAAAACTGCAAATGCACAGAGACTATAAAATACACTATTGGGACTAATTTTCACCTGGCCTGTAATCCGTGTCATCCAATTAAAACTTAACTTTTATTGTGGTACTTTCTGTTGGTTGAAAGAAGAAATCACTAATTGCTACAGGTTACTGCAAAGTTTCACATTTGCGAGTGTTGAGAAATGCGCTATGCTCACTTTGTTTATTAACCAGCATCCAGTAACTTCCAGTAATAACATACTGAAAATGTCTCTTAACTCTCTGAGGCCTCAGACTGATCAAAATTGCATGAGCTTAATACTAAAGGACAAATCAACCGCAAAATAAAAATCTGGCTAATAAAAGAAAACTTAATTCTAAGCAAATTTTAAATATACATAGAAAAATGCAGTGCTTTTAAAGCTAGTTGTATAAACAATGGTTATTGAAAGCAGCAGTTGCCTAACTCCAGTTTGTTAACTGTTATTCAATGTTTCCTCGTGAGGCAACTTTGGGCGACTTCAGAAAATTAAGTGATATCCCGCCGGCGATTAGTCGCCTGAAGAAGAGGGTCGCCGGGCAACTAATCTCCCCAAAACTGCCCTTAAAGACATTAATAGAATCAGCCATCACAACATCACCCTGTAGGGCATTCCACATCCTCACTGTGAAAAAACACTTTTGCTGCTTCAATAAAGATTTAGTTTAGTCTAAATGTACTCCACTACCAACACTGGTCAAAGAAAATGTACCATTTGCCACCACTCTTTCTTGATCCTTCAGACGGTTTTTATACAGCTACATGTTTCAGGCCAATATTCCCACAGTGCTGTCCTTGGTAATCTCCTCAGTGCACATCTTGAATTCTAGCTATACTTAAAGACATTAAGGGGTAGATTTACTAATGGTCGAATTTCAAATAAAAAAAAAAATTCAAAATTCGACCATGGGAATAGTGGGGAAGTAAAATCCTTTGAATTTGACTATCAAATTTGAAGGATTTTACTGCAATTCGATCGATTGAATGATCGAATATAAAAAATTAGATCGAATTTTTTTTATTCAATCTCAGCTAATGATTCCCAATTCGGTAGCTTGATCCTGGCGAAGGTGGTCGAATAAAAATTTAAAGGGGAAGTTATTCGACCATCAAATGTCCGAATGTTCAAATTAAATTTTATTCGAATATTCAAATCATTCGAATTTGAATATTCAATGGTCGAATTTGCCTAATTTGCATATTCGATCAAACTTTGAATTATTCACGTGAATTTTGTAAATCTGCCCCTTAGTCTACAAGTTAGAAAACTAAAGCAACCATGACAGTAACTGCTATTGCCAATTGCATTTGTACAAAATAGCACCTATATTAGTAAATGACCCCTGTCTCTTTTAAAGTAAAGTAAAAATATTTGCAAGGCATTGCTTATATCCGAATTAAACTCCACCCCGGTTTTGGATCGATATTTTTATAAAGTGTAAACTTTTTGTTGTAATAAGAATGAGAACAACTTTTACAATAATACAGGAGGATTAAATGAAAGAATTATATGGTTCTTGGGAAATGAAGAAAACCTTAGGTAATGTTATTATTCTGCTGAATCACTTTTGCTTTGTTACTTTGCAAAGTCACATAAATCATGCAGAGCTTCCCATTAGCCTTTTCTATTATGTATAAATTATACATCTCAAAGAGATATGCACTGAGCTTTATTAGAACAGGGAGGCAATTAGTTTTATTGGTGCAAGGTTTATATGAGGTACTAGATATATAAAAATCCTGTATGTGTATTTTTCTTGATTTAGAGGAGGTGGTCTTGCCTAAGACGTAGGTTTATTGTTTGTAAACATATGAGGTAGGTTTCCTGTTTATTATTCTCTCACAAGCATGTTCAGGTTTGATTCAGACCTTAAGAACTCTATAGGCTGGTTTTATTGATTTCTGTGTCCTGAGCAGTATCGGCAATTCAGAGAATATTGGCAGAGTGGATGTTTTATAAATATGTTTCACAGTTTTATTATTTTGTTTTTACCTTATAGTTGTATAAAATAAAAGGATATTATGTTACCGAGGAGTTTCATGACCATATAAAAACACAAGACTGAAGGACAAGTTTTTTTTATACAGGTCATGGAACTCCGAGGTAAATTGTATGTATATGTTGTGAGTTCCTCGACCCAAAATTCTTTTTGCTGCTGCAACCAACACAAACAAGTTAGGTTGAGGCATCTCACTGATATACAATTTTTCAAAAACTACCAACAACTGGCCAATTTATGTAAAAATAAAAACAAGAGATTGCCTGTTTTTGAACACACTATGCTGTAAAGCCACTCATATGATTCTCTACTGAGGATCTCTAAAGTCTACTTGAAAGTATTTTCTTACTTCAGTGGGATTCACATTACCCAGTAAAAAAACATTTTTCACCCTACACACCTATTTCACATTACCACCTTTAGATAAATACAGCATTATACATTACAATCTGTATAATATGTAGGAATGTAACAGCAGTATTTGGAATTGTGATTATAACCTCAATGTAAAAACAAACATTTTTGATTTAAAAAAAAAATGATGTGATAGCTGCTCATACAGAAAAGAACTCATTATGCTTACCATGTTTCACTGCAAGTCTTCCTGCTCCATCGGAGTGCCAGTGATGCTCTAATTCCTTTTTATCTCTCTTGGTATTTTGGATCACTCCTTCTTTCTTTTTCATTTTCTTATCAACAAAAGCTTGAACTTTTGCAACATTTAAAGTGGTATTGGTTGCAATCAGTGTTTCATAATTAATAAATATCTTTTGGAAGGTTTGTACATGATCTGTGAAAAGCTCTCTCAGTGTGAAAACATCTGAACTCATGAATCCCAAGGAGATATTAAATGGCTTTAAAGCATTAACTATAGTATCATTAATGAAATCCTTTCCTTTGGTGACTTGAGATTCTATGGCTGTTAACTTTACATTTAGATTTCTTATGTCATTTTTTAAGATCGCAATATCACTGTACATTGGTTCATCTAAATGATCATCACTTGAAGCTTCTTTGCTTGGTTGTTTGACATTACTGAACTGACCATAATTTTCAATGCCTTCTGTTTGCTGCTCAACATTAAAGATGGTAGAAATGTCAGATGAGTCTTTTTTCTGAGGCATCATCTCAAGAGCCTGTAATCTGATATTGAGTAAATCTGTAATCAGCTGTTGGTTTTCAAGTCTGTGACGTGTTTCATTGACAATGTCATATATCTGTAGTAGTGACATTTGTAACACTACAGGATCATCTTCAGACATGACCTCTAAAACATCCTCACCAAGTAAAGCTTGTAGAGCTCTATCGTGTCTAGTGGCATCCTCCAAAAGGGAACTAAATGTACTATCAAGAAGTTTGATATGGTTGTTTATCACGGCATTATCTTTCTTGAGAACTTCAACATCTTCTGAAAAGTTCTTAGCTTGGGATTCCAGCTGAGAAGTAATGTGTGCTAGGGTTCTCCCTTGTTCCTGTTGGGCAGATAGAGATTGACGGTTAAGATGAAGAGCCAAAGAGAGGTCCTCAACAGAATTCTGCAATGAAGTCTTTGAAGACCCTTCTTGTTCTTTGACATCTTCTATACCATATGAAACAATCTTAAGTAAGCTGGAAAGATTCTTCTGACTTTCTTCAAGATTGAGAATATCCATTGTTATTTTTTGGCAGTCACAATCTTTCCACAGATCATCACTGCCCTCCGGTAAACTTGTTATTGTAGAATTGAGTTCTGTTATATGCCTCAAAACAAATTCCTTATTCTCTTCCATTATAAGACTTTTCTCCATCAAGGAAACCTGAACTTCGTGGGCATTCTTTTTAAATTCAGTTCTTAGTTCTTTAAACCATTTCTCCAAAGTAGAAAGGTTCTCGAATGCAGCATCTGATTCTGTGTATAAGTCCCTAATTTGCTCTTTGTATTCTGTGAGAGTCTGATTAATTTGTTCAAAAGTAATCTGTGTTGTTTCTGCTCCTCCAGTATGACAAGACACCCACAACTTGGAAATATTTTGAGCTAGAGACTGAAGTTGATCTTGAATTTGGTCTTGTCCCCTCCTGAGTTCATCCATACTAATGTTCAATTGTGTAAACTGAGATTGTTGCAATTTTTGACTTCGCTTAAGTTTCATGTCTGTGTCTGCCTTTATCACAGTAAAATTATAGTGAATTCCTGTCTGCTGAAAATGCAAATGGTTGTACAATTCGTGCTTCATGTGATCAAGTTTCACAATATTTTCCTGGATTTTTGACTCAAACTTTGTGCCTAGCTCATGAAGATCTTTTTTTGGTACTGTGTTCTCCAGAAACATATCCATTCTCTTCCGGTTTGATTCAACATTTTCTGAGAGGTTATTTACCATGTCTGAAAGGTTTTGTAAGCTTTTGTTAAAACTATTCCACATTGGATTAAACTGCTCCCGCAGGAAGTTCTCCACATAAGGTAGGAAGACGTCTCTAAGAAGACGATTCTCAGTATCTGCAGTAAATCAAAAATTATGTAGTAAATAATAAGGTAACTGATATAAAATGTAAACATCTATTTCTTCAGCTGCTTAAAGGGGTGGTTCACCTTTAAGTTAACTTATTGGGGCAGATTTACTAAAGGGCAAAGTGACTAATGCTAGCGAAAATTCGCCAGTGTGACGTAATTTCGTTACTTTTCCGATATACTAATGATAGCAAGCTAGCAAAGGAGATAGACGCTAGCATTGCTTTGCACTGTAACGACAGATGAATTTTTGATCTGGTGAACGGACGTAACTCCACAAATTGTAGATTTCACTGAACGTTACCTCTTTCGCCAGACTTGCCTTCGCAAGCTCTGACCTGGTGAAGTGACCTTCTTCTCATATTGTTCTTGTCAATTTAATCATGAATATCTCCAGCCAGAGAATTTCCAGACAAACGGCAAAAGATTTACTTGAAAAGAAACTCGAGCAATCTAATTGACTGTAGCTTTAGTGTCCTAATATTTTCTACTTTGGCTATGGTTTTTATACTCTTTTTCAATTTAGTATCCCATTAAAACCATAAATAAAACAACCAAAACATAAATACCATAAATAAACTACCAAAACATCTCTCACTTTGTTTTTACCATAATTTACCTGACTTAGTTAGATTCATGTTTGATGAAAGACTGATGTTTTTTTCTATTGTGTTCTGTAAATCCAGAAGGTTGCCTGTTGCCTGATCAATGTCATTTTGGATATCCTCAAGAAGTGTTTCTTGTTTTTGTATTGACTGCAGAATATGAGATACCTCTGTTGATGTAAATAAGTTCATAAGTGTAAGCTGTGGTTGAAATGAATAAAGAATCATTTGGAGAAAGAATCAGGTCATTTTTTTGAACATTGGACAATCTTAATAATGAAAGCTCCAGTGCAACCTGGCAGTAATATCCATAAAAATCTGGATATTGCATAATGTGTGTAATATTAATACAAATATTTGCTTTCCAACAGTTAAAAGCCACATAAAAGAAGCAGCTTCACTGTTCATGGTGGAAGAATTGACAGATGTTTTGCCTTACCTGAGGCCGCTTCTAAATTGCCTGTTTTAAAAGAATTTACAGAAGACTTAATTTAGGAATGTGGCCAAACAAAAATAACATCTTATTAGATGCACCCCATGCTCCTTGGTTAAATATCAAAAGAAGGAATATATAGTGTGCAAAGTGAAATTTTTGATGCAAATCCGCATGTTTTTTAGGCATACAGCAATTAATGTGACCATACTCCTAGTGGTGTCCAGGTCCAGATTAGCAGTAGCTCTATAGTACTGCAGTTTCGAAAGGTGCAATTCTACACCATTCATCAGAAGAAACAGAATAAAAGCTTTGGCAACCATGTGGAAATACAGGAGTTTGGTTGGACACAACTATCTTGTGTTAATATGCACTCTGAATTGGGTTCCATTTTAGAGCTCCTGCATCTGCAGTTGCATTTGTAAATGACCCCTATAATGTTTATCAGTAGCTGCTATGAAGAATATCTTCATTAACCTTTCTGTGGTTATCTGTTAACAATAACTTCAAAAGGGGTTATGTGTATCACCTAACTTGGCATGAACTGTGGATATGATCAGCTCGATTTCTGCAGGCATCTTTGCAGAAACCAGTGCAACCTGTGCAGAAAGATAGGTATAGGATGCATTATCTTGAGCTTTGTTATCTATAACGCTCAGAATTACAGGAAGCATCTCTCCATTAGTGATGGGCGAATTTATTCGCCAGGGGCAGATTCGCTGCAAATTCCCGAGATTCGCCGCTGGCGAATAAATTCGCGAAATGCCAGCAAAAATTTGCCAGCGAAAATTCGGCAGAAAAAAACGAGTCACGCCGCGCGTCAAATACGACGTGCGACTCATTTCGCGAATTTTTTGCCAATTCGCGAATCTCGCAAATTTTTCAGCGAAGCGAAACGGGTGAGATTCGCCCATCACTACTCTCCATTAGACTCCATTTTAATTTAAAAAAAATAAATGATATCCTTTTTTAATGAAATAATAAGACAATACATTGTACTTGATCTCAGCTAAGATATAATTAATCCTTATTGGCAGCAAATGAATTCTATTTGTAAATGATTTTTTATTATTCATGAATTCTTTTGTAGATTTAAGGTATGAAGCTATTATTATTATGATTATTATTAAGCTACGAAGACCCCCTTATCCCAAAAAACCCTGGTCTCAAGCATTCTGGACAACAGGTCCCATACATGTACTACATATTATCTTAGTATAATTAAACCTCTTTAGCACAATTCTGTATAAAAGTGCACAGAGACCATGTAAAACATAGGGAACTCAAATAATAGCTTCATGCTAATTTGATATCTATGATAAAGTCCCAATAATATGGTATATTTTAACAAAACTAGACTTTGTAAACCATAGAGAAAAAACATTTTTAGCAGGAAAGATATGGTAAGCAAAAGGGAAACTGATAAAATATTTACAATTTTGTTTGTTTCTTTCTTTGACTGGCATATGAAAGTAATAGACTTCACAATATATTACTATATATTTAAAAGAAACCTTCAAAATTACTGCAGTGTTCTCCAACTAATATTCTTTATACAGAGGGTGGTAGTTTGGTAGCATGGTCATGGTGTTACTGAATTCACCTTTTTCAATATATGCAAATTCATTAGTCTCCAAACTTTTCCTAACAATCTGTGTGGTCTTCAAAGTTCAAGTCAAATACAAGTCAACTGTCCAAAACAGACTGACTCAATCTTTTGTTGGTTATTAATGAAAGTATATTTTCTGAGGCTACCACTAACACTGCTGCTCATATAAACAAAGATGTATGTTTATATCTACCGAGAGGCTGAAAAATAACTGAAGCAGGAACTGGCAAACAGATGTAACCTATTGAAATCACTTTTGACTCAAACAAGACTCTTCATCAGTTATGGCCATTATTAAAGCTAGAAACACATATGCATCTAGAAGCTAGTTATGAATAGCAACACCAAAAAATTAAAGTGTTTTAAAGTAATATAAATATCGTGTAATTTTGCCCTGCACTGGTAAAATTGATATTTTTGTTTCAGAAACACTACTATAGTTCATATAAACAAGCAATGGCGGAAATTGAAAAAAGGTTATATGGCACAGGTTAAATAGCAGATAACATCATTATGCTCTACTGAACCTTTTCTCCTTTGAATGGCTGCTCCCATTGCTACACTGCAGCTCATGTATTTAAACAATAGTAGTGTTTCTGAAGCAAACACTATTTTTTACCAGTGAAGGACAACACTGCATTATAATTTTATTACTTTAAAACACTTACATTTTCTGTTGTTGTTCCTTTAACTGCTAGACTTGGATAAATGGGATAGACCAGTGTTGGACTGGGACACCAGGGGCCCACCCAAAAATCTTAGACCAGGGGCCCACCATAAAAGCTCAGACCAGGGGGCCACTCTCAGAACTAATATTCTTCATCTCCTCAATCAACCTATATTCTCCTAGTTTGTTTTCTTTACATACTATAATCAATGATTCCATCTATTTAGCCTCTTTGTTCTTATAGAAATAGGGAATGGCCATGAAATAGGCCAAAACTTTAGCAGCATGAGGGCCCACTAACACCTTGGCCCACCGGGAGTTTTCCCTGTATTCTGGTGGGCCAGTCCGACATTGGGATAGACATGGGAAGTCACAGTGAATGGCTACACTGCAATTATCATAGTGTTGTGTTTAATGTAACAGGTAGCCATTTGTAAGATGGGGACTGAGTGTTGGATGGAAATGTAACTGCGGAATGAGTGTGAAATGAAAGGTTGTAAAATGTTGGGTCATTGAAAATAGTTTGTAAGTGATGCTGACACTAAAAAATGAATTTTAACTTATGAATGTACATGAATGTTACCTATAGGTCATGTTGATCATTTTTTGCTGAGAGGTTTGTTCTTGTATATAACTGTTAGTTGAAGTTCCTAAGCCTGACTCTCTGACACTCTGACTTTGCCAACCTGACTGTCCCATCTCAGCCTGTTAGTTACAGTTTCTAATGCTAACGGACTCCTGCTGCACAAATATGGCAGCCCCCTCATACAGGAACATGGGGAATCAGACAGATAATGTAAAAGCGTCATGCAAATACTTTATGGCAATGTTAGAAGTAGCTTTCAAAGCCAATATTATAATAGATGTAAAAAGAGTTTAATTTCAGGTGCCAGTATCTCTTTAAAATGTAATTTATAAGTGTCACCACAGGAGAGCAGCAAAGGGTAACTTTTATGTTTAGTTGCAGTTCCTTCCCCAGCCAGTAGAGGGGGAAGTGAAAAAGAAGGGTATTAAAGGAGAGGACACACCCAGGGTGGGGTTCTTTTCACCTTGGATTTAGACAGTGACAGGGCACCCAGTGGAAGTACTAAGTACTTCAGGAACAGCTAGTACGGGTAGCTGAGACCCCAACAAAGAGGTAGTGGCATATGTGCGAAAGCAAAGCCAGTTAGAGTGAAGGTGATAAATCCCGAAGGAGGGGACTGGAAATTCCTATCTGGAGTAGGTCAGAAGGGCATAGAGTGTATGCCGGACTGGACCAGAAGGTGTCACGGAAAATTCCTAACCAGAGAAGGACAGGGGGCATAGCTTATACGTTGGGCTGTCAAGTCCGGGAGGTGGTGAGTAACCCTGGAAAGGGATGTCTGGTAAAAGGCCTCAGGTGGGGTAACAAGGGAAGGGAAACAAGGGAAAATTGTTGGCTTACCCAGAAAAGGGAATAGGAATATAACTGTGGTGTGAATGCCTGTTTGCTCTGGAAGTGTGTGCTTTGAACCGACTGTTGTAAAGGGGAAGAAGAACCAATAAATATGTCTTTATTCAGAAGCAAGGTGTGGACTGTAATCCTTGGAGGAAATTCTGGTAACCATGGTAACACCAGTGAATTAACCCCTTTATTACCCTTACATATTAGCAAGAAATGGACATAAGGACCAACTAGTAAGTGACACTTTGGAAATGCTGCTTGCTGTGTTTGGAAAGTATTTCTTTTAGAAAGTGTCTAAGCTGATGTTCACCCATCTGGCTGCAACAAACTTCCCAGCAAAGGCTTTAGCTAAGCTAGACAGCTGATACTCTAGCGATTAATTAGCTGAAACTGCTTGTTATGTTTGACAATCATTGGACAAGCATAACTACATTAAATTATTTACCATATTATTCTCTGTATAGTTGCTGTTATTAATTGTACATGTATCTTATCAATTGACCATACCTGGGTTTAGCAAAGGTTCCCGTTCAGTCTCAGATCTTGCTACTTGTAATTTAGGAATCTGAATTGAATTGGGATCTGTAATGGATAAAAATAAACTTGAGGAATAACATAATATTAATGCAATAAACATGTAATTGGGATCTGTAATGGATAAAAATAAACCTGAGGAATAACATAATATTAATGCAATAAACATGTAATCATGTTGGGAATTTTGTGATTCCAATATAGTAGTTAGTATTAGTTGAGTATATTTCAGATAAGGAAGGGATGCATAAATGCATGGTATATACAATAGTACTTAATCCAAAACTTGTGTTAAATTGTTTTGAGAAAGTATGGCAGACTTATTTTAGCATTTAGTCTATTTTGAAATTCTGTTTAATACACGGCTACTTTAACATTTTTCAGGTCACCATCAGCATCACCCAGAAAAGGTAGATCCCTGTTTTAATTATCCCCATGATATAATTAGTGTTCAGCCCACCAGCTAAGAGAAAAGCATGCAACATGAGGAATTTATCTGCAGGCTATAATGGTATTGCTTTTTATTGTTTGTTAGAGCAGAGGTAGGAGTCCATATTTGAGTTTTCAAGATTAAGGGGCAGATTTACTATTGGTCGAATTTGAGGGTTAAAAAAATCTCGAATATGACCATGTGAATAGATGGGAATTGTTGGGGAATAAAAATCCTTTGAATTCAAATACCGAATTCAAAGGATTTTACAGCAATTCGATTGGTCGAACGATCGAATAGAAATATTCGATCGATAAAATTGTTTAATTCGATCAAAAATAATGAAAGCCAATTTGGTAACTTTGATCTTGTGAAGTAGGCACTCGAAATTTAAATGGGAAGTAATTTGACTGTCGAATAGTCAAATATTCGAATAGATTTTTATTTGAACTATTCGAATCATTCGATTCAATCGGATTTTCAAATTTCACTGGTCGAAGTGGTCTTCAAAAACATCTGAAAATTCAAATTCGAATCTTTTTGAAAATTCTCTCGAATTCGCTTCGAATCCTTCATGTGAATTTAGTAAATCTGCCCCTAAAAGTTGACTCAAAGGTGAACAACCCCTATATTAAAATGCAAGCAATTTAACCGCAATTCAATTGGTTGAACGATCGAATAGGAAATATTCGATCGATCGATAAAATTGTTCGAATCGATTCAAACGATTTTACCCATTCGATCGAATATTTTTATTCAATCAAAAATGATAAAAGCCAATGCTGTAGTTTTGATCTGGCGAACTAGGCAGTCAAATAAAAATTTAAAGGGGAAGTACTTCGACTGTCGAATAGTCGAATATTCAAATAGATTTTTATTCGAAACGTTCGATTTGATCGAATTTTCAAAATTCACTGGTCGAAGTGGTCTTCAAAAACATTCGAAAATTCGAATTCGAATCTTTTTTGAAAATTCAATCGAACTTCGAATCCTTTATGTGAATTTAGTAAATCTGCCCCCAAGTGAACCACACAGGGGACAAACAAGGACTAACCAAATACATAGAACTATTAGAAAATAATGGTTCTTACCAATGACCTCACAGTTGGTACCAACATACCCGGGGCAACATTTCCATTCTAAACTGGTTACTTCTTTCCTTTTAATTTCATACACTGGTTTCTGAGCAAGTCGGTACCTGTAAAATTCATATAATTTTTTTTTTTTTTCAGTGTAATTAGAAAGTAATGTTATTTTATAATATAACTCACAAAACACACATAAGTTTTGGAAGCCTAGTGGTTATATTATTCCTAAACTTAAAAGATAAATAAATGCAAATACAATGAAATGCAATATATAAACCTATTCCTTGTGCCTTTGCTCTAACACCATAGTTGTTCAGGCTTATATGAATTCCATGCATAAGCAAAGCAGCGACCATATCTCTGTTTTGACTGTAAATGGATGCATGATCCCAATCGCTATCAGTTTGCTTTAATCTAATTTATAACTTACAATATAATGTCTCTATAGGGTCAGTTTTATTAGGAGTCAAATGTGGAAGAAGCCCACACAAGCATGGGGAGAATATACAAACACCATTTAGAAAGTGCCCACTTGTGAATCAAAACAAAGGACCCTATTCCTCCAGGGCAAAACGTCTATCCACTGATCCACTGTTCTGCCCATTCTCTTGAAAGTAAGGGGCACCAGGTTGTCACAGCAGCTTTCGATGTAGCAATTTGGTAAACAGGCATTGGATTCAATAAGAGGGAGTTGGTCTATCTCTAATGGTCCTTGAAAATGTAATAATGATTAATTCAATAATACCTGATCCTTGTTCTTGTGGTTTTATTATGTTTTAGGAGAATTTGTTTTGACCCTGGACAAGTCACCATTTCATAGTGTCATCCTGGCATACATACTGTATAATGATTGCATTATTTCTCGTAAAGGGCTTTGAGTCTCGCTGGAGAAAAACACTACATAAATAATTCTGCTCTCCCTTAGGTAACTTGTTTATTTTAAAACATTGGAGTACTTGAAAATCGTATCTTTTAAAGTCTATACTTGCAAGCAGTACTTGTGATTATGTGGGTCAATTGCTTGTATACATAATAGGAAACTTTATAACATTTCCTAGATTATTGGATATCAACCATTGAGAGTTAGTTTATTAGCATTTTGCACTTCTGCCAACCTGCTACCTAACTCCTGTGACATCATTTAGTGGGAAACTACAATAAATGCATTTTAAAAAAAGTGATGTTATTAGCTCACAGAAATTAGCCTGCATAATTGATAGGTTTATTTAACTGATTGTTGAAATGTTCACACCTTATTCTAAATGCTAATGTGGCACCAGCATTGTGTCACTGTATGCAGTACATGTTAGAGTGGTCCATATGCTCACTGTGTGTGCCATGCTCTGCCTGCCCTATGCTGCCTTTGTGTGCGATACTTTGCCTGCTCTTTGCACCCTGTGTGCCATAATCTGCCTGCCCTATGCTCAATGTGTATGTCCTACTTGAACTTCTGTATGCTCCCTGTGTGTGCCATACTCTGTCCGCCCCATTCTACACAGGTAAGCCATTCAAACTGTGCCTGCCCTATTGTCATTGTGTGTGCCAAACTCTGTGTGTGCAATACTCTGCCAGTTTGTGCTATATTCTACCTTCCCTATGCTTCCTGTGTGTGACATACTCTGCCTGCCCTATGCTGCCTTTGTGTGTCATACTTTGCCTGCTCTTTGCACCCTGTGTGTGCCATACTCTGCCTTCCCTATGCCCCCTGTGTGTGCCATACTCTGCCTGTGTGTGTCCTGCTCTGTCTGTGGAACATAAGCCTGGTATTTGTTCTGGGGGTTGGTTAGCATTTGAAAATTATTGTTAGGGATCCCTAAAGTGTTTAATCCTATGCTGGGGTTGC
Source organism: Xenopus borealis (assembly GCA_024363595.1). Classification (NCBI taxonomy): domain Eukaryota; kingdom Metazoa; phylum Chordata; class Amphibia; order Anura; family Pipidae; genus Xenopus; species Xenopus borealis. Next base: position 48,124,282 of record CM044443.1, read on the forward strand.
TGTGTTATTCACAGGGGTGGAGGAGGCATGTGGATTGAAGGATATGTCTTAATATGACTAAGCTTTTTTCACATATGAGTGACATCCCTGCAGAGCACCAACCATTTGGTGTTTTGTTGTGCTATTAATGTGGACATGGTCTTGTGGTAACATGTGTGTGGTTTAAAGTGGGTGTGGTCTAAAACAGGGAGTGGCTAACACTGGCATCCATTATCCATGTAGACCAGAAAAAATCATCCCTCTGCACCATAGAAGTTGGACAGAACTGTTTTACATTATTGGGGTCTTATTTCTTATATGGGGATAGCCCTTAAATTTGCCTAGACTTGTTATAGTAAGGAAAGCTCTAGTTGTAGCTACTATAATTGTTTGCATACTCACATAATTCTTTGGCAGTCTGGTGTATCAGATGGGCAGTTGGTTTGGGATCTTATAACATACTTCTCTGTTATACAAAGGTGTGCAAATGACACGACTCTTGAACGAACATATGGACACCGGTTTCTTAAAATAAAATGATACACAGTGTTATAATTTCATAATGCCAATCAATAAAAACCATGACAAAATATGATATGTCAAATGATGGCATCACTGACAACTTTAAAAGGCAATCATAGTTAACCCAGCCGGCGCTAAATCCCTCCAACCCCATAGGTCCCTCCAACCCCATAGGTCCCTCCCCCCTTCTCACCCCCAGCCTTCCTCCCCCCCATGGCTATTGCCCCTAACTTGTATATTACCCCAAAGGGCAGGTCCCTTCATGCAGGGTCACAGGCGCCATCTTTGTCCAGCCCCCCCTCCCTATGGGGTGGGAGGGGGGAGGGGTTTAGCACCGGCGGGGTTAATGAGACTTTCTGTTTTTTGCCAGCAGCATTGCGATTGCCTCATGCCCTTGTACCCATTTCATTCCTCAATAAATCCTGTTCCTCAGAAGTTGTAGGGGGCACTAATGAAATCTTGTCCCTGAATTGTGTTCTTCTATCAACTTAACATTGGTGCTTGTGTAACTAATCTCATGCAAAGTTTGTACCAGATCAAGTATGCCTCTTGCTATGGGTTACTAGACCAGATGCAAACTTTGTGGCTTTCATTTAAACAAGTCCACAGTATATCAGTGGCACACAGAGGCTGAAGATGTCTGAAGAAGCTTGTAGATATAGGCAGACAAATTTAGAGGCCAGTTCACAAAAAAAGATTTCTTGACTGATATGAAATTGTAAGTTATGTTAATTCATTAAATACATAGAACTGCTTTGGCTTTCTGGATTGCCCATTTTCGACCTATAATCGCCCTGTTAATTTTAAACCAATTCCTACAAGTTTTCCTACCTAGTTCAATGACCCGTACACAGTCCAGAAAAGGTCAGTGCATTCCATATTGCTGTTGTAATTATGAAAATATTATTGAAAAGGGCAGCAATTACACACATCTGGAAGGTCAGCTTGCTTTTATTTCACGCTAAGCAAGCTACTGTATTTAGCTGAACACCCACTCAGAGAAGCCAGGAATTGTGCTTGTTTGAGAAGAGAACAATGTTAGGAAATGAGGGCTTTTTACAGGTCATTGTATGTTTACAATCACATTCATTTACCATGACGTTCCTGTGGACAAAATGACACCAAATCTACATCTTATTAAGGGTGTGTGCAGATTCCCACCAAAAACTATGCTGCTAAAGGAAATTCTTATATAGTAAATACACATACTAGATTAATTAGGATGGAAATATATTAAACTTTCTATTAATTGCAAAATGCACTAACTATATGGTGCTAAAAACTTTTTTATCATTGTAAGGGGGCATAAATGCTCAGCATTATGTTTCTGCTAGCTTTCCCCATTTATGCAATAAAAGGTCTTTCTGTATGTATTTATGGATCATTTGTACTTGATCTTAACTAATATATATGAAACATAATTGATCCTTATTAGAGGTAAAAAAATTACATTGGCTTTTTTTTATGTTTATGTCAATTTAAAGGGATACTGTCATGGGATTTAAAAAAAAAAAAAATCTGTTAGTGCTGCTCCATTAGAATTCTGCACTGAAATACATTTCTCAAAAGAGCTGACAGATTTTTTTTATATTTAATTTTGAAATCTTACATGGGGCTAGACATATTGTCAGTTTCCCAGCTGCCCTCAGTCATGTGACTTGTGCTCTGATAAACTTCAGTCACTCTTTACTGCTGTACTGCAAATTGGAGTGAAATTATTCCCTCCTCCCCCCAGCAGCCTAATAACAAGAAGAACAATGGGAAGTTAACCAGGTAGAAGCTCCCTAACACATGATAACAACTGTCTGGTAGATCTAACAACAACAACACTTAGTAGTAAAATCCAGGTTTCACTGAGACACATTCATTTACATTGAATAGGAGAAACAACAGCCTGCCGGAAAGCAGTTCCAACTGGTTCTTTCTGAAAGCACATGACCAGGCAAAATGACCTGAGATGGCTGCCTACTGTCACAAACCGCACCCTAAATCTAGAACCCAAGCTAAGCTCCATGGTCTTGGCTCTCACTTCTGCCTATAATTGCTGCCTTTCACCTTGGGAGGAGCCCTCGGCTAATTGGATACTGCCAGGTCTTATATGAGAGAGGAACAAAGCAATAGGTTCTGGATGAGCAAAGGGGCACAATTGTCTCACCAAGGATACTGGAGGGAGGAACGCCCCTTAGGAAGGCAGGCCAGACAACACAGCATGGAACAGGCAGGCCAATGCAGCACAAGCAGAGTAGAATCGTCAGACAGCCGAAACAGGATAGTAGAGATCAGAATAGTCACGGGCAGGCAAAGGTCAGGATTGGAGAGAGTCATAATAGTCAAGCAGGCAGGAAAAGGTCAACACACAGAAGATCAATAAGATTCACGAGGAATAACACACCCAGGAACTAGCAAATAGACCCTAACAACGAGCAATGTGCTATAAACTGAATTCCCCTTTGAATTTCGCGCCATTGCATGCTGACATCACATGCCAGCATGAATGTGCCTATGAAAGAGGAAAGCAGCAATGCAGTGGGCTTCCACGCCAAAGGATTGGCGTGGTCCCCAGTGCCCATTAGACCACAAGGGTGAGCCACTGGACCACCAGGGTAAACTTTATTTCTTACATTACCCTCCCCTCGGGGAGGGGCCACTGGACCCACAAGCTTACTAGGAGACCTGAGATGGGACTGTCTCCTAAGGTGGTCAACCCTGGCATCAGATTTGACCAGACCAGGAAAACAGGATGCTGGTGGACCTGTAGGTTAGATAACATAAACATCTCAGGTAAATCAAGATAGACAGAGGCTTATTGGCTGCTCTTCTCTGAGTGGATGTAACTGCCGATAGGGAACTACATACCCCAAAACGAGACTTAGAGCAATGCTCAACAGAAGGGAGTTTCTCTAGGGAAGCAACTGCCACCATTAGGGTGGAGCTAGATATTAATCTTTGCACTTGGAATGCCACTGGATAACATCCCCAGTTACCTAATCAATTTGGGGGTTGTGTACCTGTAGCCAAGATAACCCCAAAATTAATGGGGACAAGGAACCATTCAGAACGAACATGAAAAGCTAATTTTTCACAATGCATATTGTTCACACTCATAGATAATGCCTTGGATTTTTGGGTTGCCAGACCTGACCCCAGTGGGCTTTTCTCAATAGCAGAAATCCTCATAGCAGGTGTAAGGGGAACAAGGGGAATATTATACCTTTCTGTGAAGGCAGCATCTAAGAAATTCCCCCCCAGCCCCAGAATCCACCAAGGCAGAAAAAGTTTTTTGAGGTGAATAAGGGAGGAGAAATTCCTCTACCCAAATGAAGCTCCCCTTCTCTATTTACGCAGGACTTCAAGTTTTCCATGCCTCTTGGGACAATTTTTAAGAAAATGCCCCTTATCCCCACAATATATGCATAGACCCAGATATCGCCTTTGGGCCCTTATCACAGGGCACAAGCGAGTAGCCCCCAACTGCATGGGTTCCCCCAGAGGTTTAGGAAACAAGGGAGTTGGTGATATGTCATTACATATAATAGGGAAATCAATATCCCCCTCAGCCCGTCTTTCTCTTTGCCTCCTATCAATTTGGATGGCTAACTTCATAAGGTCATCCAAAGTGAATGATACAGCTAGAAAGCCCGACCCAGAATTGACTGTGAAGAGCTGTATCATTCGACCCTGTCTCTACTGACAAGCCGCAGAATTCTGTACAGTACACATCAATTACTCTTTTTCCCTTGACGGATTTTACGGCAGTGCTAGCACGATTCGTGTCATTGTATAAAATGTCCATGGGAGCAAAAAATGCCTCTAGGGATAGACGGGCAGGGTCAGAAGAGGGTAATCTTAGTGCCCATACTTGTGGGTCACCTTGTAGTAAGGTCATAATGAACCTTACTTCATCCTCACCAGTTGGGAAGTTGTGAGGTATAGTTTAAATGCCTCCTGAAAAACAAAAAATGTACTCCTATCCCCCACTAAACTTATCAGGGAAGGGGAATTTGGGTCATGGGAAGAACCTCTATTACCCAGAGTAGTAGATGGGGCAGACCCCTCAGGAATCACATCAGAGGATTGTTGAAAATGCATTGTATCATCCTTTAAAAATGTCCTAATGAGGACTAAAACATTGGACTCGGATACAACAAAAATAAAGAGGTGAAGATTTTTTATATGGGTGTGCCTGTTGTCTTACATTTGTGGTCATACATACTATAACAGTGCACCCCAGTTGTCTATGAAAGACTGGCTTGGAGTGCGGATACTCATAGGACTGTTTTTATATATATATATATATATATATATATATATATATATATATATATATGTGTGTGTGTGTGTGTGTGTGTGTGTGTGTGAGAGAGTGTGTGAGAGTGTGTGTATGTGTGTGTGAATTAAGTACCAACTCTTGTAAAATATACTGCAAGGATATTATAATTTGCAGAAGATTTCCATGACCATAAAAAAACACGAGGCTGAAAGCCTCAGGTCATGGAGCTCCGAGGTGGCGTCTAATATCTTCATATTTTGCAACAGGGAGTTTATCACTAAGCATTGATGATAACCGAAGATATCACTATGCACCATTTATAAGGATATAATTTACAGAATATTCATGGCTCTTGTGTAATATATATTTGGGGCCATAATGTTTTTGGTTGCCTCTGTCAAATTATTTTTATTCTTAGAAAAGGGCAGAAATACAGTAAATGCCATTTGACTCTAAAACTGGAAAATTAGTTCTGCAGACATTATTATTAAGTGACAATAGAAATAAGCATGCAGTCAGTGTTGTAGCTGTGAATTGTAAAGTGCTGATTAATACATGCTATCAAAATTCCCTTTCTTTAATAAAGGGCAATATGGTAATAACCATGTATTTTACAATTATTTTAATAAGCTTATTACAAATGCCTCAACTCAGACCCTAGAAGATTTTCCCTCCACCTTTTTTTTTGTAGGGACTGTATTCTATGAAAAGTAACATTGTGCCTTTTTCCCTATTAAAATCTAGAGGAAATGTTTTTAAGTATATGTGGAAAATTGGAGGCGAACCAGTGAATAACTTAACACATGCAAAAGTAATAAAATACACTCTTTCTATGTTTTTTTAATGCAAACCAATACCAGATGAGAATTCAGTTTAGTGCCATGCCAGGACTACATCTCACATTTTCTGATCTGCAGCACTTCCAGGAAAAGAGAAATATAAACTTTGTTTTGTTGTGGGACAGAAAGCAAGGTATCAGTTAAATCTGCAAACTAATTATTGGGTTATTATGTTCAAAAGGCAAATTGTCTCAAAAAGTCACACATAGAATGCTTTAATTGATTTAGGAAATAATGGGGCTCATTTATCAACACTGGGCAAATTTGCACATGGGTAGTTACCCATAGCAACCTATCAGTGATAAGCTTTTTAAAGCCAGCTGCAAGTAAAACACTAAATGCAGCAATTTCATAGGTTGCCATGGGTTACTGCCCATGGGCAAATTTGCCCAGTGTTGATAAATGACTCCCAATGTCACTAAACCACTAGCAGTTTCACCTTTTTGGTCAATTTTTTGTCTCATAAATATTTATTTTGTCTCGTAGCAAGAACAATAATTTAATAGCCTTGAAATTACACAACTTTTGCCAACTCACTTTACTCCATTCCCCATAAATGGGTCACCGCCACAGATGGAACCAAGGCCATAAACGTATACATGCCAAATTATCACAGTAACTCATATTTTCTTTTTCATTCAGGGATGGGATGTGGGGGAACAGCATTTTCAGGGATGTACCTGTAGTACAACCTGTAGGTTGAACATTTATAATCCAAAGGAACAGAACACTGAAGCACAAAATCATTATATGTGTAAAAGTAAATATCTCCTCAAGATTTGCAGAATGAAAACATTTCTGATCACTAATCATTAAAGAAGTAGTAGCATTTTAAAGAAGTAGTATACTATTTAGTTTTTCTAAATTTGGAGCCCCTCTCCTGCAACAGCTGCCTTGACTATACAAACGCCTCTACTGTTCCATACTGCTTTCATTCATGCTGTTATGTTACAAATGAATCTGATGTAGCCCAAACAGTTTTGTACAAACATGGGAGACAAATGCATGGCTCTCCAGTCGCTCTCAAATTGCTTGCATTTTAATATTAAAGCGGTTGTTCACCTCTGAGTCAACTTTTAGGGGAAGATTTACTAAATTCACATTAAGGATTTGAAGTAAGATTGAATTCTCAAAAAAGATTCAAATTCAAATTTTCAAATGTTTTTGAAGACCACTTTGACCAGTGAATTTACAAAATTCAATCAAATCGAATAATTAGAATAAAAATCTATTCGAATGTACGACTATTCAACAGTCGAATTACTTCCCCTTTAAATTTTTATTCAACTGCCTAGTTCGCCAGAAGCTACTGAATTGGCTTTCATTATTTTTGATCAAATAAAAAAATTTGATCGAATGGTTAAAAACGTTCGACTCGTTCCATTTGAATGATTTTATCGATCAAATATCAGATAGTTCGACCAAAACCAATGGTTTTTTAACCCTCAAATTCAACCCTTGGTAAATCTGGCCCTTAGTATAATGTAGAGAGTGATATTCGGAGAAATTTGCAATTGGTTTTCATTTTGCATTTGTGGTTTTTGAGTTATTTAGCTTTTTATTCAGCAGCTCTCCAGTTTGCAATTTAAAGCAATATGATTGCTAGGGTAAAAATTACCATAGCAACCATGCACCGGAATTTGACCTAAAAAGAAGTAAAGTTATAAAAAGAAGCAATGTAAATACATTTGTAGCCTTGAATTTGAAATCTAAAAAGAGAAAGAAGAGAAAGAAGAATGCTAATTATCCAAAAAAATAAAAATAATGAAGAACAAATGAAAAGTTGCTTAGAATTGGCCATTCTATAACATGTTAAAAGTTAACACAAAGAGGAACCACCCCTTTAAAATAAACTTTTCTTTATAAACCACTAATACTGTATGGACTGTGTGCCAGTGTGGAGGCATGCACACATTTTTTTTTTATCTAGAGCCAGACCACTGGAACCTGAGTGTTGCTAGAACTTGGCCAGAACTCCCTCCTTTGCTCTGCACCCAGCCACCCTTAGCCCTAGGCTGCTTTCTGTCTTGCCTGCCACAAGAGAAAGAGATACCATAACAAGACTTCTTCATTGATGGCTCAAAATCCACTACTGAAAATCTAGTGATTCATGGACGACATTACCAACATTACCAAGGCAATATTTAATGACCTTGAGACAAGCTGTTTTATTATGTTATATATTTTATAATTATGTATTTGATTAACATCCCAAATGCATGGTGTTTAAAAAATCTATCAGGACATGTGTGTTACCTCATCAATACTGGAGGAAAACCACAATCAACTGTTGAGATATTTTATGGAAAAAGTTCAAACTTAAATCATCTAGAAGTGTTGCATTGTTCTCATTTCCTTCCAGCCATCCTTCTACACTTGTTGTTAGCCTTTTTTCAGCCCACTTTTTTTTATAAAAGTGGGCTGCATTCTGTGCTAAAATCAATTCTCTGCTAATGAAGCAAATTTATTATTCAAAATTAAGTACCGGTAACCATAAGGGATTAACTATACACAGTTACATTTAGAATATGAATATATGCACATATTGCATATTGGAAGTATGTAATATTAACCTATAGCAACAAATTAACAGCTACTATTTACCACTATTGTTTGAAAGCAAGCATCCATTTGGTTGCTATGGCTTACTAGACGTACACCAAGTGTTGTAACTGTTTTGACATTACAATATATTGAGTAATATCATAACAGGCACAAGGTTTGATCCAGGTCTTTGGACTCATAGTAATTTCAAACAAGGTACAGTAGATGCTATGGGTTATGGTAACCACAAGTCAACCAAGGTAATTTAAAGGAGATTTGGCAGGCAATGCTAACTGGGTAGGCAATGCTAAATGGGCCTTCCTCGGCCTTGGTTTCCCCAATGAACCAGAAGGAATTGCGGGTGTTTAATAAGCTTTACCAATTTACAAATTTCACACACACAAACAGTTTACAGTATGGAGCGTCGCACATAAATATTAACACTATACTCTGTGGTGACTAAAGCCTATCTTGTTCCAACCCCACTGCCAATGTACTGTGCTATATTAAAAAGGGATTTAAAATTAGATCTTTATCTACTTCTCTTAAATATTGTTATACCTATTTTATTTCCATGTATATATTTGTGTGTGCACTGTAAAATGTGTTTATTAAATTGCTTATATTTAATTGCTAGCTGGTCTTGGTTGATTAAAAATCTGTAGAAGTGAAGTGTTCATGACCATAACGGATCACAGTGGAAAGTGGCTGCTTTGTAAGAGATGTTTTGCTGACTAATTCACACTGGCTAAATATCTGTCAGCTTTTATTATCAAGCTACTTTATAAAAAATTCAACATATTGTATTGTGCCTCGTTTTGAACCTAGGAAACTGGGTGTGTTACTTTATGGTTCCCAGAAACTGCACACAGTGTCTTTGGGTGGGGGGTTCCTGGTTTAGAATTTGTCTGCAGACACAGTTAGTCTGGATAATTACTCAGGGTTTTTATTGTGAAATTACATCACACACACTGGCACATGAAAACAGTTTATTATAGACTGTCTTTTTTACATACACTGCTAAAGACTCTCCTTCACTTATACAGGCTGTCACATATCACACACACACACACACACACACACTGGTACACATTGGCAAAGCTAAGGCTGTTTCACTCTATAGACATAGGGCTGTTCCTCACATACACAGACTGTCCTTTTTGTCACATAGTAGAACATGCTAGACCTGTCCTACTCACAAAGACATACATGAACTATAAAGGCAACCTATCTCACAGGCTGTCACACACAGTAACACACAAAAGCTGTCTCTGCCACTGAGACACACATGCAGTGTCCCTTTCTCTCCATCTCTTTATTGGTTCATTGTGTGACAATATTTCTTCCTATTTGTCCTATTCTGTGGCTCACAAAGGCCTGGGCCCCCAGGAGATCCACTGCTGACATGGCAGGGCAGGCCAGTCCAACACTGATTCTTTGTGTTCACCTCTCAGACTCATTGATATTGGTTTGTATAACAATTACTGAAACTCTATAGTAAAAAACTGAATTAGTAGTCTACATACCCTCTAATTCTCTCAATTAACATGTTACATTCTCACTGTATATGCTTCCCCAGAAGTTAATAGGTGTCATTCACAATGTTGCAATTGTCTTTTTTTTTATTTGCCCAAAGCATAGGACATTGTGCTGTCTGTAGGCCTCTGAGTTCCAGTTTAGGAGACATGTGAAATGCTTTTGGATGGAACACTGCCTGCAATAGGCAGCACTCCATTCAATAAGGGTGGGTGGAGGATGCACGTTGATGTCTTCCCCCTTCCGTGCCCCTGTCTTGTGCATCATTCTGAGGTGAAGGGTAGGAGTGGCAGGACACACAGGCTGCATAATTAACTGCACTATACTGAGAGATGTTTCTTCAAGGTCATGGTACAGGCAGGATTAGGCAGATTTGAAGGGTCAAAACTGGGTAATTAATCAAATGAGGTTGAGACAGAATCCGTAGTCAGATAACAGGCAGGAGTCAAACCAGGAGATCAATCAGGAGGATTAGGCAGAGTCAAGTCGGTAGCAGGCATGGGTCAGAATACAGAGATTAGAGTGGTCAAATAGCCAGGCAGGGTCAAACACAGGAGAACAGGATAACAGAAGCTTAATAGCACAGGATACAAGGCACCAGGTAAACCTATCACGGGCAAAGAACTAATACCAAATGTCCCTTTAAATGTTTTTGAATTTCATGCCATTGCGCACTGAGGTAATAACGCCAGCGCACATGCGCCTATAAAAACTGGAGGAAGCCGGCAATACGGAAGAGGAGCGGCGTGGTTTGCGTCCCCACCGCACCACTAGCCCACCAGGGTATGTCACACATACTCAGAGAATCAGAAAACTACCGGCATGGACTATTTTATTTGAAGAATGCATAACGTTGCTTTAAGAAACATAGTGTTTTATTGTTGTTGTTTATTACATTTTTCAAAATGCTTTCCTACTATAGGGGGGAATTTGTGGTGTTTATACAAATGGCCTATAGGTTTCATTGTGCACAAGAGTTATACTGTGCATACACAGTACTTTCTATACAGCTTAAAGTGTTAGAGTTGAAGCTCCTGTTGAAGTGTAATGGCTGTATGAACCTGCTAATAAAGCACTGCTATACTCTACTCATCCTCGGCTACCAAAGCATAACATATATATGTATGTGTATGTATGTATGTATGTATGTATGCGTATCACAGTATCAAGTAGTTGATAAGTTGCCAGGCAAATTATGTTTGGATAGCCTCTTCCGTTAAGTTCCCATGGCGGTTATGATTGTAACAAATCAAATTTTCTTGAAAGAATGCTATAAATAGAGAGCATATTTGTGGTTATGGGGTCTGGGTAATCTAATTCTAAATTTATGAGCTCATAATTTCTAGATTTACAAAGAATAAGATGTTTTAAACAGAACTACAGAGAACATTTCATCCTGCTGAGCAATGGCATCATTATGCTAGGAGATCTGTCAGTCTTCTAGCTCACTATAAACGTTACACATCGAAGTGTCTGAATTATGGGATAAGAACTGGCAGACACATTAGTAACAACTGATTATTTATGGGTTCATGCAGTATTGAAAAGTAATGTCTGCCATCTGCAAGAATGTAACTGGTTGGATATTCTATCAGAAAATATGAATGATATGAATTTATACTTCAGTGTCAGATGTAATTGCCATGCTTTTTTTGCTACAGTGCAACATTTTTGCACAAAAAATTCAAAATTTTTATTTATTTTGGGCTTATTCGACTATCGAATAACCCAAATTCGAAAATTCGAATTTGATTGTCGAAGTACTAGCCTTTTAAAAAACATTCGTTATAACAATTCATCAGCGAACACCTACCGAATTGCTATATAGCCCTATGGGAAGCCATAGGATTTTTCCTGCTTTTTTTAATCAAATAAAAAAAATTCAATTTCAAACAATTTTTGATATTCGATATTTGAAATCCGAATTTGAGGGGTTTTAATTGAAATTCAATTTGAGGGTTGAATTTGAGGGTGCCTCTAAGAGTCTTTTTTTTTGTCATTTTAAATGTGACACTGCTGCCCCTTGAAGACACATTTATCAAAAGCAGCTACATTTTACAAAGAGCACAAAAAATACAGATTTACATTAGTAAAACTTCATCTAGAAATAATTCACCCCATGTGGCCACGGTGTTTAGCATCATTAATTAATTAAAAACCTATGCATTAAAGCCAATTAATTGCGTTTGGGTTAAAAGTCATCATTTGCAGCACAATAGGTGCAGAAAAACCCTATACATTATACCTACCCTGTTAAGTCTAGGGTTTGCTTTGCACTCTGCATCCATACAGTTTTGCATTTGTACCCACTTTGTGCAAATGAAGAGAGTACACAAGACACCATTCCTGTATGATACCTAAACTGAACTCAAATTCACTTTTATTTTCAAAAAAACACTGTTGCAGGAAAAAAACATAGCATATTGCCCTTTGCACCCTTTAAGTAACTAATGCCCTGTATTATTTCTTCAAACCTTATTGATGATATTAAGGGGCAGATTTATCAAGGGTTGAATTTTGAAGTGAAAATACTTCGAAATTTGACCATCAAATTTTAGTTGAAGTGTTTTTTCGATCGAAAACGGACCATTTTCGATCAAATTCAAATAGTTTGAATGGTTTGATTCCATTCGAACGATTTCCTCCCAAAAAATTTGAATTCTCAAAATTTGTCAGAAGACTCCATAAAGGTTATAGGAAACCCCCATAGGCTAAAACAGCAATTTGGCAGGTTTAAGGTGGCAAAGGGTCGAATTTTAATTTTACTGAAAGAGACAGTACTTCAATTTTCGAATGGTCAGATGTTTGAATTCAAATAACATTTCTTCAATTCAAATCGAATTTTGGCCTATTCAATAGTCGAAGTGCCCAAAAATTACTTCAAAATCCAAATTTAAAATATCCGAATTTTCACTTCGACCCTTGACAAATCTGCCCCTAAATGTGCACAGTCCATCAACCAGTATGGAAGTTTTGCTTATATGTCAATAAATAATCTTTAATGTCCAGAATAAACCACATCTTGTCAAATGACCAGGAACATAATTTTTTTAGTAACAAAGTCAATGTTTTACAATGTTTTTGGAATTTTTTCTATAATTACAAGGTTAGCTTAGTTTCCTAAACAATAGCCTTCATTTACCAGAAATTAACTATCTTTTTCATTTTGTTTATTTAAAATGTAGCTGTCACTAATAAAACATTAAGGAAGTATCTTCAATCCTGCTGGCAGCCAGGGTAAGATATGGCAATGGAAAATAATTAGCAGAGTAATCAGCAGAACCCTATCACTTAATGACATCATGTCAGTATTGCTTGACTTGATTTGTGACAGGTGAAACAGCAGAGTGCAGCGACCAGCAAAGTGAGGATGCTAAAACGTCGTGGATATGATTTACAGTAATCTCAGAAAATATACAATTCCATGGTAGATAAATAAGTCTGCAGCTACCGGTTGTTTTGAAACTAGTGGTTCAATTGAACCCATTCATGAAATGCCTTGTACTCTTTTACAAGAATACAAGAAGCACGTTTGAATGGTCATAGTATATAAAGATCTGCTTGTAATTCCTATGTGCTTCCAGCTCCCAGTCTGACAGCTGAGCCTCTGCATGCTACTAAACCCAATGACACAATGCCAACATTTCCTGTGTATGAAGCAAGAATAATAAAGGAAATAATTTGGATTTGCTATAAAATCTTATGCTTCTGCAAATCATCCTATAGATATCCAGAAGTCAATATCTCTTGTTTAAAGTCAGTGAGCTACTAATGTCCATCTGGCATTCTTGTGGCATTTTAACATTTACATTAGTGCACAAAATAACAACATAATAAAATATCTGTATAACGGAACGGCAAAAGCATTTCAGATGTTCAGAAACAACAGATAACATTTCACTCACCCATTTGTTGGGTAAGGCTCTTTGGCATCATGGACATCTGCTTTGCTGCCTTTTGACGGAACAGTACTTGGTACATCAGTTAAGCCCTGATCCAAAACATCTTTGCTGTCCAAGTTATCAGTGTGCCCAGGAAGTCCATGAGGGTATGAGGATACTCCGTGCACTTCCAGTCTGGCACCTATGGGGGACAATCCAGCATCATAATGATATCTGCTTGCTGATGGATTGACCAGGTATATCAGCCCAGTGAAGCAGATAAACACATACAGCTTCACTGCCATGGTTTTCTCTCTCACAGGCTAATATCCACTTGAGCTTCCCCGTGCTCAGTCTGAAGGACTTAGAAAAACCCCTTTGAACTGCCTTCTCGTTAGAAACTAGGGGTGGGGGGAGGCTCTCAACAAAGAACGGAAAAAACTCACAATCCCTCCCAGCCAGTGTGGAAAAGTGAAAGGTCAGCAGACAATGTGAGGTCCTGTTCCTGTGTAATGAGCACAAAATTTAGTTAGGCAAAAAAAGGGTATTTTTTAAGGAAGCTTTGGATTCTGGCAGCCTCTTCAGTAATGTTGTTCCTGGGAATGATGGTCTTATCAGAGTCTTCCTCTGTGGTCAGTGTGAAATAGGGCTGACAGAGGAAGGAAAAGGATGTTTGTTTTAGCAGAGCCAATAAAACAACGTTTACATTATGTTACTGTAAAAACCATTAAACCTATATTAAGTAAATAGTCTATAATCCCACTGATAAACGGTGAAGGTATAGCCTATACTTTAAAAAAAGATGGAAAAAGTTATAAGTTAAATTTTAGAAAAAAAGTTAACAAAAGTAATTTGTCATCCTCATATTTCTTGTATTCAAATGCCACTATGCTCTGACATTTTCTGATGAATTGTGCTTAGTGCGAAGGAATACCTATGCTAATAATTGCAATCTCTCTCAGGTTAAAGTAGCTGGTATTTCTGCACCAGTTATACATGAACACATTCTGTTTTCAAGTGTCCATGCCTCAAGCAGTGTAACAACACACCCGCTTGGTAACCAGGCAGTGCCCCTTTCTGCCAACAAGAGCATAACAACACCAAGGCAGAAAATGAGAACTATTTTGGCCTTGGAAAACACTGAAGAAATTGAGACTTTCATAATGTCTTATTAAGCTACAAGAGAGATACATTTTCCATTCTGCTTTATATTTCCATCAAATTAACTATATTGCCAAACTTATTCATATACCTGACTGTCCAACATCTCATTCCTAGAATCAAGGGTATTAATATAAATTGATTTTCCCTTTGCTCTATACCAGCCTCCACACTTCTTGGAAGTCTTTTCTCTACATAATGGAAAACCTCACTTTGTGTAAGGAGGGATTGTGCTGTGCTGAAAAGGAAATGCCCTTCCCCAAATTGTTGCCTAAATCTAGGAACAGCAGTTAAGAATGCTTTTGTATGCTGTAGTATTAATATTTTCTGTTGCTGGAAACAGCGCCCTCAGATGAAACTACAATATTATTCCTCCTCTACCAATCATTACAGTATCCTGGCAAACTCAGACTCACCAGGGGGTTGAAGTGCAATTTATGCATTTCTTTGCTACAATATTTAATGATTTATGCTGATATTAAACGTGTATGCAGCAGCTCACCAACTACTAAGCACTAAGAACTAAGCACTTTAACAGTCAGTGGTCCCTATCACTTTGTGACTGAACCGTTGTTTCTCAAGTTCTAAACAATCTTTTTATGTTAGGATGACTAGTAATGCAGAAACTGGACAAAGTTGTAGGATGTCAAGGCATAGAGAATGGTTAGTAGCTGTGAGGCTCCCTTGATTGCTCAAGGCCAGATGTGTATTATAGATTACTTGAGGTTTTGTGATAAGAAGTGAATGTAAGTGTGTTATGAGTGGTAAGTAGAGAGACACACACACATATATATATATATATATATATATATATATATTGTAAGATGTGTCTAAAGGGCACAATATTGTGTATTTCACCAGTATTAGGCTGGTGAAATAGAAACTCCAGGGAAATTTGTATTGCTGCAGCAAGTAAAGCTGTCTTAAATTGTGAACTGGCTCAGTAAAAGCTGGAGTGAATGGAATAGAGCAGGGTGGCCTTCCATTCCTTGCTCCATTATGTGTATTGTAGCTGCCCAGGTAAAGGCTGTTGCATAATTAGCTGATTTAGGCTATAGTTAAAAGGTGTGGCGCAACACCTCAGAGCTGCTTCTGCTTCCCCTGATTTGGAGATGGGTAAGGGCCACAGAAGGAGTGCTGGTGAGCACCAGGGAACAAGAGAGTGATTCCCCTGAGTTGGAGACAGCTCCAAAGGACTGGGAGAGGACAAGAGAAACCACTCCCAGGAGACAAGTGTCTCAATTGTGCCCAGAGAGGATTCTGGGACTCAAACGTGAGTAAAGAGAACACCAGTGAGGGTGTAAAGCGGCACTGTCTGTAATGTGATTCCCCCATGTGAAGCCAGTGGGCTGAAGAATTATTTTCTTTTGCAAATAAAGCCAACAAATCGGCATTTGAATGAAAAAGGCTGTGTCAGTGTCCATTTCTTTGCTGAAATCTGTGCTGTGCCCTTGAGTTTTCCTACCGGAAGCGCGCAATATATATATATATACTAGTACTATGACAACAAGCCTCTACCATTACCAATAAAGTCTTGCCTTGGTTCATCACATCTGTATGTACCATGACTGCTTTTCACAGCAACAGCCTACCTAAGCATCTATTCAGTGATGGGAGCTCACCAGCAGCAGAAGGCTCTGTTCCTGGCTTAGAAAGAGCAGTATTTGGCTCAACCAAGGAGTAGTGGTGTGGAGTAAGCACTCCAAAGTGATACCCACATAAGTGTAGGACCCAAATTTATCTCAGAAGGGATCTCTTACATGGAGTTGTGTCTGAGTGGCAAGACTAATCCTTCACAAGTTGTAGTAGTGCCTAGGCATTTGTACATTATTAAACTGTTTAATGTTTGCAGCATTTTACATTGCTACTGTTCAATACATCCTCTTTTTTAAGTATCACTAGTGCCCAGGCATTTCATAACTGGATATACCTTATCTTCCACCAGCCTTTCGTGAACTACCTTGTAAATTCCCAGATGAGGGAGGATTGAGATGTAATGGTGCTCTGCCTGGAAAGAAGTTGCAATAGGTATTACAGACAAGAAAGGGTTACATAGATAATTACACTACTTAGAAAGGATACTTTAAAATTGGCATCCCTTTTGAGGTGAAGTGCACAATATTTCTCTAGATTTTGTGTTGTTGGAATTGATCCATTGCAGGGATTTGTTTCACATTTAATATTACCAAAAGGCATATCAGGCCCACTCTTGGGCCAAAGCATAGTTTCTAAGTCAACTAATTTGTAAGTGCTTCATATAACCTATGAACTGTTTCCCTAAGTGCCTACTGTAATTCAGTTGCTTATCTTCACTGCATGCGTAGTGTAACGCTGTCACATCAACCCTTTTGGATTCCTTTATGTAAGATGAATGTGAGACAACATGGATCATTAGCAAGAAGAGAAACAGGATAGTAAAGTTTAATTGTTGTAAAACCAACATTACATTTTGTCAGTTTTTAATGCAAGATTTGTAAATTTAATAAATACAGAGGGCTTAAGATGGGATAATACTGCATATGCCACTAAGCAATCCAATTGCACATGTGATAAGTTTAAATCCTAAATAGGAAAGAAAAGCTAACCTAAAAGAAATAGCTGTAAAATGTCAACCAAGAACGTAATAAAAAAGATTCATACTACCTTCAGTAGTTATACAAATATGGGAATTATTATTCATTCATTATACTTTAAAGAACAAAAAACTTTGTTTATGTGGATGTATACTTATATGTTTGTACAGAACCGCACTCCAAACTTCTTTATGTCGTGAATCAAATCACTTTTATTTTCATGCAAATAAAAGTGATTTGATTCATGACATAAAGTCTGGAGTGCGGT
>CM044443.1:48151089-48178216 GCA_024363595.1 Xenopus borealis
TTTTTCGCATTGGTATTTATTGTAGAAGAGGTACCGACCACTCTAACCAAATACAAAGTGATACTTATTGGGGGAAAGAAGAATATTGGTTCTCTATAGGCCCAGGACATCACACATTATCTAGCCTGGCTGCTTCTCAAACTCTGAGGCTGGTTCTGGGCAAAAGAAGCATTTGTTTTATAATTCTGGACTAAAGAAGTACTTGTTTTATGGCTCTGAGATATCCACCCTTGACATTACTTAGGTAAAAGATACTCTTACTCTCTGATTACTGGTTGCAGGGTTCAAAATCCCCTCTATACTTAGTACTTCCCAATGGGATTCCTAAACATAGGCAAATTGCATCTAAGGGCTTAACAGCAAATTATGTTCACCTTCTTGCCAGCAGTGGAGAAAGGCAAGTAGCTGCAGAAAGTATTGGGTAAAGTGATGCTTCTTGAGCAAAGATCCACAAGGTGGAAGATGACCTAGCTAAAAGAGGATTCATTTGATAACTGCAAAATGAACAGGACAGAATAAATTCCTTGAAATACCCAGCAGCTTTATAGAACATGATAAAATATGCAAAAGCCTCCAGGACACAGACATAAACCTTTCAAAATTGTGTGTTTTTAATATTGAGGCATTACAGAATCAAGCCAGGCATGTTAAGTCATACAAAGTGGAAAAGTCAAAGGAAAGACAACAAACTGGATAACAAAGCCAATAAACTGTTAATATTTGAAAGGATCTACTGTAGATGTGTGTGCAAGTGCATGTAATGTCATTATATCAGGGTTAGTGCAGCAATATAGGTAAGAATATTCAAGAAACAGAAGTGAAGCCCTAAATGTGTTCTTCAAAGCCATTCAAATTAAAGGGTGGGTGTAGAAAGCATAATGTGGTAGTGAAATAATGAAATACTAAGCTAACAATTATTTTCTGTCTCTAAATAATGCCTTTGTTATGATGTACACTATTTTGTTATTATATCAGGCACCTTCAGGAACAGGAATACAGGAGGATAGTCTAGACATTAGGATAAAAGACATGGAAGATGTGTACGCATAAGGGCAGTTGAAAGGCAACAGTCACAGTTGGGGGTTATAACTTAAAAATTATCAAGAAGGAATTAATGAGTCACAGGAAAAGCAGATAGATCTATATTTCTTAACAAGAAAGCATAAGAAGAATAACACCAGAACAAAATAGGAAACACTAAAATATTAGCCAGGACACATAACCCTTAAAAGGAAGTTGATTTAACATTAAAAGGGTTTGAGGGATGGAGAAGGAAGGATGTGGATGTTTGCTGTACAGAAAGAATATTTTGTTAAATCACATTGGAAACCACAAGAGGGCAGAAAACCAAAACAAAGGTACCACAGGACATCAAATCTTTCTGGAGCCACAAGGGTTTTAGGCACTGCCCTACAAGAAGGAAATGATCAACATAATATAAAACAAAGTACTTCAGAGGTATTATTTACTCCCCACCCTGTTCTGGGTGTGACAGTAATTGAAGGTTAGCAATATTTGGCAAGCTCACTGTTCTTTTGTTATAGAAAATGAATTCTAATGAATTCTAATTAATCTGAATTGCATTTATTATGTGCATACATATGTATGTGTTTTTTTAGAGCAGCTGTACAGTACTCCCACTTTTAATTTATTTTAATATTCATTACAATTTTTGAAAATCTGTTACTCCTTTTCTCATCAAGGATAGGATCATTTATAAGTGGTGCAGACCCTTGAAGTTATACAAGCATAGTTGAAACAGTGGATGATCTATTTCTTTAAGAAAAGTTGGAAGGTCGTTAGAAGTTAAAAAGGTTTTTGTAATCAGCAACAATCATAGATTAAAAGGTAGACACTCAGCAGAAGCATGGCACTGGATCTGCTAGATCAGGGGTCCCCAACCTTTTTTTTACCCATGAGCTACAGAAGCATGCAAATGGTTCCTGGGGGTGCCAACTACGGCATTTGATTGGCTATTAGTAGTGCTTATGTGGGCAGGTAGCCTACAGAAGACTCTCTTTGACAGTATACATAGTTTATATCCAACTAAAGCTTGAAAGCCAAAAATTCAAAAAGAATCACCTGCTTTGAGGCCACTGGAAGCAACATCCAATGGGTTGGTGAGCAACATGTTGTTTGCAAGCCAATGGTTGGGGGTCACTGTGCTAGATACTGACCACTGTCTCTTAGGACCTATTATATCACTGAGATGTATTGCATTTTGATAGATAACCATTTCAACCCAACACTGCTTCTCCTCATGTACATTAGGATGATACCTTTAAAGGACCAGTAACATCAAAATATTAAATTGTTTTAAAGTAATAAAAATATAATGCAGTGTTGCCCTGCACTGGTAAAACTGCAGTGGTAGCTTCAGAAGCACTATTATTGTTTATATAAATAAGCAGCTATGTAGCCATGGGGGCAGCCATTCAAAGGAGAAAAGGCTCAAGTTACACAGCAGATAGCAGATAAGCTCTGTAGAACATAATGTCATCTGTTCTGGAGAACATAATGTTATCTGTTATCCATTACTTATCCTGTGCCATATAGCCATTTTTCAATTTCTGCCATTGCTACACAGCAGCTTTTTTATATGTACTATAGTAGTGTTTCTGAAGCAAACTGATCAGTCTTAACACTGCAGGGCAACACTACATGCTACTTTACTTTAAAAAAACATTTAATTTTTTGGTGCTATGGTTCCTTTAAGTTATAGTACAGTTTAGTATATTAACTACAGTCCCATTGTCACTGACCTAAACCTAATACAGAGTATTGCTCAATTTACATTAAGCCTGGATAGCTGGGCCTTCTCTAAAAAATCTTTATCTGAAGAAGGGCGAGATCTGGTATCTCTAACCAAATAAGACAGCATGAGAGCATGTAAAAGTAGAAAATCACCAAAGTGAAAGGTGGTGCAAGTGCACCAACTCCAGACCCCCAGGTAGTGAATCAGAAAGCCATAG
This sequence comes from Xenopus borealis, assembly GCA_024363595.1. Lineage (NCBI taxonomy): Eukaryota > Metazoa > Chordata > Amphibia > Anura > Pipidae > Xenopus > Xenopus borealis. The sequence goes on from CM044443.1 coordinate 48,154,062, forward strand.
AAAGACAAAAAGGCAATGGACACCCAAGGAATCCACAAAGACTACATAAATATGGTGAAAACAAAATCTATGTATTTATGACGCCATCCTTGCATGTGTTTAGCACCCAAGAGGCACAGTTTACATTTTTTTATATATAATGTATATGCAATTCCAAAAATGTTATTTTTAAATTGTTCAGTTGACTCCTAAAGACTTGTGGACCAGGTGTACCTGCAGAACCACTGGTACAACAAGCACTTTATACTGTATTTTAGAGTATCTGACTAGTACCACAAAATTTGCCCATAACCAGAGCAATTGGGTTTCTACCTGAATTAGAATTACCCCTTGCCAGAGATTCATAAAGGGTAATTTATGACCTCAAGGGGCACAACAGCACTACAGGCACATTCACATTTAGGAAGCACTTATGCCCCCAGCCTGCTGCACTTTGTACACTATGTGGGGCACTGTAAATGAGCCCTATAGTCAGTAAAGATCTCTAGTGCAGGTTTAGACAAATATATATCAAGCCAGAACTGCAGGTAATGTTCATTCTACAAAGGCTGGAATGTTCTAGGTTTATCTGTCCCTACTCTTGGAGTAATATATTGTTGCCTTTTAGTGGGTATATCCTGGAATTGATTCTGACCAGGTCATTTATCTGCAAAGAGTAATATGTTGTCTCATAACACATGGCATTTCATCCACATATTTTTTTCCCTCCCACATGACAAAAAAAACCTTAGACAAATTTATGGCCCCAGATGAAACTGACTATATTATGTCTGTGCGTGTAATAGGATTATTAAATCGTAAACTTTGTAAAGTTCTACAGAATATGAGGGTGCTACATAAATGAAGGATAATAATAATAATAAAAACAATGTCTATGGAAAGCTTTTACAGCTTTCAAAGATTTTAAAGTAACATTGTTTCTAGTTTTAGGTTTTAAAAAAGTAATTCATCCTGTTAGATGCTCCTGTCTGTAGCCACGCTATTATCTTATTCTCACTTGGACAGTCCGCAAACAGTAAGATCTTCAGTGAGGTCAGACATCCTTTATAAAAAAAAACATTGCTTATTTGCCCATGGAAGGTAGCGTAAAGGACACAAGCATGATCTGTTGTTGTAGCTTAATGCTTACAATCCCACGGATTTCAGGCTATTTATCATGTTACATCTCAGAGTTTATTCTGGCACAGGAAATGGCCTGTTTTATAACAGTTTTGTTCAAGCCATGGAGCCATAGCACGTAGTTTCTGAGCAAAGACATAAAACAGGAAGTCATACACTGAGCCTTCTCTTTAACCTTCTATAATCTTGACACCAGTCATTTTTTTTTCAGTGATTTCCCTTTGAAAGAGGTTCAGTTTTCTATTATTGCATCATTGATAAATATCTGCTGTTGCCCTTAAGCATTAGCAGCTATGTGGCCTTTCCATAAATCCAAGCCTGTTCTGGTACAATTTTCGTACAATAGCAGCATAAGATTTCTGTATGAGGGAAAAAAAAACAATGCAGTTATTCATTATCAAAGCACCATCTGCTGGCATACTTTAGGTAGTACAATTGTATTATTACTGGCCATATGCAATGTTTGTTATTATCATCAGCTTTATTCTTGATGCCCCAGGTTGTGACATTGGAGCTATTTTGCATCCAATGCTCTATTACTGCCTCTATATAAACAAATACAGGTACTGGTCATGTTATCCGGAAGCCCATTATCCAGAAAGTTCAAAATGATGGAAAGGCCATCTCCTTTAGTCTCCATTTTATTCAAATAATCAACATTTTTCAAAATGATTTATTTAATCTCTGTAATTATAAAACAGTACTTTGTACTTGATCCAAACCAAGATGTAATTAATATGTATTGGAAGCAACATCAGCCTTCTGGGTTTATTTTATGTTGACATTATTTTGTAGTAGACTTAGGGGCTTAATTAACTAAACCTTAAATGTATCTGTTCGGGCTTTTCTGGTCAAAAACTTGAATTTTTGATGGAACAAAAACTAAACTCTTTTGAGATTTATCATATCATAATTCTGCAAAATGTTTGAATTTGAAAGGCGGCCAACTCAGACCTCTTGAGGTCATGTATGAGTCAGTGGGAGATGTCCCTATCCCAATTGTAAGATGTTGTGGTTTGTACTGGGTTTAGCCCTATAATCAAATAAATCACACAATTCGAGTTTTTGCTTGATTTTATAGTTTTTTACCAATCCGATTTATTCAAGAGATATTACAGTAGCTTAACTACGGGCTCTAAATTTTTTTGTAGGTTTTTGTATGTTCCGTTTTAATACTGGTAAGCCTTTCCATAATTAGCAGGTTGTCCAGTCTGGTTTTCACTAGCTGGATGTCCAATTTGGTTGTTTTCCAGGCTTTAGCTATTGTCTGCAGAGAAGATATAAGTGACCAGCCGTCTGAGGTATTTGTTGCCTCCTGGTACATGCTTATGCAGAAGTGCTTCGCTGGGATTCTTCTTGAGTGAGAGACCTATTACGCTGGTTATCTTGCTCCAAAAAACGAACTACCACTGGGCAGTCCCACCATATGTGTAGGAAAGAGTCTTTCTGGGACAAAGTACCATTGATGTAAAACCTTTTGAGAAGTCTCAAAACACCTTTTCCCAATTGTATACAAATTTCAGTGTCTTCACTGGGGTTAGATGATCATGTTGTCATGCAGGTAAGATAACGTATTTTTATTAGGAATAAGTTGTAGGCATAACCTCTCAAAAGCAGTTGGGAGAGGATAATAACCCCTTCATGTATTGATTTTATATAATGTGAAATTTGGGAATAACAAAGCCATTCAGCTTGGGGGACCTCATAGGTGGATTGCAATTGTAAAAACAATACCAATTTGTTTGCTCGGGTAAATGAGTAAATAGTAGTTAAATGAGTATTTTTCCACCAGGAAAAGGCTCGGGACGACAAACCAGGGGGAAATTTCTCATTATTAAGCAAGCTAGTAACTGGTTTATGGGGAGAAATTAGGTGGTCAGTTTCTTTTTTATTATTATTATTTGGGTTAGTTTTGTATTGGTTTTCTGTAGGTTTAACATAAGATTCTGTATCTTTTCGGTTTTAGCCTTTTAATTCTAGCACATACTTGTATCAATATCCCTCAAATATAAGCTTTATGAGCTGCCCACAGTGTAGGGCTACTAATATCTGGGGGGGTTGATTGATTGAAAAGTAAGATTCAATCTGTTTATCAATATATTCTCTACGGGTTGGGTTTGAAAGTAAAGTATCATCTATTCACCATCTGAAGGTAGTGAGTTTATTAATTATGGTGGAGAGCAGAAGGGTGACCATGGAGTGATCAGACCAGGAAAAGAACCAGGAACGTATTACAGATTGTAAAATGTTTGGAGAAATTTGTTTGCTAATTAGAAACATATCAATTATTGAGCGGGAATTATGTGGTGGGGGAGTAGTAGGTAAAATCCCTTTTAAAGAGATGTTGTTCCCTCCATGTATCCACATGAGAGTATTGGCCCAGAAGATTTGCAAAATAGTGTATTCTTTTCACAGGGCGTGCAAGGTATGGCTGCTTTGTTTATCAACCTTGGGATTTACTACTTCATTAAAGTCTCCTGCCAGTATGATTGGGCATTTACCCTCCTCCTCCAGAAGAGAAAAAACTCTGTGTAGTATGATCATTTGGGCCATTTATTACAGCTAAAGTGATGGGGTCATCTTGAAGCTGTCCCACCTACATACCATCTGGGTCTATTTAAACAGTGGTGGCCTGTAAATGAATTTTTTTATGTATACAGATGGCTTCTCCTCTATGTATTTTGACAGTGCTAGCAGAGTACGTGAGATGATAAGCGCGATGAAGGTATTTTGGGGTTGAGGTTTTTGAGAGGTGCATCTCCTGGAGGAAAAGTATGTCACCTCCTAATTTACAGTAATGTCTAAAAGTTATTGACCTTCTTGTTGGGGAATTTACTCCCTTGACATTATGGGTTACACAATATAATACCATAGTGTTGAGGTGAAGAATGCTGGTTTTTATAATGCCATACACAAAACCTGCTAATAGAGGTAAGTATTTTATTATATAACACCCATGCTTTAAAAAACAGCAGCAGTCTATACATGAAAATAACCTGAAGACATTAACCTGATATGGGGATAAACAAACATGTAAGACATGTGTGAAGATCTCAAGATATGACCTTAGTACTAGGGGAGGTGTCCCTGGAGGACTTAACTTGATAGCGTAAAAGGATATGCATTGACTGTAGTAATGTCAATTTATTTTGTGTATTTTGTGGCACTTGGACTGCCATGAGAAGTTGAAATACCTGGAGATGAAGAACCAGGAGGAAGAAGCTTCCTGAGGGGTGATTGCTGAGTATTGGCGGTTTTGGTGGCTGAAGATTATTTTTAACAGGCAGCCCCATCGGTATCGAATACATTGTGACAAAAGAACAGATGTTATTGGCTTCATAAGTTTCCATTTCTGTATAGCAGAAGATGCCAGATCCACAAAGATTTAAAGGATTTGTATTCCAGCTGCTCTGGAGCTGCTCATAATAGCCTCTTTGGTAATGAAATAGTGTAGCCTTGAAATTTCTTGTCCCTTCTGTCTCTGGTCATACTCCTGGACTTGGCTCGCTAAGATTGCATTCAATTAGCCAAAATTTTTGTGCTTATTTAGTGTTTTAAAAGTGCGGAGAGTTGTTGAAGCACATCGTGCTAGATCCAATACATGACTATGCCTCCTAGTCATTATTTTATTAATAAATCAGGGATGGGCCTTTTTTTTTCTTTTTCAATTATGAAATAAATTCAGATTTTAGTAAATAACCACATTAAGGTAAGAAGATCCAAATTATGGAAAGATCTGTTAGCCGAAAAACCTCAGGTTTTTCATTGGTTTCACATTTATTTGTACACTACAAGCGGAACTCTGTGAGCAGTTGCTATAGGGTCTAGCCATTTTGATTTGATACCAGACAATACAACTGCAATTGACTCAAAAACAAAATTGTGTACAAGATTCAAGGGATTTACATTGAAATAATATCAATTAGTGGACACGGTATACGTTACTCTGTCTACTTATATCCCTACAAAACATTTTTTAAGCATCCTTGTATCATCCAAAATGTGTATGTGGCAGTGGTGAGTTCTACAAAATAAAGCAGGATATTGATCAACATGGAACAACAGAATGTAATTTTTAAATAATCGAAGGGCCCCAGTCTGTTTCATGAGAATGTTTATCTCAACTTTATGGGAGAATCTGTAACTGAGTTTGGAGATAATTTATTTGGAAATTTCAATCCGACTCCACATAGAATTTTATTTCAATACTCACTGCTACATTTACCAGTTGTTTGACATACAACTGACAAGTTGTTTCCCATATGCTTTGATATTGTACATGGTATTCTATATTTCTAAATGGTTCACAGATTATTTGTATATTTATATTTTGCCCCATTTTTCTAAGCAGGGTCTTTTTTCTGTTGTTTATTTATAATTATAACTCCACTGTGTATCAGTATATAAATAATTCCAGTTGTTCAGCGCATAGTAGTGACTATGAGGTGACACCTTATGATTCAGAAAATAAGTACTTGCCAAATTGATCCAACCCCAATATTAAAATGTTGTAAAATTTAATGCTATATAATTATACATACATTCTTTAAGTGCAATCATGTTCGGCCCTTTTCAGTTATGTCCATCATGATTATGGTTGTAAATTAATGCAGCATAGAATTGGATATTAGAGGCTGTTGATAAAATGAATGTGTCAAGTGGATATTAGTTCACGGACTATAAGCAAAATAACAAGCTCTTTATGGTTTGTTGGCTAAGTGACACATGGGCATAAATCAATTTAGGATGCAGATTTGATATTGTCAGTAGTCCTATTCCTCATTAAAGCGCCCCCCTGGGGTAAACATTACCTTGGTGTATCCCCCCCCCTGGTCTAGGCCCAGGCATTAGAGCATTCATAGCATGATGTTTTAAGGTGTAGGGTACTTTATGACATTTGTACTGTATCCTCCTGTAAGGATTATCACCGGACACTCTGGACAATCTATACATGTATGCTGGTATGAGCTCACCAATTTGCATGCGCGTGTTCAAGCCTTTTAATGCAGATGCACATATTGCATATTAACAATGCAATTTAAATGGAGGCCCAGCAAACAGGCTAGTTGCTTGTTTTTTTTCTAGCCTAGATTACTCCAGTTGGGACCTTGGCTGTTACTGACTATGCTGAGTGTCCCCTATCGGTTTACCTGCCTGTTAACTTTTATTGCCTAGCAGGCTCGCCATCAGGGGGGGACAGAGGGAACAAGTGTCCCAGGCCCGGACCTGAAGGGGAGGACTGCAGTGCTGCCCCCCTCATAAGTGCAGCCGTCGAAGCCGTGCTGCTCCTTCCGATGACGATGTGGAAGTGCCATACAGTCAAAGTCCTAAAGCGGCGGAAAAACCCAAAGGGCCAACACTGAAGTCCTGAATCGGCGAAAAGAAACAAAGTCACGAAAGGAGCCGACACTGAAGTCCTGAAGATGCGAAAATACCCGATGTCACGAAAACAGCTATAATAGAGGTCCTGAAGCTTGACACCAATGTGGGTTTTTTTAAAAAAATATTCTTTGGGGCCCAATTTTTTTTAACTTGTAAGGGGGCCCTGGTGCAAAGGTTTTTTAAAAAAAAAATATTCTTTGGGGCCCCAATTTTTTTTAACTTATAAGGGAGCCCTGACCATCAATAGCTTTTTGTAACTTGTGTGTGTGTGTGTGGGGGGGGTCCTCTTTTAGCTCTGATGTCTGAGTGGTGTTTTAACTGTGGTGTGGAGTGGCTGGGATCTGGGGCTGGGCTGGGCCCAGGGGTCCCCAAAAAATTTGGTTGTACAGGCCCCGTGATTTCTAATGGCCGGCCTGCTGCCTGCCTTGGCCTCAACCCATACTAGCTCCTGTATAGTCAAATTACAAACCTCTCTTCACTGTTTGTTCTGTCCCTGGGTTAGATTTTCAGGTTCAAGTACAAAGAGGCAAAACAGCCCACCACAGCCCACTAAATAGTGACTCTGTATGGCATCTTAAAGCAGCCCATCTGGCATTTGACAGAAACTGCATACAGTATTGCCAGCTCAAGCCTGTAGACTTGTCTAGGTGACTTGTCAGTTTGAGGTGCTTGTGGGCCATCCCAGACCTTACCTGGGACTTGCACTCCTGGCAGAGTGTAGTTTGTGATCAGGGACTCATCTAACCTTGAATTATTAACTCTCTTTCTAAATATTTTAATATTTATTTTTATTTGTGGTGGTGCACAGATCAAGGCACATGCAAAGTGTAGCCTGAGGGCCTCACATCTCATTTACCTAAAACTGAGTGCTGTACGCTGGACAGTCAAGATTAAGGGATGCTCTAGTTCAGGGGTAGATTGGGATCATCCAGTACACCTTTAGCTGGCAATCAGTAGATCTCAAGACACTGTCAACAAACAGCTTGTCTAAATCACCCTCCTATTTCATGCTTTTCATTTAGATATTTGTTATGTTAAGCTTACAGAAGAAATACTAATTTCTCATTTTGAATATTTGTGTAATAATTTCCATGGAGCAGAATGCTAACAATGCTTTTATGGATGTAGATCATAATGGGCCTACATCACTAAAAGTAGACCTCTCATTAGTAAAATATAGGCACTCCTGCTCTATCTGCACCAAATCACTTCATTTCTGCTTTCTTAAGCAAGACTAGACTACTCATCTTGAATGTTGTAAAATACCGTTTCCTAGACTCCTATGAGGCTATATCTGGAGAATGAGAAAAGTGACGTTTCAGAACCTTCTTTTTGTTATTAAGCAGTTGAGAATTGTTTTCCCCTACATTTGAAGCAGTAAGTGGAGAGGTCGGGAGTCATCAAACAGACATGACATTGCCCATGAAGCCTCTCTAAAACATCTGTTTGAGCAGCGAAAGTGCAACAAAATCTGCTGCTTTAATACATTATGTGCTATTGTCATGGTTACAGTCTCTAAATGTAATCTCATGAAGTGTCCACCCCTTAGATTTTTACAATTATGTCATTTTAATTTGAATAGTGACAAAGGAAATGATTGCACATTCACATGAAAACATGAAGACAAAGAGACAATAATTAGCTCTATTTGCAATAGCCTGGTGAATTTTACTGTATAGAGTTAGAGAAACTATGTGATGCAAAGTTAGGGAACGTCGCAGCATTCGGAAGGCAGTTGGTCCCAGACTGCAAACAAGAGCAACATGCTAAACAGTTGTCCAAGCTACTTCAAGGTGATATAAATATGAAGAGGAGAGACCTATGAGAGGAACAACCAGCATCAGCCAAAACATTTCATTAAATGTCAAGGATATTGAAAGTGCTGTTATTTTGGGCCATTTTGGCTCACCATACAACTTCACTATGTTGTGTGTGAAAAGTACAGTATACAATTTTCCACAGCCAAATGTAATTTGTCATTCATTATTTTTTAATTACATGTGGAGCAATTTTAAGAATGTGTGTATATAAATATGCTGCAATGTGACTAATTAACACTGACCCAATAAAATCTGTTGCAAAACTACTTTAAGGAAGATGTCAATTCTATTAAATAAAGAAACCAAAAATGTATCACTCTCCTGTCATCCACAAATCATCTAATTGCACCTCATTGCAACATTCCCACACCATTCCATCATTCCTTCAGTAAATTGCTGCTTTGGCCCATCTTGATTTAGATAATCTTTGCAATTACTTGTTTGTTAAATGAAACCTATTTATCATTAAATATATAAATATAAATATATGATTACACCAGCAAATAAAATTCTGGGGCATTTTTATTTTATTATTTGTCTGGGGAATTCACAAGAATTCCAATCTGTTTGAGATCTGACAGTGAGGAAAGTTTTTAACATATTCCCAACACTATACTGTTTCAGACTATTCTGTCTGAATTCATGTTCCTATGGAAACATAACAATTCAGATGATTATTTTGCTGTGCAGGAAAATAAATGGGTAAATCCTAAAGTGTTGGTAACATTTATTGGCACTTGATAAATGAAATATGGTCTCTGAACTATGGTTTGAAAGCATTAATCTGAGATAATAATTGAATTATTCCTTATCCAGAAAATCACAGGTTGCAAGCATTCCAATAATAGATCCTATAGTTCTACCCTTTAAAAATTTAATAAAATTCAGTTTTCATTAGTCAACTCTTTCAGTCCTCTTTCCAGGACTCCTGTAATTCATGTAGAGCTTAACTTGGATGATCCTTGAGGAGGACAAATCTAAATAGTACAAATGAAAATAGCTTATCTAAAGACTGCACTGTCTCAGTGTGACAGAACCAGGTCTCCTTTTCCCTGGTAAGGCTATGGGTTATGGGTCCAGGGAGAAAAAAATAATATTGTAGCTTCTTTACTAGTGATACTGAATTATAGGGGTATACATTGATAGGTACAGAGAGGTTTAGGTACCATTTGGAAAGTTCTAAACTTATGCCCTTGAATAACATTATGTTAAGAGTATGTGCCCACAAACTTTGGGGAAGACGAGATTTATAACAAACATATCCAGATATTGCTCATCTGTCTGGAATCCATGGTGCCCTCCATCAGTCACCAGGTCTGCTGCCTCTTTTGCTACATCCCTTCTGATAAATACTTATAGAATTCCAAAATGCAGGGAATAAGTCCAGGGTCTCAGGTAAGAATAGGCATGCTTTCTAGCTACCACCACCAGTTCTTGGCTTCTATTCTTACATTCTGAATATGGCCAGATTCTGGTAAGACTGTTTACCATAAAAAACAAGTGCTATTAGTAAACTATAAATTAAAAGAGAGTGTTGGCATATTTTATGAAACCTTCTGATGCACACCAGTGGAAAGCTTTAAGGTTGTAGTTTTTGTTCCACAATTTAATTTTACTGTAATTCTGATTTATTATATGGCTGTTGTTCTGCAGTGTCAGCCTTTTGTCAGTTGAAGCATGCTTGCTGCTTGTAAATATCACAGAATGATCAGTTATTATCTTTGTGAAATGCAAGGAATGCTCTCCTAATCAGGTATCCAAAATGATGTATCTGGTAAATGAAACATGAACCAATAGCTTTGTTAATGCAATATAAGGATTGTTATAGTCATCCAATGACCCAGCACAGCTGTAAATAATTTATACAAACACTACAAATCAATGGTGCTACCCTGTGTTTTGAAGGTAATCATTAAAACAGACTCATTTGGGGATGATTTTCAGTCTAAAATCAAAGCATCCAATGTTTAACCTTGAGAAAGTCCTTACTTTTCCAAATATTCCTGAAAGCTTATGAAATGGAATACATTCCCTTTTTTCCGAGGTGTTGACATGCATTTGTCAATAAGGATGTTATTTATTAGACTTCAGTTGGGGCAAACTTGAAGTTTTCAAGATTTATTAGAGCCCAATAAAGCAAACATGAAATTTGCCATCTCAGACATGCCGAGGTTGTGTATAAGTCAATTGCAGAGGTCCCTATACTAATTTCTGTGGTCTGTGCTGGAATTAGCCCAAACATCCATCTATTTTGAACATTTTGGGCAAAAATCCAAAAACTTCCAGGAAAAGGGCAGAAAAAATAAAGTGATTGGGGAAAAGCTCCATAAAAATCGCATGATTTGAGTTTTAGCTCAATTTGTATTGAGTTTTTATCTGAACCCATTAATTTGTGCTTTTATAATAATAAATAAAGGAAAACCAGGTATGGTAGTTTGGTCATGGTTTTTTTATTTAAATAATTAGATAAATTCAGATTTTAGGAAATAACCTTCTTAGTGTGGGGATTCTGTTATATTTTGAAGAATTAGAATGATGCCCACAGAACTTTTCCAAGGTTCACATGAGTGACAGTCCTCTGCCACAGTCTCTTTTCTGAATGAGTCCATATTTTACCATACAATCCATGTACACTAATCTGTGTTGTTCCATAAGACATTGGAGTATACATTATTTATATTTAGGCATCGATCAAACACAAAAGGCTTTAGTGAGGGTATCTTACAGAAATTCAGTATGCAAGGGATTTGGTTTTGTTAGTCTTAGGGTAGGGACAGACAGGGAGATTCGGGGATATTCTGTCGCCTGCTAAAAACGCCAGGCGACAGAATCTCCCCGAATCTCCCTGTCTGTCCCTACCCTTAGTGGGGTCTTCATTATAACAGCTGCCTTTTTCAAAAGTCACAAGATGTTTTTTCCTTATGTCCTTATTTTGTGCATTTGTAGTTTGCTTGCTTAAAATGTTTATCAACAATTGAGAATGATCTACGTCACACATTATCTTTTATATAATTTGTGTGAACCATTATCCATAAAGTCCAGAATTATTTTTCTCTAAAATAAGAAAACATAACCTTTAATTGATCCTAAGTAAGATATAATGAATGCTTATTGGAGGAAAAACAATCCCTTTTGTTTCAGTTTTTTTCAGCAGATTTAAGGTATAGAAACACATATTCTGGAAAGACCCATTGTCTCGAGCATTCTGGACAGAGCCAGGATAAGTGTCCTACGCAAATTAGCTGGTCCAGCAACAGCTGGCAACGAACATGTGAAACTACTGCTTTCATGCGGTGTGATTGTGCAAATTGCCACTTTCGTGTGCAAGACTGTTGGAGAGGGGACTGGACATGGGGTAGACCACAGAGAAGGTACGTGCCTGATGCCCCCCTAGATTTTGCACTCTAGGCATATGCCTAAACTGCCTAACCCTAGTTCTGGTCCTGATTCTGGATAATAGATACCTGTAACAACAAATTTCTAGCTCTCCCTGCTACATTGGCGCTTACAATCTAATTCCCATAAACCGTGTATAATGAGTACAGTTTCATCAGAAGCCAAAATACATACAGGCATGTATTTAATGTTTTAATTATTAGAGAAAATAATCCACAAAACCTCATATAAAAATGCCCATGTAGATAATCTGTTTAGTAAAAAATGCAATTGTGATAATGCAAAGCTAGCTACTGTGCCACATTGGGCCCTTTAAAGAAAAAACAAATCTAAAACTATCTCTGGGACAAAGTGCCCTCTGGGTTTAGCTTTGGATTTAGTAGAAATTAGCACAGACAGACCTCAGCCCAAAGAAGAATATGTTCCTGTGTAGACTGTATATTTATTTTTCTTCCCCCCCCCCCATAGATTCTATGAAGGTGTTACTAGCTGCTATTATTCTTATTATTATATTCCAGAATCCTCCTATTATGTTATAACATTAGTGTCTTTTAAGAAGCCAGAAGTCAGCATGTTTCACTCTCTTATCCTCTCTGTCTGTTTCCTTTGAGAATGAGCATAAAATGGAATTGTTCAGCAGGCACAATTTTGTAAAGATTTTGCATAGTCTGTATATATCATAAAAAATTTCAGCTAAGTATATATATGTGTGTACTGGGTACTATTCTGGAGGAAATGTTAGTGTAGAGGGCCCATTTAATGTTGCAATTAGTTAGATATAACTGATCCTATCCAGCCTAGCTTTTAATATACCAACACATATATTATTTGAGTATACTGTACATCTTATGCTACTGCCTTAATTAATGTTTTATGTGGGCAATCTATCTTCCAGTGCTGCGTAAACACACAGTAATCAGTACCTTTTTACTAGAATTAAAGCTTTCAAGACTGACATTGAGAAAGTCCTTACAATGCTAATTGATTTTGTTAGCTCCACTTAAATCTAATACATTTATTTTCCTTTAATGTGTTGCTAGGAACATCTCCTTGTCTTTGTGGGTCTTACGAAACATTTGAAACACTTTGACGAGATTAGACAAACAGCAGGAAATAGAGTAAAAGGCAAGTTTGCTGTTACAGGTTTTACAGCGATAATCTTCCTCCCCAAACAAGAGTCAACCTGCACATCTTATATTGTCTTAATATTACAGTGCATTCAAATTAATGCACATTTGATAGGACAAGAGTTAATTTCACTAATATTTCACTAATCTTACTAATAAAAAGAATATGATACCTGTAGTAACTATTATTCAAAATGACCAGAATCAACACAGGATACTTCCCGCTGTACTCAGTTGTAGTAAGACAAATGGGTTGCAATTTTTAGAATTATGATCAGGTAGCAGGTACTGGACTGATTACTGTAGGACTTTTTGGGTTATGAATAAAAATGCTGAGATGAAACATTACAGGTTTTATTCATTACACATGATAGGTTAAACCAAACTGAAGTCCTTTGTAGGACCTGTAACATTTTACTTCAGATAAGAACACACAGAACACTCTTCTATCTTGTGACTTAATGCAGGTTTGGTATGGTTTATGCTTGTCCAGTCTAAGGAATCTTGAGAGCTTTTATTTCTTCAAGCATGTGAATTTGACATCGCTGCACCAAAAATTATTTCCCCTGACATGGCAATGTTACATTCCCATATTTAGCTCAGACTTAATATAGGCATGAATATTAACTAGAACTGGATTATTTACTTTGTGTAACCACACAGATTGGCAGTACATCACTTCTACCAAGCTTGTTCCATATGGTGTTTCCCAGAACGGAGAAAAACAATCAATACTTAATGATTAATACTTAATTGATTAATACTTAATCAATATCAATATTTAGTAAAAAAATTAGGGTGTGAAATATGAGGGATGTTCATTATACAGGTATGGGACCTATGATCCAGAATGCTCAGGACCTGCGGTTTGCTGGATAACGGTTCTTTGCGTAATTTGGATCTTCATACCTTAAATCTACTAGAAAATCATATAAACATTTAATAAACCCAATAGGCAGGTTTTGCTTCCAATAAGAATTAATTATATTTTTGTTGGGATCAAGTACAAGCTACTGTTTTATTATTACAGAGACAATTTTAATTATTTCATTATAATGGAGTCTATGGGAGATGGCCATTCCGTAATTCAGAGCTTTCTGTATAATGGGTTTCCAGATAAGCAATCCAATACCTGTACCATAATATGGCTTTCCATGCTAGGTAAGAACACTGGCTCTTAAAAGCTGGCGTTCCATATTTCATGGCTTCTTTGGAAACACATCTATGTAACCCAGAGCTCTGTATAGTACAAAAGGGGATGTCAAATCACTTTACTCAAAATGTTCTTAATTTGCCATGTTTGTTTCTGTTTAAGATCAGAAATATAAATGCTTCCTAATTTATTGTGATTAATGATTGTGATATTCATTTATAAAGTACCCTTTTTGGGCAACTATTTCAGTTCACAAAGCCATAAAGACCATGACTCAGCATTTTTTATAATCTGTGTGCTTCTGCCACCTGCAATGCTTTTAATATCCATTCTGCTCAAAGACTTTATTAGATAATGCTTAATAACGCTAAAAGCTCAGCTCACATGTGTCTCTATGTGTTTAGAGAAAGGATTCTGGAAATGTTTGCAGTGAGAAGAAATGAAATACACTTTCTCTCCTATGCTTACTGTAGCTGGGCCCTTAACAGTATATTTTTTAGCTTTCCCATTCTAATTTGCTTTGTTTTAAATTTCAGAATGCTGTGGTTTATCATTTTTGAGATAGAACCTTTAGAATAACCAATACAATAGAAAATAAATATTTTAATGCAAATTATGGGCTACATGGGCTGGCATTCTTTTTCTTATAAAGATTCAATAACCCTGAAGGTCATTCAGTAATTCAGCTGCATTATGCAGCACCCCCCCCCTACACACACTGCATACAATGTTACACAAAATTGTAAGTATGCAGGAGAAATGTTATCTTATACTTTTCATATAATAACAGAGTTATAGAGCCATCTGCATAATGTATCTTCTGATTAAATCTGAAGGCAGGTTGTGCTTCTACAGCATCTTTCTCTGCATCTGCAGCTTGCCCTTGAAAGACTGTTACTGCAGCACAGCAAACTCAAGCATGAAAAGTGTCTGGAAATGTTCCAGTGGTCCTTTAAGTCCCCTCCCCCCATGTATTCTGTTCTCACCCACCCCATCTTCAACCTCCTCCTCCTCTGCCCCCTATCCCAACTAGATGTACCATCCTAATCCATATCATTAATATTTTAGAGCTGGATTCTGGTGGTCATTGGCCAGACTGCAGTGCACCAGTTTAATAAGAAGCTGCCTGAAGCTCGACAAACCACCACACAGTTCCCACCCTCCATAGGATCGGTGCATCTCCTCAAGTGTGACTCACACGAAGTTGAAGACCCCCAAGTTTGTCCTGCAGAAAGTAAATCAACATGGATGTTTTTAAGAAAGGTTTTTCTATGGCTAAAGAAGGTGTGGTTGCTGCAGCAGAGAAAACCAAACAGGGTGTGACAGAAGCTGCAGAAAAAACCAAGGAGGGGGTCATGTATGTAGGTGAGTACACATTTGCTAGTTTGTAAAGGGAATTAAACAAGGACATTGTGTAGTAAGTTAGAATTTCTCGGCCAAAATGCTTCCCATGGTTTCCCAGTCAGATGCTGCCAAGACCTGCCCAGAGGTGGAAAAATACAGCAAGATGTGTTTCTTGTACCTTTTTAGGGAGTATCCTATTGTATGTGTGCTAACATGCCCCTGTGTGCTGCAACAGAAAAACATCAGATTTACATCCTGAAAATCCTTCCTCTTTTAGTTTTACTTTGCAGAACTACACCACCCAGAATAAGCTATAATTCCAGCTGTGATGCAACTGCCTGTCAGTCACTGTATGAATGAAAAGCATACGTATCTGAGCAAGGGCTGTGCATGTGCTGATCCGGGTGAATCCAGAGATAAAATGTACTGAATGAGAGATGATGGGCAAATTGCACACTTAGTAGTATTTGCAGAAAACTGTAATCCCTTAGTAAGACAGCACAGGCTACATATCTCTCTTTTTTTCCTAATCACTGCACTGCAAGCTACACCGGTTTATAACAATTTTTCTGTTGTGAAGGAGTGACCGGTTAGTTATTATACTTGTTAGTATTTAGAATAAATCAGACCTCTCCAAGTATCAAGTGCATCGTTATATCATTCAGTGATTTATTCCCTGCACTAAAAGAGATACAATTGAAAACATTTACAAAAAAATCAAACCATACATAATGCAGTAGCTAAAGCTGACTAAAGGCACGCATGCATTATGTTCCATCCTTCAGTCTAATAACTCCTGCTTCACTGTGAAATTGTGAAACCAGCAGCAAACCTTTAGTTAAAGGGACCCTTAATGATTAAGCAGGAACTATCCAAAGTGCTGAGGACTCACATTGGCAACTGCTGACTTTTTTAAAAGTTAACTTTGCTTGGATACAGACAAATCATTGATTATAGAATACAGTAGCAGATGAAAAATTATTTAATAACAAAATGGATTTGTCGTTCAGTCTGTTTTTGTCATTCTTACTACAGCAAGTTTAGAGTGCTATTTTGCAAGAATTTGGGGATTTTTTTCTCCAGCCATGGAAGATGAGAAATAAAAAATAATCACAAACCAGGCAGACAGATAAAGCAACTCTAAAAAAAAAACTGCATGTATCGCCTATTTTGGTGATTTTGAAGGAACACATTTCCCTGCAGTATAGAAGATCTGTGCATAACCCATGTTTGGGTGGGGTGAGCAGCAGATACTGGCTTTCCAGCATTCATCTGGGTGTGTCAGTTTAAGCTGCAGTAACACCCCTGTATTTTTTATTCACCACTACATTAATTCAGTTTCCCACACAATCAATACATAACCATACCTGGGTATGCTGCCAATAGATACAAATAATAGCAATTATCATTTAAAGACTGCTGAACAGAACAACCAACCACACATGAGAGTTCATTGTAAATGAAAATGCCCAAGTACATGGCTTTTTGTAGTTTTTTTTTATCATTTCCTAAAATTGATTTTAGGTTTTTTAGTCTTAAGAACTAGAAACCCTTATTGTCACCATGATGGTATGGTTAAATCTGTAGTCACTGTGCTTCTCAAGGCACACAATGAATCATGATTTTTTGAGAGATGACCACTAAAGGGCACACTCTAAAAATGATAAACACTCATGTACCCTTTTGTAGACCTACAAATAGGTTATGAGTCAGATCATCCAGATCTTCCCTTAAGCCTCCCATTTACTTGCGTTATACTCATGGCAATGCAATACTTCTGTGGGTTGTTAAATCTCTATGAGCTCTAACACCCTACAGCACAGAGTTTGACTGCTCAGTGAAGCACATTTTAATGAACTGGCACATTTAAAAAAGCTAAAAAAAAAAACAAAAAAAAATCCCTCTGTTTTTCCCAGTTCAGCATATAGTAAATTTGCCACCATGTTTAGTGAAGGTGAACTATAGCTTTAAATGCGATTCTGAAGTTATTAAATGATAAAAGATTACATATGGCTGTTTGTTATTGGCTCACTTATCAAATCACGTTGAGGGCACCTTGTATAGGACATTGTATACATATTATTTTATATATTCATATTTAAAACCCAACAGCCAAGGATATCTGTAAAGTATATCATTATAAATGATTAGTGATGTCATTGGTTAAGATTGGTACTTAATGATGTCATGTGTGACATTAATACTGGCCACATGCCTTTATATTGTCTTTGAACTTCTCCTTGACTTCTAACATCCTTATATTTTACAACAGGTCTATTATTAGGTAATAACAGTTAATTCTGAGTTTTTATTGTTTACTTGATAATTCTGTGAGCTCCTTTTCTAACATGCATAGACATTCTAGATACAAGGCAAATGCACTTTGACTCCCCATAGTGAGGATACCAGTGACTGATGGTGGCACTTGTAGAGCCTTAATTATTGAGATTTCCTCATCCTGTGTGCTTTAGGATGTTCCATGCTGTATAGTTCAGTACACATTTAGGTGATATGCTATGCCCAGAATAGAGTATTTATTATTAATATATTTAATGTATAGTAGGTTTGGTAGGCCTGTCAGGTTTCAGGTGAAGGGACTTTTTACACCAGAGATATTCTGTCTATAGGAACAGAACAAATCTGATTTAACTCATATCCTTTTTTGTGGGTCACTAAGGGGCATATTTATTAAAGGTGAAAATAGAGATGACCACTTTTTTTACACAAGGTAAGTCAACAGCTCTCTTTTCATTTTCACAGGTATGGGATCTATTTTGCAGAAATCTTTTATCCAGAAAGCTTCAGATTACAGGGGGACTCTCTCCCATAGAGCCTATTTTAATAAAATAATTTCAGTTTTTAAAAATTATTTCCATTTTCTCAGTAAAACTAAAGCAGTACTTTATACTTGACCCCAACTAAGATATCATTTAATCCTTATTGAAGGCAAAACACTCCTGTTGGTTTTTTTTTTATGTTAAATTGTTTTTTTTTTAAGTATGGTGATCCAAACTATTGAAAGATCTCTTATCCAGAAAACCCCAGGTCCCAAGCCTTCTGCATAATAGGCCCCCTATGTGAATTGGACAGTTAGGGGTAGAGTTCATCCTTGGATAAATTAGATAAAGCAGAGTTCACCCTAGGATACATTTTACCCTATGCTATAGCACATAGAGTGGCAGACTTCCCCTCTTATTAACTGTGGCTGTCTCTGATAAATATGCCGCAGAAGTGTGACAGTAGAGCACACTACAGTAAAATTCCATCACTCTCCATAAAGGCATATATATTAATGGCTGAAAGGTAGCATTCACCATTTGATAAATTCAACTCTCCCATAGGAATTAATAGAATGACAGCATGTGACTGTGGTGAACTCTAATTGAACACTTAGGGGCAGATTTACTAAATTCACATTAATTCACATGAAGGATTCGAATATTTGATCGAATTTTCAAAAAGATTCAAATTTGAATTTCGAATATTCAAATTAGACCAAATTCGACCATCAAATATTTGAATTCGAATATTCGAGTTTGAATGATCTTATTCGAATATTCGAAAATTCAATGGTCAAATACTTCCCCTTTAAATTTAAATTCGATCACCTACTTCGCCAGATTAAGATTAAACCTACCGAAATGGGGATCATTCCCTAAAATAGAATAAGAAAAATTCGATCGATCGTTTGAAAATCGTTCGAAAATTCGATTCGAATTCGAATCGAATTCGATCGAATTTCCCTATTCAATCATTCGATTGATCGAATTGCGTGAAAAAAATTTGAATTCGAAATTAACATTTTTGTAATTCCCCACTATTCCTCCACTATTCCCTGGTCGAATTTCAAATTTTTTTGGCATTCGAAATTCGACACTTAGTAAATCTGCCCCTTATTTAACACAAATCTGCAAGTTTGAGATGCTGCACAATTGTATTTACAATTGCTGAAGCATCTGCTTGTACACTGGGTCGTGACTTATTGGAATTGGAAATAAAGTAGCAACCATGTTACTGCTGGTTTGTTGCTCATTCCCTTATCCCTCTTTCTTTTAATTCATATATTCCTAAAATAGGTGCCAGTATAAACTATATATTTATATAAAGATCATAGGATGTGGATATCACATATGTGCCCTAGTGGATGATTTAAATGCATCTCAGTATTGATTTTCATTAAAGAACAATCAATTGGTTCCTAGTGTTTTGCAATATGCAGTCAAACAAGACGGATCACGACAGCATTAGCTTTTTTAATGTCCATTTGCCAGAGAGTGCTGCAGTGATCTCTGGGTGTGGTTTTCATGTCCTAATTTAATAAACTATCTCTACCGTACACACCTAGTGTAAAACTAATTATTCTGGGAATATGCACAGGAGAAAATGGCTCATTGGGTGTGTTTGCCAGTGAATAGAAACTGCATATCTGCTCCAAATGCCCTGACAGATGTTCTTAATAGCTTAAATTTTAATATTCTCTTTTTTTTTAAATTTAGGTGTGCAAAAAATGATAAGTAAAAACATAAAGACAAGGAATGAAAGCTGTGGAAAATCAGAAACCAATAAATTATTGTATGCAGCACAAATATAATACCCGCTACTGCTGTTAGAATTTTGATACAGGTATGGGACCTATTATCCAGCAGGGGTTTACAAATTATTTGACTCTCTATACCAGTGATCCCCAACCAGTAGCTCATGAGCAACATGTTGCTCTCCAACCCCTTGGATGTTGCTCCCAGTGACCTCAAAGCAGCAGTTTATTTTTTTAATTCCAGGCTTGGAGGCAAGTTTTGGTTGCATAATAAACAGGTGTCCAGCCAAACAAAGCCTCAATGTAGGTTGACAATCCACATAGGGGCTACCAAATGGCCAATCACAGCACTTATTTGGCACCCCAAGAACATATTTCATGCTAGTGTTGCTCTCCAGCTCCTTTTATTTCTGAATGTTGCTCATTGGTTGAAAAGGTTGGGGATTCATTATATTTTAGATAGGATCAAGCACAAGGTACTCTTTTATTATTACAGAAAAAATTAAATCATTTTGAAAAATTTTAATTATTTGATAAAAATGGAGTCTATGGGAAATGGCCTCACCATAACGCTAATCTTTTTGGATAACAGGTTTTCAGATAAGAAATCCCATACCTGTATTATGCATTCATAAAAACTGAAAACAGAAGAAAAAAGATGGTAAATTATTTAATGTTGTGTATACACAATCAGTTGGAAAGCTTAGTTTATTCTTTTATGGAATCCAGGTGATCACGTTAATTAGAACTTTACCCTTGGTGCCCGATCCACCAAACAGAGCATTTGTATTTTATTAAGTGGAACATGCCTCCTAAACATTAACAAGTTTCCAGAAACATCAAGTTTTCCATCTTGCAACTCACTGGGGACCTGTCAGCCAACTGGATAGGCCAGCTAGTTAATGACAGCTTAACAGTGAACTATATCAGTCACTGAGAAAAAAATCTGAATTCTCACCAATGAGAGAGAAGCCAGGGAACCTAAACATTGTTGAGCCAGCTAAACTAGCATTCATCTGGATGTTTCTTGGCCTGTCACTACTGGCAACCTGCAGTGAAATTATATAGTGAATAAAATATCCCCTATTGTAAAATATAATAAGTCACTCCATGACCATATAAAAGCACAAGGCCAAAGGCAAAGTGCTTTTATACAGGTCATGGAACTCTAATTCTTCTAATATCCTCATATTTTCCAACAAGGGGTACTTTATTTATTATAATACACACATTTTAGTGAGTCATTTGACAAAAATGACATCATTACTCACCGTTTATAACTCATGACATCCCTAGTCCCCATTTATAAGGATATAATTTACAAGATATCCATGGCTTTTGTATATTATAAATTATTTAATTGTATTTGTTTACCAATTGCCCATACCCAGTTCAATAAGAATTTCACTGAGGGCTATCATCAGTGACAGGTGAGACTTTTTATAGAAGTCTCTGGTTATTTAGTAAGGGACCCCCACATAGAGGGCCAGTGCAGGCAGCCTTTAGTGCCTGAGAAGATGGTGGCTCTGCAGCCAGGCAGTCGTCACTAGATGTGAGTGAAGCATTGACATTGGATACTTAAACAGGCTAAAATGAGTTGTTATTGTCTTCCACGCTATGTCATTACCAATGATAATTTCGAAAAATCTAAATATCTTCCAGTCAGATCATCACAGATAAATCAATCAAGCTGTTCAAAAAACAATTTGTTCTTATGCTCAGCCGTGCAGGGGTTAATCAGTGCTTCCATCCTCAGCAAAGGATTACCGCAATCCTATGTAGACTCAGAAATCAGCAATTTAGAGGAGAGCACTCAAATAGCAATTGCTGCTAGAAAAATGTTTTTTATTGACTACAAATCACACGACATGTTTCGGGCATCAGCCCGTTCTCACTTGAGAAAGGGCTAATGCCCGAAACATGTCGTGTGATTTGCAGTCAATAAAAAAAAATTTTCTAGCAGCAATTGCTATTTGAGTGCTCTCCTCTAAATTGCTGATTTCTCAATCAAGCTGTTCATTGGCATGAGTGACATTGGGTGACACTTGGTGTGAAGTGGCTTACATTTGGCTTACATTTTTATGTCAAATATTCTGAAGACCTTTACATTCTTCAACTATAAAGAGACCAACAACTGTTTACTGTTTTGATTTGTACTGTACTTTGATTGTCACCCCTCATTTACTTTCAGGACCACTAACTGAATTCTTCCCCACCCATTCAAATCCATACCGTCAGCCTAAGGGGTAATATAACAACCATTAAAAATCTGCCACTGGGAAATAGGATAGTACAATATTTTGTCTGCACAATGGCACATGTAATAGCATTTCTGAATGGAAAAGTTATTATTTTGTGAAAAAGAAAACATGTCATCTATTAGCTGATGTTAACTCCTCCCTGGTGCCTTCCTTTTCTATTCAAAGCCATTTCTAGTAATAACTGTCTCATGTAAATAAAACAATATAACCTTTCAAAATGGCCCCTTTCAGTCCTGAATATTTTTACATTTACTCTGCAGTATCTTAGATGAATAACCACTGTTTATATTTGAATTTGAATACTGTCCTAAAACATCAACATCTGCACGTGAGCTCATGCAAAAGTCACTGGGAGGCAAAAAAATATTTTTTCAAATTGAGGTTTTCAAGTTTTTTTTTAATTGAAGTGCCGTGAGTGCATTGTTGCAGGCGATATTTCATTTTAGCAGGCGGAAGAAGAGGTGATTAGTCACCAGGCAACTAAATCTTCCCGAATCTGCACGTGTGCCCCTGCCCTTACTGGTCAATTTACTTTACTCATGAGTTCAATGAAAAGGGCATATGGTGAACATATTTTTGGCCTATTGTTTTAATCATAAAAAAAATAGATAAGGTAGACAGTAGATAATTGGATTATCAGTTCACCGATAATCCCCCAAAATTGTCACAACAAAGGGTTAAAGGACAGGGTTGTATAACAATATAACTATAGATATTTTGTGATTAAAATGGTGGTCAAAATGCATGCTTAGTATATGCCTTTTTTATTCATTGCACTTACTGCCCATTTAGGAGTAAACAGCTTATTTACTACAAAGTGTTACTGCACCTGGTCAGACTTAGTGCCTTTTATTACATTTAGGGGTTAATCTGAAAATAATTTTCAAATGCTATCTAAATTACTGCATAGAAAATGTGTAACTGTTATTTCTTTTGAGATTTCAGAGAAATTTCCTGAGCTTCCTTCCTGAACATAGCTATTACAAATATTACTCTGTCTTGTACCGTAGAAAATAGAAAGGAAGCAAGTGCTCTTTATATTTTATAAAGTTATATTGTGGACAGGCTTAAGCAGACCCCTATATTTGTACCTTGTCACATAAAGAGCCTATATAATATGTTAGATATTGAAATGAATGTTATTTGTGTCACCCTTGAAAAATCAGCTTTAAGTAATCACCCATTAAAGTAGTATTATGTGTGAGACGTCTCATCTTTGATGATAGCAATTAAAACAAGGGTGTGTACTGTTATGAAACTAGGCATGTTTGTCAAGTTCAAAATAAGCCTTATGCTGCTCCTCCCTAAATTTCAGCTAACACCTCCAATTACATGCAAATTACTAATGTAATCTGGTTCTTCAAGAATTTCCTAATAGTGATGACATTTTATTTTGCAGGAGCAAAAACTAAAGAGGGTGTTGTGCACAGTGTGAATACAGGTAAGAAAGCAAGGCCAATGGAAGAATTTTGTGTTTCATAGAAGAAAGAAGAAACCTCCGTTCAGAGCTAAAGTACTACAAATTGAAGAAAACATTAACTTTTCTATTCTTCTGTTACTAAAAACAAATAACAAAGAAGACACTGTACAATCATCCCATACATTATACTACACTATTTAGAATTTTTTTTAAGGAAACATTCCTTGATTATACAAATAACAGGGCTATTTTACATGAATATGATCCTAAAATGTCTATTAGTCACCTATCCAAGAGTCAAACCTTAATTGAAAGGGGATGAACAGTGATATGTTCACATCTGTATACATAAAAGTAGAGAGGTGGCCTCATATATGAATAGCCAAATATTGTGTCACATTGCATGCTAGACTTGGGCTCTATTTTACCTTGTTGGATATGCGACAACATCAGAGCCCAATTTACACCTGGACAAGTCAGAGCTGTTTAATTGTTGTGTGCCCAGCTCATCGTGGATTCTACCTCTCTGCTTTACACAATGCACCTCTTGAAAAGAATGAAAGCACCATAATGATATCATTTTACATATGTCACTATTG
>CM044443.1:48193064-48222021 GCA_024363595.1 Xenopus borealis
GCTTACTGAGAACAGGACAGTGAAGATTAACTAGTAAGAAATGGTATGAAATATGAGGCCTGTTATACAGAATACTCTGGATCTGGGGTTTTCCAGATAAGGGATCTTTCTGTCATCATCCATATGACAGGTCTGCTAAATAATGATAATGGATCTCATACTTGTACAATGTTTAATTGATTATATTTAGAAAGTTTTTTGGTTCCATCAGATGAAGATTATATTAAACTCACAATCAGCAAGTAGAGCTGGGGCAATCACAGGGAGGGGCAGGTTTAAACTTAAAATATTTTATGGTTAAAGGAATAGCTCATCCGGACATTCACATCCACTTGGCATTACCCATAAAATAGGTTAGGGACTATTAACATGTCTGTCAACATACTTAAACATGGTCAATATGCCAAGTTCTCCTTTCATTTCATTTGGACTTCTGTTTGGCACATACAATGCAGTTTTAAAGGTCTCAGTTATTATTAAATCTTAAATTACTACAAAATGTAAGAACAGATATTCATGTTGAATGTTACTTTAGAGAGAAGCACAACAATGCAACTTTAACTGTTTGCTTTCAGATAACATGTTTCAATCCACAAGAACTCTCTATGTAAAGCAGTGCTGTCCAACTGGTGGCAAGTGGGCCCCTCCTTGTGTGGCCCCAAACATGAAAATCTGCCTGCTGCGTCTGCTTACCATGTGTAAAGTTTAAAAGGTATCACTACAGAGATTAACTGGTCCCTGCATTGTTTACACCTCAAATTCTAAAAATTCTACATTGATCACAGATGTAATCCCCCTTGCATTTTTAACACCTATAACACTCTATTGTTCACACTTGTAAAGCCCTGTATTGTTCACACCTCAGACCCAGACTGAAACTGCCAACATAGTTCACCTGTTCATACATCTAGTTCTAGCAACCTTGTTAATCCAGGATTCGGTTCGGAATTCGGCCAGGATTCTGCCTTTTTCCGCAGGATTCGGCCAAATACTTCTGCCTGGCTGAACCGAATGCATGCATGGCACCTGCAGACAGAATATGGCACACACAGACAGTATAAAGCAGGCAGAGTATGGCTCATACACAGAGCAAAGGGCAGGCACACAAGAGTATAGCAAACACACAAGCACCCCACAGCAAATTAATTTTAGGTACCCCTAAATATGCAGAGGTTGTCCTGTTTTACCAAAACATATTAAAATGTGTCATTAATTAGGGCTTCATGTGGCGCCCTATATTCCTGGGCTCCCCTGCAGATGCAGAGTCTGCTTAATCTGTACATGCATCCTTGCAAGGAGCATAGGGCAGGCAGACTATAGAGCACAGGTAGCATACAGATGCAGTCACTTTGGATTGTGTGTTAAATGCGTCGTGACTTAACTCATCTATCTCATTTATCC
The DNA here is from genome assembly GCA_024363595.1 of Xenopus borealis. NCBI lineage: Eukaryota > Metazoa > Chordata > Amphibia > Anura > Pipidae > Xenopus > Xenopus borealis. Next base: position 48,194,466 of record CM044443.1, read on the forward strand.
CACTTAGCACAGAATATTGTGTCACAGCATCCCATCCAATTAAAGAGTTCACCATTGAAAACAATGGTGCTTTGGTATGCTAATGAAAAGGTTAAATGCATTAAATGAGTTAAGATAACTTTAGATAACACGGTTTCTTCAATTAGCCCTGAGTCACGACGCATTTAACTTACAAATCCAAGTGACTGCATCTGTAGATCAGGCAGAATACAGCAGGAGACCAGGAAACCTTTTCAGCAGTTTGTGTGAAGTATGAGCAGGTAAAGAATGTGGGCACGTATAGTCTGGGACTGAGGTGTGCAGTAAAGTGCTTTAGGGGGTGTGAAAAATAAATGAGTCTGCCTGTGTAACAGTCCATCATGAGTAGCATATGTTGATATGATGTTTGTATTGGCAGTTCATTAATTTAGGTACACATTTTGAAGTAGGAGGGTATTCATAATGCCAGATATAGGAAGAGGTTGAGCTACTTGTTTCTTTTTGAGGTTTTGCTTTGTGAATACAAAAATTGCAGAAAAGATTTCTTCATGTGTCATTCTAATTATTATAGGCATCAGATCTTTCCTGTTCCTTACACATGGCAGTGGGCAAAAAATGGGTTAATCCCTCCTGCCATTCAAATGACACAATAAAAGCTTTGCTTCTGCCCCGTCCACCATCTTTTTTCCTTTCTGTTGCTCCCCCTGCAGTGCCAGGTGTTCCCTATCACCCTTTGAAGCTCCAAGACCAAGGGAATACCTGTGTGAGTGTGAGTTTCCAAAATAACAGAGATTTGTTTGGCGCATGCGCAGGATGACGTGCAAACCCAGAAGAAACATTCACAGCGAGTACATTGCGCAAATGGAAGCAGGACGACCAGGTTTTATAAGGGAATGTCCTTTTTCTCCTCTTTGCTGCTTCAGGTAAAAGCCTCAGTGCCTTTGTGCAGTCAGTAGGTACTCATGTAAGTACTATCCTTCCCTGACCATATGTTTGGAACCAGCAGAAAGTTTTTAATATACATATATAATTTTTCATACTGGTGAAGACAAAGTAAGAGAGAAATCAATGAGCTCCAGAAGATCTCTCTCTGGTTCAAGGGGGTGAGTTCTAATGAGAGAGAGGAGGAACCAATGTTGGACAATTCAATACAAGGGAACACAATATAAATGCAGGCATATATATATATTTATATATATATATACATAGCTGAGGGAGCAGCTTGTAAAGGAGCTATTGCCACCACAACCGTCGCCAGAGCCAATAATATTTGGTTGGAAGACCTAGAGAAGGCTATCAAAACAGGTACAACCTGTTTAGAGAAAAACTAGTAGAAAATCCTTCAAGATATTAAATTGGCCAATGATTTCATATCAGCAGCTTTAATGGAATCTATAAAGTTGGCAGCCAAATCTATGAGTTTGTCAGTAGTCACTAGGAGAAGTTTATGGCTTAAACACTGGAACGCAGATTCACAACCTTTGCAAGTTAACTTATAAAGGTTAATAAAGGTAACTTATTATTTGTATAGAAAGGATAAGAGAAATTCATCCAGAATTCAAAGAAAGTCTTTCAAGGAATTCAGACAATACAAACCTGGAAAACAATATTTTAGACAAAGGAAAAACAGGAACCAGTCCTATCCTGCAAAAAGAAACATTCCCAAATCAGAAAAAAACAAAGCATGAAGGTACGGGAGCCATTTCGCATCGTAGGGGGAAGACTGATGTGCCTTAGTGCCCAAGAATGTTTGGATCACTGGGTACTGGACATAATATCTCGTGTGAATAGGCGCATGCGACTTTACTTCTAGCCGGTGCGCGCTACGAGCAAGCCATTTGTGGAGATTAGTTGCCTCAAAGACGTGGCATTTTGTCGCCAGGCGACTAATCTCCACGAATCTGCTCGTCTAGATGAGCCATTAGAAGGTGAAAATGCCTGTAATGAAACTCAGGGATTCTGCTCAGCAGGGACAAAGATAAGAAATGTATCCATTAAATGTACCCCTCCCAGAGCTGCTTTAGAAGCTGAAAAATTACACTTTACACTTCAATATTAGAAAAAAGTTTAAAAATAGAAAATAGACTTGGATTGGAAAAAGTTGTTATTTCTGGTGATCTATCTGAAAACAACTAGTTGTTTGAAGGTGAACAACCCCGTTAAGGGGCAGATTTACTAAGGGCTGGATTTTCGAAGTGAACAAACTTAATTGAATATGTCTATTTCAGAACGGAAAAAAAATTGTTTGAATCTTTCTATGCCATTGTTTGCGCAAAATCCTTCAAATGCCTAGGACTTACAAAAATTTTCAGGACAGGTTCTAGAAGGTCCCTCATAGGCTAAAATGGCCACGCAGTAGTTTTAAGGTGGCGAAGTGGTGAAGGCTTTGAAAGGGCCAGTTGAATTGTCTAATTCTTTCAATTCAAATCAAATTTTGGGATATTCGATAGTCGAAGTAGCCCAAAATTACATTGAAATTCAAATTTTTGAATTTGAATTTTATTCGAATTTTCACTTAGACCCTTAGTAAATCTGCCTCTAAGGGTCAAAGTGAATTTTCGAATACAATTTGAATTTTAAAAATTCTAATTTTTAAGTAATTTTGGGCTACTTCGACTACCAAATTGCTAAAAATTTTAATTTCGAAGTACTGTCTCTTTAAAAAAAAAATTCAAATTTGACTATTCCCCACCTTAAAGCTGCCAATTGTCATTTTAGCCTATGGGGTACCTCCTGGAAGTCCTGGAAAATCTAATTTTATTTTTAAAAATCATTCGGATCGTTTGATTCGAACGATACAATCGTTCAATTCATATAATACGAATTCAATCAAAAACGGCCCCCAAAAAATTTGATGGTAAAATTTCAAATTCTTTTCAATTCCAAATTCGACTAATAGTAAATTTGCCCCCCTAATGTAACAACTGATGTATCAAGTTAGAGCAGAGTCGGCAAACCCCTCCCCCTCCCAGAGCTGCTTTAGCAAGACAAAAGAAGATGGGAAATTAAACTTTATACTTCAATATTAGTAAAATGATCACACAGAGAAAATAGAAAGAAAAACGCATTTATTTCTAGTGAAATTCTGTCAGTGAGGTGAGAAAGATGATTATAAGAAAGCATAGACAATCTCTGTTACAATTTCTGCTGCAAATCATGATTCCAGCAGGACAATGACCCAAGCCTTCTTATTTCAGTTATTCTTTCTAAAGATTTGGTACCACCTATTTTGTCTTGGGTGTCAAAAATGTCAGTATTTTTTAACAACTCAAAGTATATGTTAAGATTTAAATGGCATAAAAATCTTGTCACATAAACAGTGAAACAAGGAAATGTGGAAACCTGATTTCATCAACTTCAAACTTATTTTGCAGATCAGTTTATTTCAAATTAATTTGTGAATTGAGGCACCATTATTTTTGACTAGTACTTTACTTTGCCTGTAGTTCTTAATTCAAAGGCTCTTTGTACCACAAATCTCTGTTCCTTTAAGAAAAGGATTCATCTTGCTATGACTCATGGAATGTCTAACTATAATGTTGTTTCCTGACAGGAAGAAGTAAATCAGGTCCCATGACTACAAATGAGGCCACCTAGGCCTACCAGCAAAATAATAGCAACATTTCCAAAATGAAATTGAAACTGTCATTGATAGAAATATGTATTTGGAAACTGCAACTGATGTTTAATCATTAATTTTTCAATTTTTTTAAATCTTTTAAAAATAAAAGTGGTTTATTCATGTGCTTCCTCATCTTACTCATGACAACTCAACCATGCTGTTTGTCAGAAGGCAAATAACTTCAGTCTGTGATCTGCAACATTGTTGTAATGTTTGCAACTAGGAAAAATGTAAGGTTGGGGAAAACAAAATAAAACAGATTACGGTGCACTACAAATATGATGATTTTCTATATTCAGTATGGTTACTCTTTAAACTATTACTAAACATATATTTAAACACTAGTCAGCATTCAAAAATTACATCTTATATTTTACAGAATACCTTTAGGATAGGAAATAATAGATTTATACTGTGCTATATATATTTGTTGGGTCAAGGCAACACTTTTGCACTATTCTCATGATAGATAATCTGCTTTTCTTTTTTTCTTTTAAAAAGGCAAGCGAGTGTTTTGCCTGTTTCGGATACAAATTAAATTACTTATTTAAATTAGTTTAAATACAATATCAATTAAAAGCTTGATCCAAACATGAGCCTTGGTCTCAAAATAGACACACCCAGTCACATGAAAATACTCCATAATAATTATATTCAAATTATCATTTATGACACATGTATTGGCCATTTTGGAATGCACTGTGTATCATCTCAAGGAAAAAGATCTCCTTAACTTAATTGTTATCTTTGCTCATACAAGTATAAATATACACACCATCAACAGCTAAACAATTCAAAGCTTCATATTTTCATAAGGACAGGTCTGTGAACTCAACAAGCTATAGCCATGCCTGGAAAGGGAGACAAGAAGAAATGCCCAGACCCATGCCCAAAACCAAAGCCCCAGAAATGCAAAGATCGTAAGTAATAATTCTCTTAATTATTTCATAAAGGACCATTGAAACTGTATTTTAATTACATTCATGTACTTGCATGCAGATCCCCTCTGGGTAGATAAGATGAGGCAGTGAAGTCAATAGAAAGGCTGTCTATATTGGCCTTTAGTTATGAAATATAAACTGAATTATAAATATTATACTGTAATTGTAGAAGTTAGTGCAGGTTTCCAAACAAAATGTTTATAACTATACAGCTTAAAAAAAATTAAATCATAGTTACAGAGATAACGTTTGCACTAAGGTTACCCAGGTGTAGTAACCCATATCAACCAATCATCAGGTAGCATTTACTGGTCATCTATTTAAAAGCAAACATTTTATTGGTTGCTATGGTTTACAGCTCTTGGGCAAGTTTTAGGTGCCAATGTTTTTATTTTTTTTAAAAAGCCGCTTGTATTTAGATGACAAAACCATGCAAGAGTTTAAGAACTCTCTTGTTATTAGCCAAACACTAGAGTGTTCTTAAATATGGCCCCTAGTGCCTTTTATTACATTTGGTGATTAGATTCTTATATTAACCTGTCAAAGGAAACCAATGTGCCCAGAAGAAGCTCACACAGACAAAGGCAGAACATACAAACACATATGCCATGAGTAGGGCACACACAACTAAAGTAGAGCACACACAGGAAACATAGGGCAGGTATAGTATGGCACACACAAGGAGCATAGGGTGGGCAGAGTATGGCACACAGGGAGCATGGGGCAGACAGAGTATGGCACACACACAATGAACACAAGGCAGGCAGAATACAGCACACAGGGAGCATAGAGAAGGCAGAATACAACGGGAGACATGGACCACTCAAGGATAAATAGTTCATACTGTGCAACATACAGTGACACAATGCTGGTGCCCCTCCAGTATTTTGTATGAGATGTAAACAATTGAACAATGTGGGTAACTTCAGTCTTGGTCTAAGGAGTGAACAGTACAGGGTTTTACAGGTATGAATAGTACAGGATTTTAGGGGGTGTAAAGAATACAGGGGGCATTTCAGGTGTGAACAATGTATAGTCTGAATTTGAGAGGTAAAAAATGAAGGAGCCATTTAATCTAAGTAATGATATATTTTAAATCTTCAACAAGGTAATCAGTCACAGCAGGCAGACTTTGCTGGCAGGGCTGCATTTACCTAGCGGGCACACCCATGCCTGCTGTCGTGTATCGCCCCGTCCCCTCCCTTTTATTCAAATTTTCTTTATCGGGACGGAGCAATGGGAATCTGCACACAGAAAATTAAAATTTCTGGACCAAAATATGGTTGGGCAGCATGCCGCCCCCTAAAATACTGCCGCCCTAGGCCCGGGCCTAGGTGGCCTCTTCACAAATCCGGGCCTGTTTGCTGGGGGGAGGGCACACAAGAGAGGGTTGCTGGCCTGATGTGGACCATTGGTCGCCAGTTGCACAGAACTGCTCTAGGGGAAAATTCCATCCACATGGGATGAAGAAACTCAGGGGAAATGGAAACCTGAGCTCTGCCATTTCAGGCAGCAGATACTCTTTGATCTCCCTGAGACATTAAAGGGATCTTTTCATGGGAATTTTTTATTTTTTTTCAAAATGCAACAGTTAATAGTGCTGTTCCAGAAGAATTCTGCATTGAAATCCATTTCTCAAAAAACAAACAGATTTTTTAATATTTAATTTTAAAATCTGACATGGGGCTAGCCATATTGTCAATTTCCCAGCTGCCCCAAGTCATATGACTTGTGCTCTGATAAACTTCAGTCACTCGTTACTGCTGTACTGCAAGTTGGAGTGATATCACACCCTCTCTTTCCCCCACCCAGTAGCCTGACAACAGAACAAGGAGAAGGTAACCAGATAACAGCTCCCTAACACAAGATAACAGCTGTCTGGTAGATCTAAGAACAACACTCAATAGTAAAACCCATGTCCCATTGCATACTATTCAGTTACATTGAGAAGGAAAAACAACAGCCTGCCAGAAAGCAGTTCTTCCTAAAGTTCTGGCACAAGTCACATGACCAGGAGCAGCTGGGAAATTTACAAAATGGCTAGCCCCATGTCAGATTTCAAAACGGAATATAAAGAAATCTGTTTGCTGTCTTGAGAAATGGATTTCAGTGCAGAAGTCTACTGGAGCAGCACTATTAACTGATGCATTTAAAAAAAAAAACATGTTTTCCCATGACAGTTTCCCTTTAATGGTGATGTCTTAGACATTGACTGGGGTGTCTTATCTTATCTAAACTAGGCATATTTGGACAGGACAGTAAGCGGTAATAACCAATCAGGGATTAGCTTCATTCAACCAGATATAGGTAGAACAATGAAAACAAAAACTTGGTTAGTTGTACCCACTTTCTAGCTGACCTGCAGTATTAGCCTATTAATGGGTACATCTTAAGGTACACTGGTGTAGATCTTCTGGAGAAATACTTTTAGCAGCCTAAGTGAGTGATTGAGTGTCTCAATCGATTTTTATTTGTAAAGCTACCATTGCTGTGTCATTTGGTGACCTGTCACTTAAATGCAGTATGAAAATCACCTATTTGTTTAACCTGTGACCTTTAACGCTGTGTGAGTAAATGGAATGTTCAGTAATGTAACATAAACTGGAACATAGAACTTGCCACTTACTATTTAAAATTACAAATATATACGTGGCCATTATATCTCACAAGGTCTTTTTCTTCCATAGCTTGCAAGACAACTCCAAAATGCCCTAAACCTGAACCAAAATGCAAAGGTACCTAATGTTTCATTATAGACTACATACCTGGCTTTGTATTTGTATTGTTATTTCCTTTTCGAATAAGAAGATTCAACCTAAAGGTAAAGGAAAGGCTAATTCACCAAGGAGCTGCAAAATGGTAGACACTCCAGTGAATTAAAACAAACAAGGATTGTTTGTCCATATATTGCAATATATTTCAGCTGGCCAACTACGTCAAAGTCATCCCATATCTGGCCAGTCCTACGCTCACTTTTCAGAAATCAGGTTAACAATCCTGCATGTCTTTGTCTGAGAGTTCAGTTTGAATTTCCTCCAGGGTCAAGCACATGATTATTGCTCTGGCTTTCACCAAATATTCCTTATTTCTGTACATATAGGGGCAGATTTACTATTGATAGAATTTCAAATATAAAAATTTTTTAAATTTGACCAAGGGAATAGTGGGGAAGTAAAATCCTTTGAATTCGACTATCGAATTCGAAGGATTTTACCGTTCGTTCGTTATTCGAACGAACGATCGAATATAGACAATTCGATCAAATTTTTTATATTGGATCTCAGGGAAGGATCCCCATTTTGGTAGCTTTAATCTGGTGAAGTAGGTGGTCAAATAAAAATTTAAAGGGGAAGTATTGGACCATCAAATTTTCGAATATTCAAATAAAATTTTATTCGAATCATTCGAATTCAAATATTCGATGGTCGAATTTGCTTAGTTAGCATATTCGAAGATTCAAATTCGAATTTGATACAAATTCGATCGAACTTCGATTCTTCATGTGAATTTAATGGGTATTTAGTAAATCTGCCCCTTACTGTATAAATTGCAAATTTCCAAATGAGTTTACAAATGCTTCCTGGTCTGATGAATTGTTCAGATCCCACTGACTTGAACTGAGGAGCCGGATCAGTGTTCCATCAATTCTCTAAATGATCCTATAATGGCTTATTTTATACAGTCCATTTTGACCTGGATGACAATTACAGACACAGGTAACTTTATCTAGCACCCCAAAAACAGTGGATATTTTTCTTTGATATATTAAGATATGTTATATAAGGGAGCATGATTCTGTTATTGAAGATAATAGCCTATGGGTAGAATGTTTAAATATAACCCCATCTGTCTATACAACTGCAGAACTTTCAACCAACAGTCCAGAAAAGGGAAATATGAAGAGAAATAAGAGATATTAGGAAACTAAATATTCTACTTGATATAAATACTAGGATTAAATGGGCATTATATCAGCTTGTTTAACAATGAATAAAGATTGTTGTAAACATATATTTTACCTATTGCATAATTTCTACTCTATATAGATAATTAGATTACCAATGCACAGATAATCTCCCTACATAATGGACTGCTGCTAAAAAAACTGTCAAAACAAAGTAAGAAGGATGGGGTTGTATATTAATAATATAACTGTCTAACATGCAAGGAACTTTAAATATCTACCATTGCAATACTACGGCATTAGCCCTATTAGTTGAAAAAGCATATACTGTATACTGCCCAATTAATGATTTAGGACTTATTTTGTCTGCGAGGGTCAAGAAATGTTTCCTACAAAAAGATTATTTGATGGGGTGCAGTTGCATATTAAGGAGACAATACAACAGTTCTACAAATGAACACACTTTTATAAATACACTATTTATAGGATCTAACCTATTTTTCGGAAAACACAATAGTGTAATGTATAAAAAGGTGAAATGTTCACTACTAGTATTATAACTCATATCATCCAATCATTAGATACAATTTACTGTTTAGCTTGGTGAAAACAGAATCTCATTGATTGCTAATGTTACTAGACCTAGGCAAACTTTATGCATATTATGACATTAATCTAAATTAAACAGTTGAATGATAATGTATCAACACCAAACTTCACTGAGCATTTAAAATTAACTCTACTACAGTATTTAAAACTGAGCATATGAATTAAGAAATTTCCTTAATGTCAACTGGTTTTTGATCATGTTATGTGTCTTTTAATTTGTAGATCCCTGCAAGCCACAAAATTGAACCGAAGACAAAAAATGTGTCAAGAAGTGTTAAACAAGAATTGAACTACTCTGTTATCTATTAATCTTAAAACATCTGTCCAAGATCTTGCTCATATCACGTTATGTTGTATCTGATATTCCCTTGGAATCCATTTTCTAGCATAAAATGTTCAGGCTTTATCCTATGATATCCAGAATAATTAGACAAAAATTTGCCCATACGCAACTATACCTTTACATTCAGCTTTTCCTTCCACATCCCGACCAGACGTTAATAGTGCAACTACAACTATCTTAAGGATGGACAAAGCCCAAGCAGCAATTTTCTGCAAAGTGGTTTTATTCACATGACATGTTTCGGGTGTAGAACCCTTGATCAAGTATGATATCCAGAATAATACCTAAATAAATGGAGCTATAAAATCATTTTCTGTACTTTATTCTTTTTTCTTTATAATTGAATCAAAATCATACCACACTTGAGGAGTTATTTAGCAGTGATACAGTTAGAAAAGTGTATTAATGTAATGTAATAATCAGATGGCTGTGATGCACACTCTTTTGAGGTAAGAAGAGATCATTACTCCTACATGGGATAAAGTTAAAAGAAATGGTTCCTAGGTAATTTAGATATTTTCTATAGTCAGTTCATTAATATCACCAAAACTTTGATGCTACTTTTTATGATATTCCTAAAGAACTCTTAAAACTAAAGTACCTTGGTCTTCTGAGTACAATATGGAACTGGGTGCTAAATTTCCCAAACAAATGACCCAAATCTATCCAAAATCAGAACACAATATCCCTGAGCAGAGGGAAACAATAAGGTTGCTATTCCAGCACTAAAATGTTCTCCATATATACTTATAACTATGTATTCACATACATTATGGTTAAATTAAACATTTGCAGACAATACCACAATAGTTGGTGTCATCCCAGAAGAAGATGATACATCCTATAGATAGCTAGTGACTAGATGTAAATACGCATGGGGAAGATAACAAAAATAGAAAATGGAAGTGTTGGTTATATTCCAACTATTGATCAATTCAATATCAAGCAAACAAATCTCAGGTACAGTTATAGAGTAAGTGGACAACATAACATTTTTGGGATTTCCTTTACTAGAAATACATACATAGAACTATCAAAAAGAAGTCTGATCAGAGATTATACTACTTCAGAAGATTTCTGAAAAGATGTGACTTCAGTAAAAAGAGTACCCACCACCTTCTGCTAATTACCAACTGAAATGTTCAACTTGAGACAATGGTGTGAATATGAACAGCTCATGTCAGTAAACATTTTGTATAATACCTTTTTTTCATGATCCATTTTCAGTAAACACACAACTGTAGCCGCTCATAAAAAGTTTAAAGTTTACCTCTTCCCTGCCCAGTTTTTAATTCCAAGGCAGACACAGAAGAAGTTCAAGACTGAAGCATTTCTGCACATGTTCCTTTCCTTCCAATTGTCAATACAGGAAGAAAATGAATAGGATATTGACACTTTCATATATCATGTTGGTTGATTTTTTTTATTCTAGTTATTTTTGGGGGGTTGTCTCTGGAGATGAAAGTCTGTATATAATCACTGTATATAGAATGTGGTTTATAAAGAAGTGGCTAATACTAGGACAGTGCATTTAAATATTTGGACATTCTGCATGGGATACGTGACAATCCTGCAATAAGAGGGGAAAATGAAAAGTCCTTCTGTTAAGCAGTTGTGAAAATCTGCATCTAGAATATTTTAATCCTGACATCTTTATAATGAGCCTTAACAGTATCTGCCCTTTGGGAATTTAGTCTGACACACCTTCATTAATGTATGATTCCATAATATGTGCTGACAGACTCAAAGCTAAGATTTATTGGCTTGTAAAATATACTATGTCTGTAGCTGCAGAAATGATAAACACTTTGAGGTGTTGAATCTTGGTGTAGTGTACATCAGACAATGATGTACACATTTCTTTTATCATCACTAAAAAATTGTTTTTCAAAGACATGCATAGATAGTTCTTTTATTGGCAGAGTTGCATCTGTCCAAATTCTTCAATCTGAAAAAAACAGAGATGTAAAAAAAGAATGGGCTACAAAGAGTCATATCGATTAGCAAGGTAAACAAATCCATGATCATTAGCACTATTTATTATCCTAGACTAGGGATTAATGTTATGTCAATAATGTGTGTCATCTCAATACACTACAATATATAAACACAGTGATGATGGACAAATTTGTCCCATTTTGCCTAAAAATTTTCACTGCAGCTTTACGAATTTATTAGCAACAACGAAATGTGGAAATTTGCTGTGAATTTGCGCCTGGCAAATTTATTTGCTCATCATTAAAAAAACAGGCATCTACAGTGTGTTCAGATGCCACACAATTGCAATTATTTTATTACTGAGCAGTATGCCCATCCCTACAGTTTTTGCATTAATGTTTTGTCAATGATTTATGCACAAGTTTAGCATACAGAAGGAAGAGAATTTATTCAATTTGTTTTTCCTGGTGATACTGCCTGCATACACCTGTAAAACTAGTTGTGTTATTCCTATGAAAAACAAGAACATATTAAGCTGTTTTGCAGCAGCTTCCTATTAAAACCAACACCATATAAATATATATTTGTTAATTTATGTACCATAATGATAGTAAAATAAATAAATAAGCGTTCTCTTAATAGCCACCATATAGTTACAGTAGCTGGCATTAAAAATTACCGCAAAGGTTTGCAGTTTGGTAGTGGAGTACAGATACATATTTAGCCATGCTGAATTTGTCTAAATGTGTACTTTCCAAAAGTATGCATTTTCTGGGGGCTTCTTTCTGTTATGGGGTCTTACAACACATAAAACGTAATAGTGCATTGATTGATAAACAATATAGTGTATTGATAAATACGGGGAAAACCTGTGAGGATTTGGTCGGAGTTCACAAAATATTGAGATAAATTCGGACTTTGATAAATGAGCCTCATAATGTTGAAACATTTCTTGGCAGTTAGCTAGCATTTAATAAATTAAGGTTACTAAGAACGATTAGCCATTATTAAAACCATAGGAATATTTTGGCATTTTATGCATTTATGATTGGGTAATATCAGTTGAAAGGTGCTGTATTATTATTCGTACTGCTGAAAAACAGCAAAATCATTTTTGTTTGTATAAGTAGGACTCTTTGGGAAGTGGCACTGTCATTTTGGGAGCTTAAAGTTATACAGAAAACATCCGTGCACCACATTTAAATATAAATAAATATAAATATATACATATTTATATTCAGACTGATTTGTTTTTGTTTAGAGAAAATGTAAATTATAAGTGTTCACATAACCTATATCTAATTATTTTATGATGTAATGTTTTATATCTCTTGTCTTAATACTCAGTGATCTACCATTATTTTTACACCCCTTGCATAACTCAAGCATTGTCTGTCTTTCTTTTTCTATATTGCTTGCTAAGAAAGAAACTCTCAATGGGATGGCTATTATTTGATATTTGAAATGGAATTTCCTTGATAAGCAATAGCCACATTACATTCTGCAATGGATTTGTATGTCTATGTTTTGGAATCTGCTATAGACATTTCACAGGCAGTTTTTTTTCAGAGCTACCCCTTGCTGTATCTGCACATATTAATTAATTGATGTCAGGATCAACTGGCTTTCGAACTCTGTGTTTGTCCAGGAACTATGCATTTTACAGTTGAGTCACTGGAGGCTCTCATGGCTGCTTCAGATCAGACCTATTTGCATATTCATGATGTTCTGTCTGCTCCCTTGTTTCCTCCAACCTCATTAGTCTCATGTGCTCTTCATCCCCCTAATCCTAGCTTGGTCATTTTGCATCCTAGCCCTGATATTGTTATTCCATGCCTTGACTACAGGAATCAATGTGACCTGTTTCTGGATGCCTGTTCTTGAGACCATCCCGTGTTCCTGATTCCCAGTATTCCCCATTTCTCCTTACTTGTCTTGTTGAATTTCCCTATTGTCACCTTGGCCTGATTACTGGACTCTATTTGGCTGCTGTTGGACCACACCACGGCCTGTTAACTGGACACTGTCATCAACCACCTGTTTCATTTTTGCCTCATTAAACCTTATTAAATTAAAAGACTCAGTATCACTATTTTTGGCTATACCCCTGGTTCACGGTTCATCACCATACAGGTTCCCATCTGATTATTTAAGTTCAGTGTCCAATCCTTACAATTGGGGGCAGATTTATCAAGGGTCAAAGTGAAAATTTGAATAAAAATTTTTAATTTTGAAGTCATTTTTGGGTACTTCGACTAATAGACCAAAAATGCTGTTTTAGCCTATGGGGGACCTCATAGAACCTTTAAGGAGTGTTTTTGAAATGTTTGAAAAATCTTTTCTTGGAGGAAATCATCCAAATCGTTTGAACCGAACTATTCAAACGATTTCAATTAGATAAAAAACTGACCAGTTTGATCAAAAATGGTCAATTTTCAATCAAAAAACCCCCTAAAATATTAGATAAGTTGAATTTCAAAGTTTTTTCACTTCATAATTTTACCCTTGATAAAACTGCCCCTTGCTGTGCCCTAATAGCCATCTAATTATACTAGCTTATTTTGAAATAAACATTTTAATTTTATTGCATATGTAATGTGTAATGTATTTGAACTGAAAATAGAGAATATAAATAGAGTTAGACAAGAGCAGCTTTTTATGCTTTAATTATATCAGTGAAGATGATAGATTCCAGGTGATGTTTGAATTGATGAATACATTAGAGTGAGAAGGAAATAACTGCAATTTTGATTTCATTGTATCATTTAGATCGTAGAAGGCAATAATTCTTAGAACATTTTTGTCTCAATTTCCTTCAATTATAGGGTTCTGTTCATTCTGAGTCTTTTAGTAGGGATCTGTGTAAAATATATAAAAATGATTCTTTAAATTTTATACAGAACAAGCCAATAGGCCAATAATGTAATTTTTGTAACTTTTTTTGTAACTTTTTCAATAATATTACTAAAAGCAAAGTTCATGTTAAAACACTTCTATCAGATTTGCACAAGTATTTCTACTAATTTAATTGACTTTCATCAGCTACATTGATTAGAGATGCCAGCACTCGTGAACATTTTTATTAACTTGTGAAGAAGTTTTCAAGTCAGCACTCACTCCACAGGGCGCTTGGTGCAAGTTCTTGATGGTGGCCACAATCCACCTGATACATAGATTCCAATAATGAACACCTTTCTCTTCAAATAAAAAAGCCTTTATTGTAACTGTTTTGTACTGTATTGTTTAGAGTCACATCCTGGCTCTTTATCAAAAAAAGATGTGGCTTGAAACGTAACTGTATTGTTTTGAGATAATCTGCAGGGGGTTCTTTATGAGCTATTAAATTATACAGATTATTGGGGTTATTTACCAAAGTTCAAATTTATCTCATTATTTATATTAAAAAAGTCAGACCAACTCTGAATTGCAGATTAGACCTTATTTATCATAGAAAAAGCTCACTAAAATCAATTTGGGCAAAAAAATCGGAAAAAAAATCAAATTTTCCCAGCAAAAGTCAGATTTTCCTTTTAAAAGTCAGATTTTCCCTGCAAAATCAGATGCATGGAGTCAGAATTCACAAAAATAATTTTTGGTGCCAAAATCCATAAAAAACAGATTTTTTCCCGAAACTCTGCATGGACCATGACATTGATATGGGACCTTTGCCATTGACTTCTTCAGGACCCCAACAGCTTGGAGATGGTGGATTTTTGGATTTCGAGTTTTTCCTGCCTCAGGGCATAATACATTTTTTTGGATAAAAATTTAAATGTGTATGGTTGTATAATGGTCGCCCTTGAATGACGCTGTAGTAACGCCATCCTTTTCCCATCAGTATGTGTATATTAGGTGCTTTTTTTGTTTGTATGAGCACTTTGAGATAACCACATTTGAAGCCTCTGCATTTAGCTGCAGTGGAGGAGAAAATCCTTCCTGACTCCAAGATGGCAATTGGACCAGTCCATGAATCAACTTATATGCCTGGTGCATATTATAGTGTAAAAGAAAATATTTATTATCAATGTTTTGGTCCCCGCTGAGTCTTGAGAAAGGGACCGAAATGTTGACAATAAATATTTTCTTTTTTTCACTACATTATGAAGTCCTGGAGTACTTTTATTCCTTGCTGAGTTTCTCTCTCTATCTCTCTCTCGCTCTATATATATCTATTTCTATCTAGATATCTATTTATCTACATATATATAGATATATATATCTATATATATATACACATTGTGGGCATTTTAGAATTTTATGAGCTAGGAAAGAAAAAAAAAACATGTATTTATATAAATGTTATTTTGTGCAGTGTTGAGCAGAGATATATCTACTGGCTACTGTTTTCAGGTTTATAACCTTGTAGAAGATGTATTGAATTATTTGAACAATTAAGCATATTATCCAAAATATTTACTGTGATACTACTATAATAATAAAGAGACATTTTTGTTTTAGAACAAAGTAGTAATACAACAACCTTTTCCTGCTCAAGCATTTCCTGGCTATTTGGTAGTTACACTGTTCCATTTTAATCTGTAATATAAGCTGGAAAGAAGAGTGGAATGGCAGAACCAATTCATACCAACAGATCATGTATGCCTAGTAATAGGTAACCTTATGGCTTTCAATTGAAGCTGGCATCAGTGCATGATACAGTATATACATGTATTATACTTAAATTAAAAAATGTGTACACTTTTTATAAGAAATCTGACTGTATGCAGTGAAATTCCCCCTTAATTTCCCTGCTCTGACTGCTGATGATAAGAAACTTCAGTCATTTTTTAACTACTCTGCAGGGAAACAATCATACTTTCCAGCCATGCAGAACTCAAGAAACTTTATTTGTTTCCCTGTTTTTTTTATTATTCAACTTAATAGAGTAGCAGCCATATGAGTCAGTGTGGGGATGGTGGTCAGATACTTTTGTTACAATACGTTGGTGCAAAGATATAAGACACTGTGCTTGAGCAGATCAAGTCATAAAGATTTTTAGTTAGTGAGCCAGGTGCAAGTAGACAGTAGTAATAACTATTGCAGTACAACAGGTTGCCCTTAGGACTCATTCAATTCTTACTAGGGCAATGGCTTCTGCAAACTGTGATCTGCATACATTGGTGTTGAATGATGTGCAAGCTAGAGGACATCCAAGGGGATTCCTACATACCACCCACAGCCAACCCCTTTAGCATTGTTGTATGAATGGGAAAAGTCTGTGTCTAAGCATGCAACTCATGGGCACAGCGCAAAGAGCAAAAACATGTTGATTTGTGCACTTAGACAGAAGTTCCTTTGTCTGAGTGAACCAACACCAGAAGAGTCCCTAATGATTCTTAGGTGCTATGTTCTCTCAGTATTCTATTTCTTTTTTCTATATTATGATTGCCACTGTATATCACAATGTTTGTTGTTTTTTGGAAATTAAACTAATGCGCTTTTTTTTTAAAAAAAATAATTGATGTCTAATCTTTGTGCTTCTGGTTTACCATAATGATGTATTATGCTACCTCTTTGCTTTACTTGTGATCTGCAGTAAAATTCTGTAGATTTAACTTTGTATGTATAATAAAATATTTTTCTATTGAAAATAAAGGGATCCAAAGCATAAACAGATTTAGACATAATATGGTCTTTCAAATTGAATCATTTATTAGTAAATATCATGGATTTTAATTTTTGAATGGTAAAATCATCTTTAGATTGTAGAAAGCTGAGCCACCAGCAGATCATTGTCTTGTTGTATTCATTAGTGTAGAGTAGAAGGCATTAGCTGAGAGAAGATTCTCATTTCAGTGTATCCTTTAGTGATGGGGTGGATTCTGGCCCTGGCTATGGCCCTGACTATGGCCCTGCTGTTGATGAGTCTTCTGGCATGGATCTATGTAAAAGATATAAAATGATAGCTAAGAAATTGTATACACAATAGCACAGTATTCGCACAATGTACATATATTTTATAGTTATAGCATTTTCTTCCATCAATTTTAGCTTCACATACATTTCCTATTCTGAGCAAAATGTATAATAAATACTGCACAACAGGCAGATTATGGTAGTAATGAATCTTCTTAAATAGGTTATGTGTGTGTGTCACTTTGTAATTTCAATAAAAATACAGAATATGATCTAGAATATTTATATAATATTTTACTGTGTATAGCAGTAAAGACTCTTTCCAATTCCATCAATAGCTGTTGGGGAGACACCAGTATTCACAATGGCATCTGATCTATTTTGATTTAATACATAATAGGGCAATATAAATGTAAAGGTGCAAATTGCTTTGCTACTGGTCTGGTTTGCAATCCGATTTCAGCTTGCTTTATTATGAAAAGTTTGCTCAATGTATGGATCTAGATTGATTTTACAGCAAATCAGTGAATGATCATGGTGTGATTACATTTGTCACAATGCTTGAGTGCTTTACATTGAATCACTGGCAATTAGCATTAGCAAGTTGTAATCAGATACAAACTCTAATTGGTCTTCACCACAAGCCAAAGATATATATCTGAGATCTCTGATACATACAGAAAACTTATAAGCAATAATAAAATACTCCTTATGTATGCATATTTGATAAGTTACAGTGAACCATGAAAAGTGTAGTACCGTGGCACTGTGGGACTGTCTTAGGGCAAGGATCCTTGCAGGCTGAAATAGAACATAACATACATTTATTGATATATATATGAAAATAAAATGTTGCAATACAGCAGCAGGCATTATATTTTAATAAAAAGGATTAATGTTACAAGTGGTCTTAGGTGTGCTACTTGTCTAGTAACCTACAGCAACCAATGATCTGATAACATTTACTGGTCTAAGGTCTGATTAGTTGCTGTGGGTTGATAGATGTGGGAAACTGTAGACATGTTATTATATATTGCACAATTTTAATAAAATTTGTTCATAACTGTACTCAGCTTGACAACTTCCAAATATTAACCTTAATGCAGAGCAGAAATGTAAGGAATTTTTACTGTTCATAAATAAATGTTGTTTTAAAGGAGAACTAAACCCTAAAAAGGAATATGACAGGACTTAATGTATCAGCCTAAAGGTTCAGCATCTCAACAGTAATAATGATCCAGACCTTCAAAGTTTCCCATTTTGAATTTTGTTTTGTTTGGAGTGTCTGCGGCATGCACATGCTCAGTGTGCTTTGAGTAGCTGTTAGTGGCCATCACAAATAAGCAGAAAATTAGATTTGTCTGTCATATACTGTAACTGCATACTATAGAGCTGATTATTAAATTCTGATGTTCATTTTACTGGTTTCTGAGCTGCCACGCATCAGTCTGAAATATTTACTATTGTGACATTTATATTACATGTATATACAATATATTGTGCATGAGTCCCTAAGCTCAGTAACTGACAGTGGCACAGAGCATGAGCAGGGAATTACAGAACAAAAGATGGGGACCCGCAGAGGGCTACAGATCCTCACTGCTAAAGGGCTGTGGTTACCTTGGATTGGTATAGAATCCTACAACATAATGTACAACATTTCTGCCATAATTTTTTATTTAAGAAATAATTAATAAGAAATATTACATTTATAATATGGTGCAAAATTGGTTGCACACTTCTATCCTAATAAAATGTAATAAAAATATAAATCTTAATAATCATTTTAAGATTTTTCCAATGAGGAACAAAAGCTTCTTAGCTGTGAAAAAAGATTATCTAATACTTACGATCTTGGCATTTTGGTGGTGGAGGGCATTCATCTGGGCATTTCTTTTGCTGACCCTTAACTCCAGACATGGTTATCTGTGCTTGAAGGTAAAGGATTGCAGGCACGAAGATTCAGTTTAGGATTCTCTGGTTGCCTTTAGTTAGCAATATTGAACGTATTTATACAGAATCATATGCAAATAAAAAGAATAATTCCTGTAAGAGGTAAAAAATGATGAGGAAAAACTCTAATGGAATAAAGGAAGTATTTGCATGAAATAGTTTTTTTCCCTTTAGGACAGGGTGTGCCTAATTATTGCCTAATTATATCACAATGATGTATTGCTTGTGCATAGCTGACATTTTTAAAAAATCTTTTACATTCATTAAAACAAACCGTTCCCTTAAGAGTATGCAAAAGTAGAACATGTAGGAAATATGGCCAAGAATTATGCACAGTGTACTTATGGATCTGCTTGTAAATAACTCATATACCTCTCACAGCAGTGTTTTATGTTCTTCACTAGTGATGGGCGAATTTATTCGCCAGGGGCGAGTTCGCGAAACCCCAGTGAAAATTCGCGACTCATTTCGGGAATTTTTTTGCCAATTCAGGAATTTTGCTGGAAATTCGCAAATTTTTCGGTGAAGCTAAACTGGGTAGATTCACTATTCTTCACCATGGAACTATTCAAATACACTTTTGCAAAGTTACCTATTATATTTCTTTTTACACAGTGGCATATTCTTCTTAACACCACAGTAATACGTTTTTATTACCAACTTTTATTCGTTTGAAACTTGTGATATTCATAAGCATTTATTTATTGCCATCAATAAATGCAATAAGTCATCTAGGTTCAGGTTTCCATAATATATGATGTTCAGGTCACCCAAAAAAACCCTCAATAAAAAAGTATTTGTCAGAAATGGGTGGAAGCTTCCAAGGGGCAATTAATTACTACTCAAAAACAAAAGAGAAAGAAACCCATAAATGTATATACGGAGGAATACCATTTTCTACTTTGAGGTGCCAAAAGTTAGGCCAACGTCCTTCTGAATATGTGCCGCATTTCTGGTTTCACAACTTCAGCTAGTCTTGGCTTTATCCGGAAAGTGCCTGATATTACATCACTTGCCAGTGCGAACTTCAAATATTTGAAGAACTGAAATCATTGCCCAGCATAAAGGTATTTTCTTAAAGTTCCTGGGTGAGTTTTTTCTGTGTATTCCTGCTGTGTCTGATCCTGCCTGTTCCTGGTTCTCATCCTGTCTGCTGCCTGTCCTGATTATTGTCCTTTTTGACTACTCTTTTGGATTCTGATTTTGTACCACAATTCTGGCGTGTCTGACCTGACCTGTGATCCTGACCATTCCTACGTCTCCTGTATCTGTACCATATTGACAGATTGCATAGACCCAGCCTGGCTTTGTCTATGTTCCATTCTACAACACCACACTTGGTTCCCTTGCACATTCAGAACTCTCTCTTTGGTTCTCCCATAATAAGACCTGGCAGCATCTGAGTAGTGGTCCCAAGACACTGACACTGGACATGATTTTCCTCTTGGTTAGAGAAGAGTAGTATTTAAAAGTGATTTGTTATATTGGGGTTTTAAGTCATGCATTTGTATAAAGAAGCGCTGAGGGACTCAAACTATATGCTTATTATAAAGGTCTATAATAATGACTTCAGTATTTTTTTGTCTATTACTACTGTTTTTAACTATAAAAGGATTTAAAAACTACAGTGTTGGGATCATTAAGATCATTAAGCCATTAAGCCATTTTGTGATTACTGCCTGGTACATATGCACATAAACAAATATTTAGTGATGATGCTATTGACACAGCCACCGCTACAGTCATATATCAATTCTTTCATTGTGAACGATAATAATTACTGTTTCTGTTGGCTGAAACTATGAGGTATGTATTGCTTAATAAGAGTTTCTGATGTGGTTTCTTCTTGTAAAGTCTGGAAACATGGCATTGCATAAAGCATAAAGGGAGGTTACAAGAATAATGACATGATCAACACACTGTATAGCATCCAGAAAGAACCTGATTGTATACCAGTATACGTCATAAGTGATTGATAACTGCCATAATGAAGAAAACAGAATGTACAGGAATAGCTTGCTTAGGACATGAGGTTTTAAAGAAAAAGGTTATTTTTGTAATTTGGAACACATTTTAAAAGTAAACCTAAAAAAATAAAATGAATTTGTGGAAGCTCACTGACATTTAGTACAAAGAGAACAAATGATCAAAAAAATAATAATCTTTTTAAACAGTATACTACAGATGCAGTCACTTGGATTTGTAAGTTAAATGCATTGTGACTCAGGGCTAATTGAAGAAACTGTGTTATCTAAAGTTATCTTAACTCATTTAATGCATTTAACCTTTTCATTAGCATACCAAAGCACCATTGTGTTCAATGGTGAACTCTTTAATTGGATGGGATGCTGTGACACAATATTCTGTGCTAAGTGGGATAAATGGGATAAATGAGTTAAGTCACAACGCATTTAACACACAAATCCAAGTGACTGCATCTGTATATGGCAATGCTGTACTTACTGGATAATGTTAGATCACATAGTTGTACATTTGAGGACAAAATGTGCCCAATATATGAGGACTAAACATATTCAAATAGATACAGTAAGCCTATTTGTATTCATTTATTTTGGTTAAGGTAAACAAGTGGGAGCTGCTGTCCTCATTGTTCAGACTAGAATATGAAATTGAAATTTAAAAAAATTTAGTGAACATGAAAAACTGGGAGATTGCTTGTTTAATTTAGCCTTAACATTTGAGCATGGTTTCTCTCAGGCAAAAGTATACTATTCTGTATTCATAAATGTATTGCAAAAACAAAAGCAAAATATGGAGCTAAAGATATGAATAGTTTCCACTGCTTAGCTAATAACTGCTGGTATTCTTTGCATTTGTTTTCTCTAGCTTAATATGATTTATAGGCATTATGGGATTTATAGGCAATCAGCCTTTGAATCCATCTCAGTAAGTAAATTGTTTTATTTGATGACAGTGTAACCTTATGCCCCACTACATGTTAGGAAATCCCATTAACATATTTTTGAGCTTTCTGGATAACAGGCTTTACGACCAACAGATTCCCTACTTTACATTATTTTGGTTACTATAAAGGCATAGAATGTATTGCCATTGTTGCCATTGTGACACCTGTGCATTTTAAATATTTAAAATTGTTGAATTTGCTTTTTGTGCCCCTTTAATGCAAGCATTCTTAGGACACTAATGATTTATTTTCACACCTAAACTACATACAAAGAACACACCCTTCATTAAAGGCACACCTTTGCCTAAAGAGAGACAACAAAACAATTATATTCAAATTATTCCTCTTCTTTTCCATATTTAGAACTATTCAATTAGTTTTACAATCCTGACAAAGAATTTCCTGCTTTCTAATTTGCATACTGCTCCCATTTCATTCTGTATAAATACATTCAGCACTAGCAGCTTAGTAGCAATCAGACCATCTAAGACTTTATTTCAGAGACTTGCAATCCTTTGTTGTAAACACTTAAAACCATGTCTGGAGTTAAAGGTCAACAAAAGAAATGCCAAGAGCAAACTCCACCACAGCCCTGCAATCCATGCCCTCCACAGCACTGTAACCCATGCCCTCCACCACAGAAGTGTCAGGATTGTAAGTATCATTCTTTTTACTGTTCTCCTTAGAAGCCTTTGTTTATTGATATTTGAAATGTGTATGTATTATGAAATACACTAAAATGCTCGTTAATAAATTATTTATTTGAATTCTTGATGTTGGTATAAGTGAATTAGCTTGTTTCACTTGTCAATGCATGTCTGTTAAGTGATGTTCAGAGCAGATTGTATTCCACTTTTTTACCTGATAGATAAAAGTGCATTTAAATGTTTGGCATTATTAAGCTGGAATATTAGAACTCAACTACATGTTTTCTGTACATGTAATACTAGTAAACATCATAACATACATAAAACAGCATAGCCAAGTTAAAGATATCATAGAAAAGCTAATGCTTTACTGAGCCTAATGCTTCTATGTATTTAAATATAATGCACTGAATGGCATGAAGTTTTTGAGCATGTGTATTTGAAGAATTTATTACATCTCTCTGATTATTCCCATTTTTTTCTGAGTAACAATATCTTTTTCTTTTGTTTTTCAGCTTGCCCCAAGCCAGTCCCACAATGCCAAGGTACTAATGCGATTCGTTTTTTTAATGTGACAGATATAAAATTATTTGCAAAACATAAGCATAAAGACAATATAAACTGGACTGAAACTGAATTGGAGGCAAGAAATGCCTTTACTGTTGCAAAAAAATTGGAAATGTCTAAATAAACATACAAAAGAGAGGGGATTCATAAAAGCACATTCCCTTATACCCTATTTCATTAGTATTTTGTATCTGTACTAGTGCATATACTAAAAACAGGGGTTTTTGGTTGCAAAATTATTATCAGTAAGTTATCATATCAAGTTAAATCCCAATCTGGTGGTCCTAGAGATTTATCTCCAGTCATATTTTTCATAGGCAGCCACTTCCCTACATGGAAGCATTTCTTGTGATAAATGTCTCCTGACCTGGGCATTAGTCTCTCTCTCACAGCTTTGATACCCCCCTACCATTAGCTTTAGAAGATGAGAGACTGACATGACCAAAGCATTGATTACACAGGCTTAGTCCTCCTGTGCAATGAACGATCATTCGTTCCAGTCTGGCGATCTACCACTAATCTTTTAAATAAAGTAGTAAAAAAAAAAAAACAGACTCAGTTCTGGCCATGAATGGACAGACAGCATTTGTAAAAAAGTTATGACTAACAAATAGTAGTGACAATCTCCCATTGAGCAGCGCATGTAAAGATCTTATCGGTAGACAATATAAATCTTTACTCCTGTCCAATCGATTAAACAACCGATTGCCATGGTACAAAAAATGTTGACAGACTTCACACAAGTAGCACCAACATGCTGCAATCAGTTGCGGCCAATATAATGGGCCATGATTAATTGGAATATAGCCCCCAGTTCCAGAGGCATAAATCATTAACTCCTTAGATATATTAAGGACTTTATATATATTCCCTTTTTGACACTGTTGTCTAAAGAATCTGTATGTGGGAACTATGTATATTGAATTATGGAAGTGATGGATTTATTATGGTTGATATGGAGGCATAGCAGTCTTAAGGACTTGATTAATTACATATGGGCCATTGTTTAATTAGTGATGTGGCAGAGAACCATTGGGCCTAGAAATGGGGGGCGGGGACCTCCTGTAGCTTATATATGGGCACCAGGTGGAGAGTAGTTGATGCTTATGATTAAGTACCAGGGGGTACGAAATGCGTAAGGCGGGATAACAACTGGCCTGTATGCCTTTTTAATCTTTGATTAATAAAATATGTTTTTTTTAACTTTAAAATTGTTATTGGAATATATCTAAGGAGTTAAAGACTTCACACAATTTCCGCACAAATGTTCGTTTCGTATGACTATATCATTGGATCTATGGCCAGTTTTAGGGTCAAATTTATATGAGCTGAAAATCACTGTGTTATTCCATTAGTGTTGGACCTCTATTCTCCCAGTTTGTTTTCTTTACATACTATAATCAATTATTCCATCTATTTAGCCTCTTTGTTCTCATAGAAATAGGGAATGGCCATGAAATAGGCTAAAAGTTTAGCAGCATGAGGGCCCACTGACACCTTGGCCCTAAGGGAGTTTTCCTGGTATTCCGGTGGGCCAGTCCGACACTGTATTCTAAAGTAGTGGAAGTCTTGCAAGGAACTTTTGGCCTAGCATAACCCTTTACATAAAAAGTTACATTGAAATTCTCCTATATTATTGGCCATTTTAATTTGTCTTTTGACATGTAAGTAAGGGGCAAACACATCATTTTGGTTTATCTTATACAATATTTATCTTTATCTTATTTTTTTAATTAGACCCTTGTAAGCCACATCAGACCCAAGGAAGTCAACACCAACACTGAAAGAAGCAATGACACAAGTTGTGGACTGCCTGCTATGAAGAGGCAATAATCGTCATATTCTACATCTTTCTGTACCTACATAAAATTACCAATATTAAAGTCTGAGTCTTAAAATGTATCCATTGCATTCTATTCTATCAATTCAATAATTGATCACTTTTTACTTTTACTGTATGTCACACATCTAATTAAAGGCACAGAAGGATGACACAGTACTTGCCTATACAACAACAATGAATTATCAGAGTCACATTTTGC
This sequence comes from Xenopus borealis, assembly GCA_024363595.1. Lineage (NCBI taxonomy): Eukaryota > Metazoa > Chordata > Amphibia > Anura > Pipidae > Xenopus > Xenopus borealis. The sequence goes on from CM044443.1 coordinate 48,219,793, forward strand.
CAAACTGCTTTATCTAACCTGGGTATATTTGAGAAATGTGTCAACCTTTCAAATAAGTTAATTTTCATTTTTTTATTTTACTTTCACAAAGTTAAGCTGGCCATACACTGGGAGATCCACTCATTTGGCAATGTCACCAAACGAGTGGATCTCTCTCTCTGATATGCCAACATTGAGGGTGGCGATATGGGGCTGACCACAATGGAGAGAAATGGGCTGTTGGATTGCAGGACCACATCAATGAACAGATGTGCCCACAATCCAATAGTATTTTTTAACCTGCCTGATCGAGATCTGGCCAACTTTCGGCCAGATATTCATCTGGGAAGCCTGTTGGATGGTCCCACACACAGGCCAATAAGCTGCCGACTTGGTTTGTCAGCAGCTTTTATCGCCCCATGCATGGAGGCCTTTAGGTGCAGTTGGTCTGCCATTAATTTTTTTGTGCAATACTAACACAAACCCATATTTTTTTTCACCCATTATCCATTGTTTTAAATTGTATGCCCTCAAGTGAAGGGTTCTGTGTCTTCTTGCCAGAAGTTTAGTAATTTTGGTAATTGTTGGTGTTTTTGTCAATTCCCCCTTCTATGACCAACACTTTGCAACCACTTGTGGTTTAAAATATAATAAGAATAGCTTTAAACTGGTAAGTATAATAATGAGCGAAGCTGATGTTTGCTATCAGTTACTGAGCTTTGTCCATATCAATATACAAAAGTGGCTTACATTTAGTGCATGAAATATATTTAAAGCAATAAGCAAAAATTATGTTTAGCACAGGCGGGGCCTCCATCAGAAATCACAGGACCCCGTACAGCAAAATAGTCTGGGCCCCTGCACACCCCAGATCCCATCTATCCCACACTACAGTAAAAAGTCCACACAGACACCAACGCTAAAAACACTAAACCCCTCACAAGTTACAAAAAGACATTGGTGGTCATAGCCCCCTTATAATTAAAAAAAAAATTCAAGGCCAGGGTCCCACATAAAACACTGGTGGTCAGGCCGCCCCTATAAGTTAAAAAAAAAGCATTGGTGCCAGGGCCCCCCGTAAAAGATTTTACAAAAACATTGGTGGTCAGGGGCCCCATAGAATATTTGAAAAAAACATTGTTCGCCACTGAAACTTACCCTAGGTTATTTTTCAGCTTCTTCGGTTTCCTTCAGCTCCTTTTGTAGCTTTGGGTCTTTTCATTGCTTTAGGACTTCAAATTCTGGTCTATTTGTAGCTCTGGATTTCAAGACTTCAACTTCAGGTCTTTTTGTGGCCTCAGGTCTTCAGCAAGGTTTTGGGTCTTCTTTACTTCAGCAGTCGCAGTTAATTTGAAAAATGCAACACATCTGGTCCACCTTTCAGGCCCAGGCCCGGAACAGTTGTACCCCATGTGCCCCCATGATGGAAACCTTGAGCATAGGCACTGATCATGGCGTTTCACAAATTTTTCACGTTTTGCAAATTTTTTCACGGTTTTTGGTTTCATCCTCCCAACCTGCTCCTTTACTTGTTGAGTTCACCACACTTTGCCACACTTAATTGCCAAAAATAGCATGAGTGAGGGGGACTACAATACAAGAGATCCTTTGGTTGCAGAGCCCAGAACTGACAGATGCAAGGCAACCATTTCCCTAACTCCTCCTTTAATTGTGTGTCTAAATGGCGGGCAAGTTAGAGAACATGGTAAGGGTGTGGGGGGGGGGAGATGCCTAAGTGCCTCCCCCACTTCCCCCCATTAGTACAGCACTGACAAATGCAGACTGTGATGTATTGATGCAATTTATCACAATATTACTGTAAAAGTTAAAACTAATTTATTAAATTGTGGGCTACATTATGTAACTTCTAGAAAAAACTATTGAATAGTTAAAGAAAGATAAAACTATTTAAAGCAACTGCATATTAAATGTAATTATCTGATGTGATTCATTCAAATTACTTTTATTCATACTATGTCATAATATACTACCAACAATCTAAAGTGCTTTAAAACAACAAACTAAATTAAAGATAGGTGATATCTAGAAGTAAAACAGTCCTTATTTCAAAATACTTAAATGGAAGAGGAATAACTAAAAACTTCCTTTATACAGTAGATATGGTAAAATGCCATGAAAAAAGAGGGAGGAAGAGCATGATTCAGATTCATATTAAATGCAATAGGTGGGGGGGGGCGTGGCCTGACACCGAGCTGCATGCACGCTTGATCTGTGTGCTCCGTGGCAGCT
>CM044443.1:48269567-48292098 GCA_024363595.1 Xenopus borealis
AGACAAATTTTAAAATTTAATTCAATGCACCATGTCAGACAATGCATCAGAGGATGTGAAAATTAATAGGCGCTACATACACCAGACGTACATACGACTCACACGTACAGACTATTACAGTAACATACTATGGTTTGCAATTACTTTTAATAACTTTAATAAACCACCTGCCCCAATCCCCTCTGGTGTGTGTTGTCTACTCCAGGGCACAGAAAAGTTAAAATAAATATGCACAGAAAGGTAAAAATAAATACTATGTTAAGACAGACATCTGTTTAAGTTGGATTTAATAAGTAAAAGTAAATGTTTCAACTTACATACAATTTCTTTATACAAATTCTTTATAATTTAGAAAAAGCCTACAGTTCCTATCTTGTACATAACCCGGGGACTGCATGTAGTCACAAAGGAGTACTTTGCCTGGGACTTTTGAGATCCAAGAATTGGAATTCTAGACATTAAAAGATTTAACAACCCATTTGCACTAAAGGAGAATCATGGACTGCCTCCTGCAGCGTACTGCCTTCACTCATTGACTTCTGCAATATATTACAAAACATACAGCCTTGATATTTTATTAAACAACTTGTAGTTTAGATATTTATCTAAATATCCGATTGCCTCCATCACAAAAAATATTACAGGTTACTGGTGTCTTAGCACAGCAACCAACCTGCAGGTGTTTAACTAGAAAAGATGGTGATGCTCAATCAGAAACATCTTAACATAATCCTCTCTTAATAACACAGTTACCTTTAAATGAGTGACACATCACTGAATAATGTGTATATCACTGAATAAAAACTACACACCAGCATTGATCACTACAAAGTTGAATTAATGTGAAATTGCCATAAAGAAGATACACCCATTTCAACAAATAAAGAAAATAATGTATTTAAATGTAAACTCTTAATTATAGGTGTTTTACAAAGAACTCATTGATCTCTTAAAAGCCCTGCCAAAAAATATGCACAGCTTCAATATAAAAGTAGTGCCATCAATAGCTTTTGAAAAATTCACACTAGTTCTCCACTCTTAAGACAGCTTATACATTGACTGGATATGTCTGGAACCAAGGGTGGAAGTGGCATCATTGGTGGTGGATCTGGCTGTGGTGGAGGTGGATCAGTATCTGCCCAATGTGGAACTACTGGCAGTAAGTATTTTGTGATACATATTAGTAAGATCCCATCATTTTGGAACTAATTATATTGTTTGTGCACAGAGGCCAACATGTAGATGCTAATGTAAAGGTTTGCCATTTAATAAACACTAACTTAATTTTTTAAATGAAATTAAAATGAAACAATGTAGTTGTTTGCACTTGCATTAACATAATGTATCATACTCTTTGGGTTTGGCCAATTCTGGCAGCTGATGCATCAGAATACATGTTCCTTCTTATTAAATGAAAAGTAAATATTAATTTTTAACATTTATATTTACTTATTGAAATAGTAATGCAAGGATGTGCTAGCAAAAGTCCACTGAAAATTAGATTTAAAACCACATTTTATCAAGAAGGGGAAGCATTTAACCTACAACAAAGCTTTAACAGCATTCATTTTCTCTTTTCACAGCAAATGTACCAATACAACAATGCCAGGGCACAAACCCTGTCCAACAAACAAGCACAGGTAGGATGATGTTATTTGGTGTATAGCAAATAGATTGCTACAGACAAATGAGCATTAAATAAATACATTCTGTTTTGAAGGTTGAGGTTAGTGGTGGGTTTTAATAACACAAAAATTCTACTCTTGTAACATACATTTTTATTAATTATCTATCTGCTCTTGTTTTGGGAACTGCATAATACAGTTTCATGGCATTACTAATAGGAAAACAGTGTCTATGGCTTTCAAATAACCTTCATTCATGAACACAATTCTTTTTGTCTAATATAGTCTGAATCAATGGCAAATATGCTTATAAGCAGCATGCAATGAAACTATGAAATCATCTAACTGTACCACAACGTAGAGAACACAGGGTTTTTTCTCTACTGAAAATTCAACATGAAATGTCTGTAAATGTATTAACTGAAGTAAGGGGCCTTGTCTTACAAAACCTTCCTCGGTTAAGATTTAACATATTTTATTAAAGCAGAGAAGTGGAGACATATTTACAACACTTTATCACCACCACTCTGCTGAACTGCATTTTCCTACAGTTATCTAGGATACAGTTAACAGATGAAATTAAAATAAAAATATACATCATAAACTTACTAAAATCCAGGATACTATAAAAAATGCAAAACCATACAGATTTTCTAGAAACCAGTTATTCACATGATCTTCTGACCATTGCACATGTAATATTTATCTGCAGGCATATTACAGTTTGTAGAGAAACACCCTGTATTCCCCCTGTGACATGAATTTAAGTTCATATACAGTGTTCATGTTTGGCCCCAAAACATCCAAATGTGCTAAACATCCAAATGTAACCTGTCACTAATCTCTATCACCAGATTAAGGCTAATTGACTGAAGCCGATTCTGTAATATGTTTAATTTATATAATGTTGGTTAATCCTTTTGACGGATGTAAACAATAATTGAATGCATTTACTGACTTTACCTGATCTGGTCTCTTTTACACTTGCCAAAAAACTAGATCTGGCTCTCCTGTGGCTAGTTTGCATCTCTATGCATGTTGTCAAATGTTACCAAAACAAACTGTTTTACTGCTGGATACACATATGCAGAAGAGACAGATTGGTGTAGTCATCTTTTGGTTAGTTGTCCAAATTTATTTTTATGATACTGTATGGTAGAGTAGCCATATAAAGTAGAAAACAAGCTAAATCAGCATATGACTTTTGACTGTGTTTCTCTTAAAATGTTATTAAAATCATGTTTATTGATGTTATAGGCACAACTAACCCCATTCTGCCAAGCCAAGGTGGTAACACAAGTGGAGGTTGCCTCAGTGGAGGTGGTGTAAGCTGTGGAGGCCAGACTGGTGGAGGTTCAGCCAAAAAGTGATATGGAGATAAAAAGAAACCCTCTGCAAATATTTGCTAAATAAACATGGAAAATGAAAATCCAATATGTACAAAAATTCTTACTGTAAAACATGAATGATTTTGATTAAACAATGAATGATTAAATGAATTCAAATTAAAGTAGATGTCTTGAGTGTTGTGTTAATTCCATAGCATGATTGTATACATTTGATGCAGTCACGTTCAAGATGCCACTGGGTTTTTATCATCCAAAACTATGAGCAACCGAAAACATCAAGGCAAGGAGTGGTACTACAAATTAAGTTAGTTTGAAGCAAGACTGTCCCCCTTGACCAGATGAGACCCTTCAATTAATTTTTATGGCAGACAGCAATGCCAAAAGCGTCATACATATAACTTCATACATATATCTGGAGTGCATTGCCATTTTAGTTTGATATGGCTTTAAACATCTAATAGTCAGCCAAGTTTGTGGAAGAATTTACAAGCATGGCTGTATAATGTTAATCAATAATGTGATAACACACCCATTTCCAAAAATTATATGAAAAAAATCTGTATGTTCTTTGTGTACTTGCATCATCATAACCATCATCATAAACACATTCATATACATACTTAGAATTTAAACATACTGTAAGATACTATAAACATTTTATGCAAACTGCAAATATGCATGCAAACAGCATAGAGTATATATCAGGTTGAAAAAAGACCAAAGTCCATCAAATTCAATGTCTCCACATAAAACCAAACTTCCATAGATACACACACTCACACTGACCCCTCCATACCCTATACTCTATATCAATGCTAACTATAGATTTTAGTATCACAATAGCCTTGGATATTATGTCTGTCCAATACATTAATATTAACTAAAGATTTTAGTATCACAATAGACATGGATATTATGTCTCTCCAAGAAATCATCCAAGTCATTCTTAAAATCATTAACAGAATCAGCTTTCACAACATTGCATTGCAGTGCATTCCACAACCTCACTGTCCTTACTGTGAAGAACCACCTACGCTGGCTTTTCCTTTAGTCTGAAGGAGTGGCCTCTGGTGTGGTGATCTGGTGTAATCATGTCACCTCGTAAGCGTCTTTTTTCACAGAAAACAACCCCAATCTTGACAGTCTGATATCATAATTTAAGTCTTCCATCCCTCTAACCAGTTTAGTTAAGCATATCTGCACTCTCTCCAGCTCATTTATATGCCTCTTCAAGACTGGAGTCCAAAACTGCCCTGCACACTCCAGGTGGGGCCTTACCAGGGACCTATAAAGAGGCATAATTATGTTTTCATTCCTAGGGGCAGATTTACTAAAGGGCGAAGTGACTAATTCTGGCGAGTTACCGCCCTCAGGGACCTCACCAATTTAAAACAGGTGTCGGCATCACTTCCCTAGTAAAAGAGATAGACACTACCAGTGATTCGCAAATTTACTAAAATTTAATTTATTGAATGTTATCCCTTTCACCAGACTTGCCTTCGCCAGTAGTGATGGGCGAAACGGGCGCGTTTCACTTCGCCGAAAAAATCGTTTTTGACGCGCGTCGCGTCATTTTTGACGCGCGTTGCGTCATTTTTGGCACGCGTCGCGTAGTTTTCGGCGCGTCGCGTCAAAAATGACGCGCGACTCGTTTTTGCGCGGCGAATTTTTTTTTGCGAATTTCTTTGCCAGTTTCGCGAATTTATTCACCAGCGGCGAATCGCGGGAATTCGCCGCGAATTCGCCCCAGGCGAATAAATTCGCCCATCACTATTTGCCAGCTCAGACCAGGCGATGTGCAATGGAGTGCATAGAACTTCCTCATATCCCATCATATTCTGAGTGGAAAAATCATCTAAGTTAAAAAAATAATCTTTTTTCAGGGTGATAGGCTGCAAAATTTTTTTATGTAACCGGTTTCCCCCGTACATTTTCTAACATATGGGAACATTATTTCACAGCTGGCTCATGTGTAGGCCATTGTAAAAACTCTATTGACTTTATTAAAGGAATTGTTCAGTATAAAAGTAAAAGCTGGGTAAATAGATAGGTTGTGCAAAATAAAAAATGTTTTCAATATGCAATGTATAAAAGCTAGAGTGACTGTAAGTCAGAACAGAACACTACTTCTTGCTTTTTCAGCTCTCTTTTGTTTACACTGACTGGTTACCCTGGTTACCAGGCAGTAACCAATCAGTGAATTGAGGGAGGGCCACTTTGATCATAATTGTTGAATCTAAGCTGAATGCTGAGGATCAATTGCAAACTCACTGAACAGTTATGTCCCATGTGGCCACCCTTCAAGTCGCTGACAAACTCAGATTTTGTGTTGTATTCTGTTATGTTAGACATCCAGTCACTCCAGCCTTTCTACATTACATCTTTGGCTAACTTGCACAGCATATCTATTTACCCAGTTTTTATTTTTACCCTGAACTGTTCCTTTAAGGTTCCCTTGGCATGTCTAGTTATCAGTGTATATGTAATGTATTAGATGCACAATGTAACATAAAAGTCCATTCAACTTTAATTTGCATAGGGCAGGAAATTTAGTCTGAGCGCAAGACCTCTAACAAATTTGCGCTAGGCAGAATTGAAAGCTACTGCATCTTCGCTTTGATTTGCTCGCATTCCCAAAGTATCGCTAGCAAAATATTCACCAGTGTCCATCGGCCAGGATGAAACTTCACATTTTAATAAATTAGTGTTTTCCCAGCGAATGGCCTGGCGAAGTGTTGAGATGGGCGTGAAGCTGTCGCTGATTACTTTTCACCGCTTAGTAAATTTAACCCCTAGAGCAGGGGTGCCTAGACTTTGTTACACTGGGATCTACTTTTAACACCTGCCCCCATCAGGAGATCTACCTTGGTAATGTGCGGCAAACTCCATGTTTGCTGCTCAACCCTCCCTTCCCCTCAGTGCTTGATGCTGCTCACTTCTCCCTTCTGTCAAATTCATACCCCCACAGAAGTCATAGCAAGCTGGCACAATGGTAATATCATGTATAAATATCCCCTGAAGTCATAGCCATGACAGATTCACAGAAGTCAAGGAAAGTGTTGATAGCCACTTGGGATAAACAAATGTGTGAGTTGGGGGGGAGGGGGAGAGGAGGAATCTGCAAACTAGTCTTTTGTGCTCAGCCCAGCCAGCCGTTCGTTTGTGCTGCTGCACAGCTCTTTGCTCTCTCTCCCTGCCACTCTTCCTTCCATGTTGCTGTACTGCTCTTTGCTCTCACTCCCTGCCACTCTTCCTTCCGTGCTGCTGCTCTTTGCTCTCACTCCCTGCCATTCTTCCTTCCGTGCTGCTGTACAGCTCTTTGCTCTCACTCCCTGCCACTCTTCCTTCCATGCTGCTACTCTTTGCCCTCTCTCCCTGCCACTGTATGTTCTCTCTGTCTCCCTCCCAACCTGACTTCTGTGCTGCTCCTCAAGCAATCTTTCACTCCTTGCTGCGCCTCTTGTACAACCCCACTCTCACCCAGTCACTACCTCCTGATGCCGGTCACAGATCGCGGTCTACCAGGAACAGTAACGCGATCGACTGGTAGACCACGATCGACGTCCTGGGCACCCCTGCCCTAGAGTTTATGCTCCTTTTATACAAGATGGCACTAAATTTGCTTTAGTGGCCACACAATGACACTGCCCAGAGTTAGAAAACTTGCTATCTACAAAACCCCCAAGATCCTTCTGATCTCATTTAAGGAAACCCTCAACACACTGCCATTTAGTGTATAACTTGCATTTATATTATTTTTGCCAAAGTGCATAACCTTGCATTTATCAACATTGAACCAGTTTCCAGTTTGCTGCCCAGTTTTCCTATTTAGTGAAATCACTTTGCAAAGTCGAAACATCCTGTATAGAACCAATAGTTCTGCACAACTTGTTGTCTGTGTTACAGGGTAGTGAATATATGTAGTTTATGATCTGAGGTTTGTATCTTCCAGAGAAACTAATTTATTCACAAAAAATTATAATGAGTATAAATTATAGAGTATAAAATAATAAATGATATACTTAGTAATAATAATAATAATAATATTAATAATAATGATAAAATTATTATTATATAGTTAATTGAACCAGTTTCCAGTTTGCTGCCCAGTTTTTCTATTTAGTCATATCACTTTGCAAAGTGGCAGCATCCTGTATAGAACCAATAGTTCTGCACAACTTGTTGTACTACGTTACAGAGGTGCAAGTATTTGCATTCAACAGTTATGGGTGCTAAAGATAAGGGGCAATGTCAATTGTGTCCTCATGAGAGATTGTTACAGGGTAGTAAATGTATGTAGTTTATGATCTGAGGTTTGAAGCTTCCAGGGAAACTAATTTATTCACAAAAAATTATAAAGAGTATAATATAGAGTATAAAATAATAAATTATTTAACAATAATAATAATAATAATAATAAAATAATTATTATATAATTAATAATATAATTATTAATAATAACTAATACATTTCCAGAACATTTTGCTTACCAACAAGGAATGTGCAGTACTTTTCCTAAGGACCAAGCATACCAGCTAGATACTGGGCTATAAAATGTACATAATAAAAGAAAATGAAAGATTTCAGAGACACTGTGGTATTAGTATCTGTTTTACTAATTCAGTAGTGAATAAAGATCTAACTTAGATCCTGAAGTGGGTACCATTGTTTTTTGGAAATATGTGGGAAAATACATAATTTACAATTTTTGCCATTCACAGTTCAGTTATTTCAGCCTTTGGATTTTATAATGAGTTTTAGAAACAACTGTAAAAGAAGATTACATTAATGAGCATGGCTATAATGTACAATTTTGTCAGCTGTTCTGGAGCATGCAGAGGGACCAGATAAATTACACAGGTAGACATGTATTCTTTATTTTAATTAGAGTGCTCCAACAAATCTTCTTGTATGTTTATACAAATTATAATGCCAAACAGAAAGGGCAGTCTAGAACAGAGTTTCCCAGTGCCCATTTTAAATCTAATCCCCTTAAACATATGAAAATGGACAAATAACTGAAGGTTATCACTTTTTATCACTCAACGGTGCATGTGTCTAATGTTTGAGGGCCAGACTTACACTAATAAACAAACATTTTTAAAATGCATGGGCTGGCCTGCTCATTTGCAAGGTCACCATTAAAGCAGATCTTTGCTTGATTTGGCCAACCAAGGAGAGAGCCAAGTTGGGATAAAAAAAATAGGGTGATTGTAGGGGGTAAATTATAAATTGTTCAGAGTAAAGGGTAACTGATGTCTCACTGTATTTTCAATGTGTACAGTATATCTATACTACCATAATGAAAGACAACGTTACTGCTTTTTGCCAGAAACAAATAAGAAATTTCACTCAAATACCAAGAAAAACACATTCCAATACCATCACAAATATTGCTACAGCTTTCTCCAAAGCAAGTATTTTCAGTATTTAAGATATGGTTACTTTGTAGTGACACATTCAAGAGGGATCTCTAGGGCTCATTTATTAATACTTAATTAATTAATTAATTAATTAATTTATTTATTTATTAATGGGCAGATTTGCACCTGGGCAGTAACTCATGGCAATCAATCAGATATTTTGGTTGCTGTTGGTTACTGCCCAGGTGCAAATTTGCCCAGTGGTACACCTCACTACATTTTGCAGATTAAATTCAATGTTTGCAGAAATCCATGGAATATGGAGGGTTTAAAAGGAGGAAAATGTATTAGTGGGGCCTATAGCAAAATGATAACAATGCTCCTCTAAACTTTGAGTACAAGCTTAATAGTTAGTAGATATTTGTAAAATCATTTTAGGGCCCACTAAACTTTTGTAATAATAATTGTTTCATAAAAATTCAGTAAATTAAAACTAAATATCAGTCAGTGTCCCATTGGGCTCCCTGGGGTCCTACAGCAATAAAGGTTCTGCTTCCTCTATGCTCCTGTCAGTAGCATGTTATCACTAATTAAACAAGAAAACAAGCAGAAAGTTCATTAGAGTTAGGTTAGGTTCTTAGAAAAGTTAATATTTGGTTTCTCAAAGAGCAAATCCCCAAAAACCTCAAAGCTGCTCTCCAGCAACAATACTGTGCATTTTGGCCAAATGTGTTTGTTACTAAAAGCTTGGAACACCACCAAAACCTCCTCTTTTGCAATTGTGTTAACAGATTAAAACTTAATGGCTCAACTTGCAATCATGCTCCTATAACTGATGGGAATATGTGACAATTTCAGTAAATGAGGACCTTCTGTTTATTTATTTCAAAAGTCTTTCCATAACATACCACAAAATGTAAACTGACTCTTGCCTATTGAACGATCTTGCTACTGCCAGTATTATTGACATACAGTAACTGGCCTTTTGCACCAGTAATTGGTACATTTTATCCAAGTCTCCATTAATGGTTACAGCTTATTGTCTGTTCATTGAAGTTAACTTTTAGTCTGATGTAGAGAATGAGAGATTCTGAGATAATTTTCAATTGCTTTTATTTTTTTATTATTTGTGTTTTTTACGCTATTTAGCTTTTTATTCAGCAACTCTTTCTGTAGTTTCAGCAAACTGATTGTTAGGGTCCAAATTTGTACTACAATACATGTATATCATACACAGCATTTGTTTTGTAGATGGGGTCAGTGACCCCCATTTGAAAGCTGGAAAGAGTCAAAAGACGGTAGAACATAATTTTAAAAACTAAAAAATAAATAATGAATACTAATTGAACAGGTACTTAGAACTGGCCAATCTATAACATGCTAAAAGGTGAACCATCCCTTTAACATTGGGTGGCATTTTCTCCAAAAAGTGACTAAACATTAGGAAAAATAATATGAAATCTTTTTTCTGTTTCGTATTTTTGCCTAATTTATTAATTTGATATATTGTACTAAGAATTCTTGCCAAAGTTCAGGTATGGTATTTCTAAAATACTCCAAATATTCTTCCCTTATAACCAGTACAATTATTCTCTTGACTCAGATATTATTAGAATAAAATAACCACACTACTCATAGGTGTTCTGCTTAATTCATAGCAAGGAACACCCTGTTCAAGTTATAAATAACCAAAATAAATGAAAAATGTGCTGAATCACTACTAACCATTAATCACATCACCATCATAATAATAATATTTAGGATTTTACATAGATGTCATTGGTCCCTAAAATTCTTGACAGTCAAAATGTAAATAGTATATAAATGCAGTACAAGTGATCACTTTTGGCAGATCCATACCAGCCTACTGATTAATTTCTAATTCAGTTCGCAGAGAAATCATGTCTGGAGTCAAGGGTGGTTGTGGTGGAGGTGGATATTATGGAGGAGGCATTGGAAGTGGAGGATCATCAGACCAATACAAAGAGACTAATCGTAAGTATGGGTACAACTGTCAGTCTGTTATATCCGTGAATTCAGGCAAGCTAAATGACAGATGTTAGTTATAATCCTATTGGTCTTAAACAAACATATTTTTTAAAGTTTATAAACAGATGAACTAAGGTTGTGTTTGAATTTGTTTATGCTGCTGTTAGCATATTGGAGTTAACCATGTATTTGATGTTTACCAAACTTCCTGCACTGCTTTAACAAATTTGTAAGTCTATTGATGCAGTATACTGTATGTAATATCCCAAAATTGAAGTGTTGTTTTAAGTCTGTAATGAAGCTGATAAATGAGTATGCTCTTGTTAACCTTCAAAAAATAATAATATGATGCCTAATTAAATAGAAATAAAACTGACTTGGGTATGGTGACATTGTGTGTTCTTCATTTCTTTTTTTTTTTTTTTGCTGGAAATCACACTGAAGAGTTCTATAATAAGTTATAGCAATAATACTGCCATGTTTAATAGGGTGGCAGAAATTTTATACATACAAGCATGTGTTAAACACTATTGTATATATTTTTTCTTCACAGAATGTGCACCAGTTCAGCAAAACCAAGGCAACAATAATGTCCAGGGATGCACAGGTAGGAGCATTGTTCTGTCTATCCTTCAGCTTTATGGAATTGTAGGTAGATATTGTATGTAGGTTATGAGTTTTTGTAGTCCATGTACTTTTTTATATACTCATAGTAGCATGTCCACTATGTTTATATCAACAATATGGATTTATATTAAAGGGATACTGTCATGGGAACATTTTTTTTTTTTAAATGAAAACAGAATTTTTAATTTTGAAATCTGACACTGGCCTATACATTGCTGATGACATGGGCTCTGATAAACTTAAGTCACTCTTTACTACTGCACTGCAAGTTGGAGTGATATCACCCACCTCCCTTACCCCCAGCAGCCTAACAACAGAAGATTGGGAAGTTAAACAGATAGCAGCTCTCTAACACAAGATAACAGCTCCCTGGTACATATAAGAACAGCATTCAATGGTAAAATCCAGGTCCCACTGGGACACATTCAGTGTTGGCTCTTACTGAAAGCACATGACCAGGCAAAATGACCTGAGATGGCTGCCTACACACCAATATTACAACTACAAAACACTTTCTGGTTCAGGAATTAAATATTAGTTTGCAGTGTGAACAGTATAATTTAGAAATAAAAACATCATAAATCATGACATAATCCCTTTAAGCTTGACCTGCTTTAAAAATTGGCATTTTTTTAGCAGTGAATAGTAATCAATTTTAAAAAACTGTTGTTAGGTGTAGGGTACTGTAAGCAACTTGTATGTACTGCATAGAGTCTTTTAAAAGTGAAACTGTCTTTAGGGTTGTAATAATTAAGCTTGCCATTTCAATTCAGTCTGTGTTATTATGATGTTTGGGTCTGATGTTTAGGCTTGGAAGTAAATATAATAATATGTGGGAAATAAGACTGCATCCAAGAAAATAGCTGGTTCTTTATTTTTAAATACTAATTTTTTTTTTTTTTTATAGGCACTGTTAATCCTTGTCAGCAAGGTCAGGTTGGCCAGATAAGCGGAGGTTACACAGGTGGTGCTGGAGGAACTTATGGAGCAAGTGATATCAGCCAGATTAGTGGAAGTTACATTGGTGGAAGTGGAGGAGCTAATATCAGCCAGATTAGTGGCGGTTGCATCAGTGGAAGTGGAGGAGCTAATACCAGCCAGATAAGTGGAGGTTGCATCGGTGGAAGTGGAGGAAGTAATACCAGCCAGATTAGTGCCAGTTGCATCGGTGGAAGTGGAGGATATGGCACCAGCCAGATTAGTGGAACTGGAGGATATGGCACCAGCCAGATAAGTGGAAGTGGAGTATATGGCACCAGTCAAATAAGTGGAAGTGGAGGATGTGGCACCAGCCAGATAAGTGGAAGTGGAGGATATGGCACCAGCCAGATTAGTGGAAGTGGAGGAGGTTGCAGCAGCCAGATAAGTGGGAGTGGTGGAAGCTATGGATCAGGCTGTGGAGGAGTATCTGGTGGCCAGAATGGTGGAGGTGGAGCCAAAAAGTGAAGATCACAACCCAGATTGCATTGTACAACATACTTGAAAATCTTTGTTAACCCAACACGGTGAAATGATTGAAAAAAATCTTTTAGGTGTTAATTTTCCTGTTGAACATACTGTAAACCTCTCTTTGAATCTGAATAAACAAGCAGATTAAAGTAACTATGACATCATAATTAATAAATCTGTTCAGGTATAATGTTGCAGACATTTAGCTTTCCTCAACAGTGTCAACAGATTCTGCCTATGATTCACTAACTAAAACAGATTAAATTATTTTGTAAAAATTTGCATCTACAGGAAAAGTTGAGATCACAATCACAATGAACTTTTTTTCTTATAATAAACATGTTTAGGCAACTTGCTTAAATAACCCTAAACAATATAATACAAACCCAATATACTATTATATAAGTAAAGTATTTAATCATACACACCGTATTATTCAGCCAAACCAAACATCAGTCACATGATTTGTTGAAAAATAACATTATATCTTAAAGGAGAACTAAAATTAAAAAAAATATATGCTAGGAATGCCATAACTTGTGTTTTGGACCTTGATACAAGCCTAAGGCCTGAAGCTGAAGAATGGCCTGAAGCTGATTTTCCTACTGTACAGTGTTACTGGCAGGATGGCCTATCATGGTAATGTATTACTTTTATACATAATTGACTGACAAGGGCCCTGGGTGTAAATAAACAGACTCTATTTTGATGAATTAATAATACACAATTTAAGTCTGTACTCAAATTAAAACTCATGCTGTAGCAAATTTGTGCTTTCTATGACATTTATTGCTAAGCACTGTCCAAAACTCTTGGTAAAATGGAGCAAATTTTTTTCTAACAATACCCAGATATGTAAAATTCAGACTTCAAGAAATGTGGTCAGGAAGACACCCATAGCCAGTTCCTCTTGTAGTAAGGGGGTCATTGTCAAAGAGTGGAGACTGACCAAAACTTTTATATGATGTAGAGTCTTATATTCTAAGACAATTTTCAACTGGTTTCTATTTTATATTATATGAGTTACTTAGCCTTTTATTCAGCAGCTCTTCAGTTCACAATTTGGTAATCTAGTTGCTAGGGTTCCAAATTACCCTAGCATCCATGCATTGATTTGAATTTGAGACGGGAATATGAATAGGAGAGGGCTTGAATAGAAAGAGAAGTAATAAAAATTAGCAATAACAATACATGTGCAACCTTACATTTGTTTTAAGACAATTTAAAAGCTGGAAAGCATCAAAATATAAAGGCAACAAAACTACAAAAAATAAATTATGAAGATCAACTGAAAGGTTGTTTAGAACTTACCATTCTGTAAAATACTTAAAGTCAACATAAAGGTGAACCACCCCTTTAATATGAAGGATTCATTATAAATGCAAACATAAGAACAGTAGATATGCACATTTTTGGATACAAATCACCATTCTTGTGTTTCCAAGAATTCCAGCACATTATAGTTACATGTTAGGTTGCATCTGCTGAACATTGCACAAACACAAATTTATTATATATAATCTATTGCGGTAAAACATGCACAATTTGTGACAAGGCATTACTTTCAACACATGGCAAAATAATGACTTTAACACCCAATTCATTTGCTGCAAATACATTTAGCTTTTGATGCAAAGTACAAATGGAACTCAACACACAATGGGAAGCCTGGAGTTATGGTTCAGGCTAACAGTAATTCCATTGTTCCCTTGCATAAAGTAATTTATCAGAGGAGGCTGGGCAAGTGAATTGGCCTTCTCTGCCAGATGCAATATACGGACAAAGGTTCCCGAATAAGGTCAGTGCAAGCTAATTTTTTTCAAAATAGCACTTTGTGCTTATGTTCCTAAATAAACCCTTGATACCAGCACTCACCTTTCCTTCATAGCACAGGCTGGGTGCTAACAAAAAATAATCATGAAAAAATATAAAAAAGAAAGCACTCACAGCAGTGATGTTAATGATAGCAAAAAAATGCTTTACTGCATTATAACAAACTTAGACATTGACGCGTTTCAGTCCACATAGAACCGTCATCAGGATGGGCAAAATACAAACTGCAAATGATTGAAATACCCAAACCCACAGGAAACACACCCACAAGTATTGTGCTAAATGTCACTGATTAATCAAATAAAGTGCATTGTTCATATTCATCTCCAAATACATCCTATTGCTTACCAATGCAACATTACAAAGAACTCAGTGTCCATAACATTGTAACAATAAAGTGCTAATGTGTCAAAATTCAGTATATGTTGCCAATCAAACTGATAATTGTATACAAGCTGGAGACATCTAATGTCACCAGTAAACAATTTTCAGTTAGCCCTTTAATCGTCCATAATTTCCATAATAATGCTGGAGTGTCTTCAATATAGGATTGCACTGTAGAAAGCTGTCCAAAAATTGTGACACTACCGAGAATACCCTCTGAGAAAAAAAATCAAAAAAAGAGGGGAGTGCCATTAGGGTGATCCTGACAGTACTTCTTCCCCCAGGGGGGCCACTGGTCCACCACCTCATGGTTACTTTGGAAACTGCTTGTAGAATTCCCTTACCAGTCAAGGAGCATGGACATCAACCTGTTTTATCCAAGAGCACTCCTCAGGACCGAAATTGCTCTATTGGATCAGAAATTGTAGAGTCCCTCTAGAGATTCTTGAGATTCTAGGAAACCTACAGATTGCAACGGTTTTATATTACAAAGCAGTTGTCATCACAAAAATTGGCTAAATAATATCCCATACAGCCAATTCAGTAGAATAAAAAGAAACTGCAGCCAATCACTGGATTATGAGAGAGAATGCAAAGTTTTAAGTACACAACTAAGAGAGAAAGGATGTGAAGAAAATTTTATTATGGAAGATAAAAATAGATGTGACAAAACAAAAAGAGACTATCTTTTGAATAAGACAAAAAACAATGTAGAAAATAACCCACTTTCCTTCATTACCACTTACAACAACTACCATAAGAAATTAGAAACAATAATAAAAAAACATTGGCACATTTTGCAAAAGGATAAAGACTTACAAAAATGTCTAACAGTACAACCAAGGATTATACACAGAAGACCAAATATTTTAAAACACATATTGGCACCGAGTAATCTTCCAGACAAAGATAAAAAAACTAAATCTGAAGGATTTCTAACAGGAAAGAATAATGGTTTTTATTCCTGTACAAACTGTAAAGGATGTAAAACGAACAAACAAAAAGGGAAAAGGATAGATACTTTTGTTTCCCATGTTACAAAAGATAAATTTCAAATCAAGTCCTGTATCACTTGCAACAGTAACAATGTTATCTACTTGTTACAATGTCCGTGTAATTTACAGTATATAGGTAGAACCAACAGGACTTTAAAAACGAGAATACGGGAACAGATGAATAACATCAAAAAAAGAATTATGACACATAGTGTGTCAGCTCATTTCAGTACACACCATGACGCTTATCCTTCCCTCTTATCATTTGTAGGCATTGTCCAAAAAAAACCACACTGGCGAGGGGGGGATATAGTCCAAATTATATCAAGAGAGGAGACCTATTGGATTCACAAATTACAGACTTTATCCCCAAAAGGACTCAATATAGATATTGATTTAAAATGTTTCCTCAATGAATAGATCGTTTTAAAAGAATAAATTAATTTGTTTTTAATGTACAATTCATTTCTATGTTTCATATAAATATTAAATGATCGTTAATTAAATTAATTGTTTAAAATTGATAAAATGGATTTTAAAGTAAATTATCATTAATGTCATTTTAGTTATTTGATAAAGGATTTTTTAATACATTAATGTGGATAATTGCATTGACGTAGTTGTAATGGAAGAATGTTTTTTATACACATGGAAATGAGAACTGCTTGAACGAATACTCTAATTACCTGTAACTGAATGTTAAATATGTAAATTGATTAATTGATAACAACCCCTACTTAAGCACATCGGAAGTGCTTTCTCTGTAATGCCCCTGAGGAAGTATTATTACGAAACGCGTTGGGCTTTTATTTTTATTTTTATATTAATAAACCTGAAGATTTTGAATTGATAGTTGGAAATTATACTTATCCTGAATCTAAGCGTAAAAGATACATTGCCTGCCAGACCTAAATTCTACAGTGTGATAATGACGGAGGAATAGCCACTTAGAACGCTGCCGCTCCGACTCCCGCCAGGCAGACACACGAGGAAAGCAGAGCTATAGTCCGGAGAGAAAAAGTCCTACAGCTTTTTGCGGTGAGCGGGAACTGCTGTCTCGTACGACGGAACCCAGCCTCTTCAATTCTGCCGGTGAGCTACCTAATGTACAGAGGAATGAATCTGTCTCCGTGTTTGTTCTAGCGCATAAATCATCTGGGTCTGGTAAGTGCGATTTTAGCCTGCAGGGCTTCTTTATCTTAACCCCGGCTATACTACTCTATGTGGAGTTCTTTTTCACTGTAGATTATTTCAGAAGATTAAGACCAAGGAAACTTTATTAATGATGGGCACTTTCCAAGACACACACTTGTGAGTAGCACATGAGAAGATTTTAATTTACTTAGTGAAAATATACTACACCAGAGAGTGTCTTTTTCCTTTTTTTCAGGAATTTCCAATACAGCGCACCTTTCTACTTTGCTAAAATCTTCTCTACCTCGTACTCTTGTTGGCCATCTGTGGAGGAAGAGGCAGGAGGAGATTGTTCCGAAGAGAAGCGATTAACGATTGTTGGTTTCACCAGGGATACGTGGAACACTTTAGGGATGCACATCTCAGGGGAAGCTGAAGGCTGACAGCCACAGGATTAACAGGATTATCTCCACAATGGAGAATGGAACAACAAATTTTAGACCCAACTTGGGGGAAGGGAAATGTTTCTCATTGAAATCCACACCTTGTCCCCAACTTTATATACAGGAGAAGCTTTCCATCTTTGCTCAGCATAATTCTTGTGGGACAAGGAACTTTTCTCCAAATAAGCTTTGGTAGACGACCAAATGGCTGACATGTGGGCTGCATGATCATCGGCTGCAGGAACATCAGGCAACAGGAAGTCTTGAGGGAAGGCTTGCGTAAGTTGCCCATCCACGGTCAAGAAGGGTGATCTATCAGTGGAAGCATGACAAGCATTGTTATGAGAGAACTCTGCCCAATCATCATGACAGAGGGATACATGACTTCTCAGGAACTTTTCCAGCGCTTGGTTTACCCTTTCCACTGCCCCTTTAGATTGAGAAGGGAAGTTTACAAAGAGGGATAAAGTGTGCCAACTTACTGAAGCCATCAATAACTACCCATATTATGGTGTTCCCTTTGAAAGGTGGTAGTTCAACAATAAAGTCCATATGATTTTTGTAGTGGGAACAATCGGTTCTTGATCTTCACTGATGTGACCAGGGCCGGACTGGGAAGAAAAAGCAGCCCTGGAAAAAGTATCAAAGAAGCCCATGTATTCACGTGGATGCAAAGCATGATATATATATTTCCAACCCCTAGAACTAGTGTTTATTAATAGATATTTTAAGAGTCCATTACCATAAAATCCCCAGCAATATTTTACACCCTATGTTACACCCTATGTGCTGAAACTGGCCCTTGCAACAAATATCTCACCCTAGTTTCTATCACAACCATTCTATTTGATGTATTAGTGACTCTATACTTACAGTAAATTATACATTTTCCTTTGTGTGCCCCCAGCTAGACCATGCATCTGATAAGAGAACTTTAATTACCATGTGTGTCACAGGGCCCAAGTGAATATCCCATATACTGCAGCACACTGGAAACTGAAGTTCAGTGCAATTTGAATATTTATTAGCTCATAGTAGACAGAAAACAGGCAACGTTTCGGACCCCTCTGTGTCCTTTATCAAGCCTGATTTACATATCATTTACATTTCAAAGCAAGCGGCCCATTGGGCATTTGCCCGAAACCACAGATTGCCAGTCCGGGCCTGGATATCACCCTCAGGTACAATGCTTCAGGATAGGGCATCTGCCTTCTGATTCCTGGAACCAGGGTATGTAAGTTGAATCATGTGAAAAAGAGTGCCCACCAAGCCAGACAAGGGTTCAGTCACTTGAGAGTCTGGATTAAGTTTTTGTGATCAATGTAGAAGCTCACGATTCCCAACGTCATAGTTTTGCTCAGAAGAAAAGAATTTCCTCAAGAAATAAGCGCAAGGGTGTAGTTTCCCATCTGTGACTTGTCTCTGAGAGAGGATAGCCACAACATCGGAAGCATCAACTACAATGAAAGAAACACACTTCACTTAGAAAACACACTTCTCCAGTTTCACAAATAAGGAGGCAGAGAATATACATTTTTAACCGTGATTTTGTTGAGATCCCTGCAATCGATACAGGAATGCAATCTGACTAGTGATGGGCGAATCTCACCCGTTTCGCTTCGCCGAAAAATTTGCGAATTTCCAGAGAAATTCGCAAATTGGCGAAAAAATTTGCGAAACGAGTCGCGCGTCGTTTTTGACGCGCGTCGCGTAAAAAACGACACGCGACTCGTTTTTAAGGGGAATTTTTTTTTTTCTGACATCTTTCTTCTCCTTGAACAAGAATGTTGCCCCTGCCATAGAAGAAGAAGGTCTAATAAATCCCCACTGGAAGTTATCTTGTATATATTAGTTCATCGCAGATGTCTCAGCAGGGAACAACAGGGTACGACCTCTGGGGGCTGTGGTACTGGGAAGAAGTTCAGTGGGGCAGTCATAGGAATGATGAGGGGGAAGAGTTTCCGCAGACTCCTTGCAGAAGTCCTTGTGCACTATGGGCAAAGACTGATGATCCACTGCAGCAAGGGACACCCGGTGAATGGACCAGTAAACAGTCCTTCCAACAGGAAGTGCTCCAATGAGATATCTGGTTGGCAGAACAGTCAGTAGAAGGATTATGCAGATGGAGCCAGGGTAGACCCAACACTACAAGAGCCGAGGAGCAGTTTATTAAAAGGAAAGACAGTTTCTCTCGATGTAGAGAACCAATTGTGAGTGGACATTTTACAGTTGTCTCAGAGATTATCTCAGAAGTTCAATGGATTAGATAGAAGGAATAGGGGAATTCTCAGGAATTTGGCAAAAGTAACATCCATGAAATTTCCTGCAATCCCGGAATCAAGAAAAGTGGCTACATCGATCAGATTAGACATCGTCTAATCAGGTAGCCAAATCTCTAATGGCAAAAGAAATCAATTAGATTTCTTTTTGGGCGCAGGCACGATGCCACCCAGGTAAAATTCCCCAGTTCTACCTGAGCTTGGAGATACTCCCAACATCAAGGCACAACGACTGGCAAATGGGCTTTTTTTGTTCAGAGAGATGCATCTGACCAATCTGCATAGGTTCCTCCAAGGGAGTGACAGGAGGAGGAGTAACATAATTAGTAAGGAGAGGTCTCTGGAAGCTCCAGACTTTGATGGTGAGAACAATCAGATCTCAGACCAACAGTTCTGAACGATCCCTGGAGACTATGTCCGCTTTGAGTCTGGCTGACAAGCCTTGCTAAAACACCGCTGCACAAGCCTCGTTGTTCCAGTTAGTTTCAGCCATCAAAGTTCTGAAATCAATCATGTACTCACTGGCACTGTGATTCCCTTGCGGATATGTAGAAGTTGGGAAGAGGCATTAGTGACACAGTTACACAGCCAGGGCATCAAAAACAGCATGGAAGGCATGGAATGAAGATATTGGCATCAAAGTTAGAGAGGAATTCTTCTTCCAATGTGGTGCTGCCATTCTAGCAGCTTACCCTCCAAATGGGACATTGCATACCCCACCTTGGCTCTTTCACTGGAGTACTGCAAGGGTTGAAACTTGAACTGGATCAGAAACTGAGTAACAAAACCTCTGTAGGGTTGAGGATTACCATTATAGTAAGGCGGTGGAGGAATGCGGGTTTACCAACGGAAGAGGCAGCAGAAGGATGAGCAGCTGCAATGGGAGGATTTCCTGTGACCGAAGCGGATGGTATCTGAGAAAGAAGTGTATCAAGTACTTTCCCAATGCAGAGCTGAGCTTCATAAGTTTCCATGCGGGACAACAACCCCGGAGAGCTTTTCTGACATCAGGTGCATCAGTGGGGTCCATGGCCCGATTATATTGTCGCGGGGCCTATCGGCTCCCAGAGGGTGAAGTACGAACAAAGGAGGAAGCTTCGGGCATAAGTCCAAGTTCGTGGTAACAGACAGGTAACAAGCGTATTCAAATCCAGGCATTAGTTCAATAGGCAGGCAGATAAATAGCAAAGTCAAGGTTCTGACAGGGTCAAAAGCCTTCCAGGAATACAAATACACGCATTTAGGAACACCCAGGAATGATTCAAACAAATCCAATATTCTGGCATCAAACCCGTGACCTGGAAGTCCTTATTTTCAAATGCCGAGCCAGGCGCATCTTGGCTGCGGTGATGCCAGAGATGAGAGCAACATCTGGCACTCCTGACAGTATTTCATAGAATTCAAGGCAACTTTTCAGTTGGTCTTCTTTTTTGTTTTACTTTTTTAATTATTTGCCTTATTCTTCAGCATTTAAACTGGGTCACTGACCCTATCTTAAAAACAAATGCTCTGTAAGGCTAAAAATGTTTTGTTTTTGCTACTTTTTATTACTCATCTTTATATTCAGGCCTCTCCTTTTCATTTTCCAGTTTCTTATTCAAATCAATGCATAATTGCTATGGTAATTTGGACCCAAGCAATAGGATGGCTGAAATGGCATCCTGGAGAGCATCTGAATAAAAAGCTAAACTACAAAACATAAAAAATGAAAGCCAATTTTAAATTGTCTCAGAATATCCCTCTCTACATCTTATTAACAATTCATTTAAAGTGGAGCAACCACTGCAATAGAGCCATCTACACCTGTGTGTATATATAGTGTGTATATATATAGCTGCTGCAGTGCACTGGAGTTGTACACACAGGTGTATATATAAAGGGTTAATATAATTTACTAAGGGAATTACATATGAAAACAATTTAATGAAGTATAGGATATGCATTTAAAAGTGTACAGTCAGATAATTAATACACCATGGTGCATATTTATTTAAGCATGACAATATTGACAGGATATCTGCAGTTGGATTTCTTTAAAGTCAGCTGCATTCAGGCATTCAAGGCCAGTCATTCTTTCTTCTAACAATTGCCATGTTGGATATTTACAGCTGTCCCAAGCTGGTACTTCAAAATAAACACATTTTTTAAAAATTGTTACCTGATACCTTTGCACTTCAAGAAGGAACATATTAATCCCATTCAATAAAGAATCATCATAGTTTTAGGTCAGTGGACTGTTCTTCACATTTAATTAAGAAATTATATGAGAGCAAATTTAGTTGTTCAAGAACAAACTAATTGTAACGCATGTGATGACTAGGTGTGCAGTTGAAATGGTTACTCAAGATTTGGAGAAAACTTCCTTTGTTACCTTACTGATTGATGCTTCAAACTGTAGCCGTATAAAACTTTTTCCTGTACTGTTGATATATGTACTTGTTGATAGTGAGTCAAAGTGTAGTGGTCAAGTGCAGATTCACACTAAATTGGTTGACTTTTTTGAGTTTGAAGGAGAAACTGCAGAAATTTTGTCTAAGAAAACCCTCCAGTTTATTAGTAGGTTGCATTCAGAAAACAAAGTAATTGGCATATCTGCTAACACTAATATTGGTGACTTGAAAAGAAAAGCAATAATGTTATTAATAAAGTTAGAGAATCTCTTAAAAATGTTGTGGTGCTAGGCTGTGTGGCACACATTGTGCATAGCTCTGCATATGACTGTTTTGGTATGCTCCCTCTAGATATTCATGATGTAGAGATTTGGTTATTTTATGAATTTATGAATTACATAAAGAATTTTGTGATTTCATTGTTAAAGAGCGGAAGGATATTGTCAGCTCCAGCATCATCAGGTGGTTATATTTGTTGCCAGCCTTAAGAAGAATTATTGACCTTTACCCAGCACTAAAATCTTTTTTCTTAACTGAAGACAAATGTCCAATCGTCTTTCTTAAAGAGAACTGATCCTTGCAACAAACTTTTGCTACGGTTTTCTAATGCAACCCTTCCTCTTTTGCATGATGTTATTAAGTAGGTTGAAACACAAGAAGAACTGCTGTTA
>CM044443.1:48312255-48361095 GCA_024363595.1 Xenopus borealis
TTTATTGTCTAAAACAATCATATCTAATAGTGTTACGCACTTAATCATAGGCTATAATAGAACTCACATTCTGCTGCCTGCACCGAATATGGCTTTCTCAGCAAAATGTGGGGTGAAGGGCAGCTGGATGTGAATGGAATGACTGTTGATACTTCAATAAATCAATTTTGGTTAAAAAAAAATATTCACCCTGTGAAGAGAGAGGCTTGGTGTCCCACAAAATGCACCACACTTAACATATACCAACATGTTTGGGCCCTTTAACACTAAAGAGATATGCCAGTAAGATTACTGAAAAAATAAATGAGTGCACCATTAACCCCAGACATACCAATAGGATCACTGCAGAAAACTGACTGATTAAGCATTAGATTGAAAGTATTAACTCACTCACCCTTGCGCAAACTGACTACCACAAATGTATTTTTCTCTCTAGTGGGGTCCAGTGGTTTGGTGGCCCAGTACAGGTTTGTTGGGGCTGTGCAGGACTCAGAATCAAGAGTTTTCTGGTATCCTGGTGGGTCAGTCCGACCCTGACCTTAGGTAGGGCATTTGCGATCAGACTTTCCTAACATGAGTCTTAAACAAGGTGGCAGGCACAGTCTTCAGGTTCATATCAAGTTTTATGGTCTTTGTCATAAAAGCAGAGTTACAAAAGTTATAAAACTGAATTATATGCGGCCTATGACATGTGCTGTCAGACATAAGCCACTAGAAAACTCACTTTTGTATTGCAGTCAGCATCTACCATTTCCTTTCATAACTGCAAGTTGAAGGCACTGTGTGCACAGGGTTTTCTGCTTTGGCTGATTACCTGAGGTCAGCTCCATCGAATCGTGTGAGAAGGCAATTATAATACTGGTATTCTAGTTATGGCAGAAAAAAGGGTGCATCATGAGAACACTAGCTTTATGGCAACTTATTCAAACACAGCTTAAAAGTGTGGAAACACCCAGTGTGATTAAAAGGTCATGTAGCTGCATTATACCTAAATTATACAGATATCTTACACGTGTTACAGTTACATTTGGATAAGTATATCAAATATTTATAAAGTATATTTATTGTACAGGTATTGGGTATGTGTGGAATGCTTGGGATCAGGTGTTTTCTGGATAAGTTGTTTTTCCGTAATTAGCCTTATCACTTTGAATTTTAAGGCTACTAAAAATATGTAAAAATTTTATAAATGCAATAGGATTATTTTGCCACCAATATTTTGGTTCATCAGTTTAGTTTCCATTAAGTATAAGGTAATCTTTTATTATTACAGAGAAAAAGGAAATAGTAAAAGAAAAAAACTAAATTTTGTTTACCTTTCTATAAAAAATTGTTTCCTCCACTGCAGGTGCAGGCTAATAGCCCAAAATAAAAAATCAGAAAAATGCAGGCTGGGACTGGTCCAGATCCCAACAACTGTAGAAAGAATAAAAGTAGTTTTTGTAGTATAAAATATATTTCAGTTTATTGTCTAAAACAATCATATACAATAGCCATACGCACTTAATCATAGGCTATAATAGAACTCCCATTCTGGTAAGTGCACAAAATGTCCCAGCTTTCCACTGAACATGGCTGCCTGCACCAAGAGCATTCAGCGCTTCGAGTGCCCAGGGGTAATTTTTTTAAAAAAAATATTGCAATTCCTGTCTCCTTATTGGTCAATTCATAAAAAAAGTCTGATGACTGAAGACAGTGTCCTCCGGATGCAGCTTATATTGGCCCAGTTTATTGTAAAAAAAATCTCTTTCTCTCTCTCTCAATCTCTCTCTCTCTCTCCATATATATATTGTCAAAGCTGTAATTTGATAGTATTGGAAGTATGGCTTTTATTTGCTATTATTCCACAGGGGGGTTGGTTCTTCATGGAAGCCCGCTTGGTGGATTTATACAGGGGCTAAATGATAAGTGCTAGGAAGTAAATGATTGATGATAATAGTTTAATTACGGTTTGGTAAATATTTGGTGTGTATGTGGACTACATCTCCCATGAACGAATTAGTGATGAGTGAAATTTTTCGGGTGGTATGGATCAGTGGTTAAATCCTGTATTTCAACATTGGTGAATATTTTGCAAAACCACCACAAAATTTTGCAGTGAAAAAACAAACCTAACACCCATATAAAATGGTTGCCATGGTCACTATGAAAAAAATGCCTATAGTGTTTTCCAATGTTATCCAATGTGTTTTTCAAGGAAAAAGTCAATTAATTTATTAAATTTTCACTAAACATTCCCACAGGCTTCATGATTTTTTCAGTGA
The DNA here is from genome assembly GCA_024363595.1 of Xenopus borealis. NCBI lineage: Eukaryota > Metazoa > Chordata > Amphibia > Anura > Pipidae > Xenopus > Xenopus borealis. The sequence goes on from CM044443.1 coordinate 48,314,520, forward strand.
AACAGAAAAGATCTGTTAATCATTAGATTTAACCGAAGAAGTCAAGCAAAAGTACAAATGAATAAATATTTAAGTTCTACTGAAATTCAGTTCAACCAAATATGTACAGTGCGAAAATATGCATTTTTTTATACAGAAAATGCATATAAACCAGAAGAATATTTTCGTGACTTGAAACAAGAAAAAGGAGACCTCCCCAGAGATATAGACAATGGTCACTACAGGTAAACCACTGATTCAAATAAAAATGGATAGCTAATACCATTAGGCACGGGACACCTTCCAGCAGGCACATAACAATCCATCAGACAGACGATGACAGCTGGATAAGCTGCTGAGGGTGGTCTCATCCACACCCTGATTATAAGAATTTCAGTTAGGGTCGGGATATATGTATCTCTGGGTTGGAGGGGATATGGGGTTGGGGGAACTGTTTGGGGAATTTATTTCTTGTTTATTCTTTTTTTCTCACTTTTTCTTTTAAACTTTTTCACCTTTTGGAGCCAGAGGACGGTTGCATATCAGTATACTCTTGTAATGAAAAAAGCTATCAGTATGCATTGGTGGGATGCGCTGCTTCAGGCATGAATCCCGATTCAGTGCACCATACACTCCCAGAAGACATCAAACCGAAGGGCGGCAGCTCCTGAGCAGCTACTCTCACCACTAAGGTAAAAATTTTACATGTTAAAAATGATTGAGGTGAAAATCAATATATTATCATGGAACACTTGTGGCCTGAATGATAAAATCAAGTGATCAGTAGTAATGGGGCAACTGAGGAAATCAGGTGAGGACTCAGATAGTTCATATGTGTATGGTTCTCGCTGGTGTCTCACTTTAAGTGGTGTAGTAAATTTAGATTGTCCTTGTTTCAGTAGTCCTGGTTTCTTTTCAGGCTGAAAGTGCACTTCTCTTGCACCATGCTTTCCATCAGTATAAGTCTTTTGGCTTGTTGACGTTTGACAATGTAAGCAGTAGATAATTTTGTAGGAACAGTATTTGGTTGAAGTTTGATGTCTGCAAACTTGAGCATCTGTTTGCCATGTAATAATTCAGCTGGAGATTCTTGAGTTGTTGCATGGTACATTGCTGTCTAGTTATGTAGGAACTCTGATGTAAATACTTTCTCCATTAGCTTGTAAAGATGCTTATGAAGATGTTCTATGCACAATATTCCTCTCTCTCAGAAAGATTTAAATTCAGATGAAACAAACTGTGGCCCGTTATCTGATATTAACTTCGGTATCCATTGCTGTCCACCAGTATAGTTCTTGTAGTCTTTGTTTTGTAAGTTTAATTCCTTGATGACTCTCATGTGCAAGTTGGATGAGCTTTTCTCTCATGTCTCTGGTACCAGTAAGTGGTGAGCTCCACGGACAACATAGCTATCTATTAAGGACAGTTTAATGTCTAATCCTGTAGTAAGGTTGAAGATCAGAACTGAGTTTCTTCTCAGCATTTAGCCATTTGCTTTGTAAGATGTCCCGTAGTTTTACTTCAATTGGACATGTGAGGCAAGCTTGCTTAAAATCAGCAACTGTAGATGATAATAAATCAGTCAATGCTACAACCTTTATGTGTCATCCAGTGTATCAGAAGCTGCAGGTAAAGGTAAACGTGATAAACAATCAGCAGTAACATTTTTCAAACCTGGTTTGTATTGCATTTAGTAGTTGAAATTTAGTAGCTTTGCTGACCATCTAGCTATACGCATTCCAGCTCTTCCTCGTCCCTTTGTTATAAGCAGTGTAGTTTAACAGCACTCAATAGTAAAAACGCATGTCCGACTGTGTTTCATTCAGTTACATTGAGAAGGAAAAGCAACAGCCTGCTAGAAAGCAGTTCCCTCCTAAAGTGCTGGCACAAAATGTCTAGCCCTATGTCAGATTTAAAAAATGAATATAAAAAAAACTTTTTGATCTTTGAGAAATGGATTTCAGTGCAGAATTTTGCTGGAGTAGCACTATTAACTGATGCGTTTTGAAAAAAAAAATGTTTTCCCATGACAGTTTCCCTTTAAACTTGGTTCAGTACGCTTGGGCCCTAAGGGAAGATACCTGTTCTTACATTGCCACACTGGGCAGCATGAACTGGCATTGGCCAATATGTACATCCCCCAACCATGCTCGGAGGAATGCATGAAAGAATGGGCAACCTTTATAGCTAATAACCCCCACACCCTTGCTCTCCTTACAGAAGACTTTAACATGGTGTTTAACCCAGAGATAGATACTGTAGGATACTGAGAGTGGACTACTTAATAACAGACTCCCCCACAAACCTTTCTTCCCTCATGGAGGAACTAGACATGGTTCAGCTGTGGAGACACCCAAATCAAAGAAAGTACTCCTGCGTCATAGTGTACATTCAAGGCTAGATATGAAGTTCTGCAATCCAGCGTTAAATCCACAGATTAACATTTTCTAAATACTTACCCCGGGGCATCTCGGACCATGCCCCTTTGATGGCTTGTCTAGCACTAACAGACCCCCCCCCTAACCACCCAGATGGGCTATAAACCGAATTTGGCTTCATATTTTAAACAACCAACTAGACACAGATGTGCTTTTAATCGAGTTTATAGAAAATAACACAGACTCTGCTGATCCCTTGGTGGTGTGGGAGTCCTTAAAAGCTTATATCAGAGGAGTAGTAAATGCTCAAATCATAGCTCATAAAAAGAGGTCAATAGCAGGCACTAGAGAGCTGTAGTAGAGAGCATAGTAGATCCATAGGGTATTCAGCCATAGTAGACCAACAGGCTATCCAGCAGGCTTTAGCTGGGACATCGAATCATTTATAAGGTACAAAGAGGCCAATAAATCATGCAAAAAAAAAAATCAGGCAAGCTAAAATTGATTGGTGGATAACAATATAGCAGTAAGCAGTAAAAAGAATCCAACATTTTTTTTTTAATATATTAATTGTAAAAAAATTAAACAGGAGGGGGTAGGACCTTTATTATCGGGGGGGGGGCAGCTGGTTGATGAGAACAAGCAAAAAGCTCTGATTCTGAATGCATACTTTTCATCTGTCTTCACAAATGAGGAACCAGCTAATGAAGGTTTACTTTTTAATAGTCCCAATTCTAATAATACATCTAATGATGCATGGTTCACACATGATGAAATTCAAAAGAGACTAGAACATGTTAAAATAAACAAAGGGCCAGGGCCAGATGTGATTCAGCGAGCTTAGCTCTGTGATTGCCAAACCTCTCTGCTTCATTTTTCAGGATTCATTGAGGTGTGGCATGCTGCCGAGAGACGAATTGCCAATGCGTTGCCTCTATTAAAAAAAGGATCCCGTTCTCAGCCTCAAAACTACAGGCCAGTTAGTCTGACATTGGTGGTAGGAAAGCTTTTCGAAGAATTAATAAAGGATAGGATACTGAACTTCATAGCAAATAACAATACTATGAGTTTGTGCCAGCATGGTTTTATGCGTAATAGATCTTGCCAGACTAACTTGTTTTCTTTTTATGAGAAGGTAAGCAGGGACCTCAATTCTGGGATGGCAGAGGATGTGATTTACTTAGACTTTGCTAAAACATTTGATACAGTGCCACACAGAAGGTTACTGGTTAAAGGGCAAGGAAAGGCAAAGAAATAAAATCCCAGTTTTACTTTCTTTAATGAAAAAGAAATCTATCTCCAATATGCTTTAATTAAAAAATGTGTACTGTTTTTATAAGAAACCTGACTGTATGCAGTGAAATTCTCCCTTCATTTAGTGCTGTGGATAGGAATTGTCAGACGGTCCCTAACTTCTGGCAGGGAAACAATCATACTTATGAACAGCAGGGAGAGCGCCTGCCTTACTTACCAGCCATGCAGAACTCAAGCAGCTTTGTTTTTTTTTCATTTATGATGACCCCTAAGAAGCCCAGACCAACTGCGCATGTGCATGTAGTCTAGTCTTTTAAAGATGTATAACAAAGTTACAAGATGACAGCCCCCTGTGGCCAACTTTGAAAGCATAAATAATTAGTTTGATTAGGCTTGTGGTGCAGTAAGTTCATGCTTATGTTTAGTATACAAAATACAACATTTCTAGCCTTATTCTAATTTAGACTTTCCTTGCCCTTTAAGGAATGTTGGCCTGGAACATAGTATTTGTACCTGGATAGAGAACTGGCTAAAAGATAGAATACAAAGAGTGGTAGTAAATGGAATATTTTCTAATTTGATGTGTTGTTAGTGGGGTACCGCAGGGCTCTGTACTGGGTCCCTTGCTTCTCAACTAGTTCATTAATGACCTGAATGGGGGCTTTAAAAATACGGTTTCTATTTTTGCAGATGATAAATTTTGCAGAACTTTAGGTTCCATGCAGGATGCTGCCACTCTGCAGAGTGATTTGTCTAAGTTGGGAAACTGGGCAGCGAACTGGAAAATTAGGTTCAATGTTGATAAATGCAAGGTTATGCACTTATGCAAAAATAATATAAATGCAAGTTATACACTAAATGGCAGTGTGTTGGGGATTTTCCTTAAATGAGAAGGATCTTGGGGTTTTATAAATAACATGTTGTCTAATTCTGCGCAGAGTCATTCTGTAGCTACTAAAGCAAATAAAATTCTGTCTTGCATAAAAAAGGGTATAAACTCAAGGGATGAAAACATAATTATACCTCTTTATAGATACCTAGTAAGAACTCATCTCGAGTATGCAGTGCAGTTTTGGACTCCAGTCCTTAAGACGGATATAAATGAGCTTGAGAGAGTGCAGAGATGTGCAACTAAACTGGTTAGAGGGAAGGAAGAATTAAATTATGAGTGTAGACTGTCCAGGTTGGGGTTGTTTTCTCTGGCAAAAAAGGCGCTTGTGAGGGGACATGATTACACTTGTCTACATTATAGACAAATACCAGGGGACCTTTTTACCCATAAAGAGGGTCACTTATTATTGTCCAGAAATAATTAACACATTCTATCCTAACTGAGATGATGAAATACATTTTGAATGCATGTTTCTTGGTTGATTCTTGGGTCCAAATATTACCAATTGAACTTCCCACTAGTACTACATGTATCACTTACGGTCATGGCATATGGTAAGTTGGCATGGATCTTTGCAGACAACTTAAGGCTGGCATGGATGTTTGCAGACAACTTGCGGTGGGCATGTATCTTTGCATACGACTTGTGGTTGGCATGAATCTGGGTGGAAATTCTTCTGTTGGAACTGGCTGTGGCCTCCTTTGAGTCCAGACATGGCTGATGTTTTGTTCAGTAGTATCTTCTGACACACTTGGAGATTCCTTAAAGATGTTTGTTTGATATGAAGTAGCTTCCATATATATATATATATATATATATATATATATATATATATATATATATATATATATATATATATATATACAGTAGAACCTACTTTTGACATTTTTTTTAAGGGGGCCAGAAAAAGAATTATGTGAAATCAGGGAAAAGTATTATGCATAATATATAGGTGGGACCACAAAACTGCAATGAAAATGAGGGAAAACTTAAAATCAGGGGATGTAAAATAGAGGACCAAATCGGTTAGTTGATGTGGCACCAATCTTTGCTGCAATCTGTTCAGAATTATCTGATATTGCCCTGGCATTAGTGGACATATCAGGGAAAGATCTGCTCATTTGCTGACCTCATAGACATTACTGAGAATTGCTTATTTAGTGCCAATGTTGTAACCATGAAAAGTAGCTGCTACTAGAAGCCCTGTGTGTCTTCACTCTAGGCAGTCACAGTTTAGTACAGGTATGTTTTCAATGATTTTTTTCTCTCTGTAATATTGAAACAGGACCTTGTACTGTAACTAAACTAAAATATAATTAATCCTTATTCTAGGCAAACCCTATTTGGTTTACTTAATACTTAAGGTATAAAGATCCAAATTACAGAAAGATCTGTAATCCTGAAAACCCGCACTTTCAATAACAAGTCCCATTCTCTTTTCCGATGACCATGGATTTAAGAATATTCAACTTCCTGCTTTTCAGCTCTCTAATTCTTGAGTTAGTTAGCGACCCTAAGGGGGGCCACATTGGACATAACTGTTCAGTGAGTTTGCAATTGATCCTTAGCATGCAGATCAAATTCAGAAGCAAACAGTTATGACCCATGTGCCCCCCATGTGTCGTCACTGATTGGTTACTGCCTGGAAGCCAATCAGTGGAACCCAAGAGAGCTGCAAAGTAGAAAGTAATGTTCTGGCTATTATGTTAGACATCCAGTCACTCCAGCATTTTTAGATGTCCTCTGGAGTCCTCTGGAGTTATAAATGGCATTTCAGTGTCTGTCAATTTTATGGAAAAGTCAGGGTTTAGCATATAATAATACTAACCACCTAAAAGCATGGTACTGTAAAGTTTGGTGGAGGAGTAATATTGTGTAGAACTATTTTCTATGGTTTGCGCTAGAGCCCATGGTTCAATTGAATACAATCCTTAAGGCTATAATGTAGAAATACCTTTATATGCTGCCTACTTTGGGTAAGGCTCTTTTCCATATGCACAAAGTAAAGCATATACAGAATATGTTTTGTGAGATGTCAAAACAAGAACTTGACTGGCCTTGACACACGCACACCTAACTTCAACCCAACTAAACATGAATTGGGATGTTGACTATGAACCAGGGCTGATTGCACATCAGTATCCAATCTCACTAATGCTCTTGTGCAGCTAAACAGAAAAAAAAAAATCCACCAACAATTTCTAGTGAAAAGCCTTTTTAAAAAGTTATTATACCAACAAAGTAAGAACCATCTCCTTAATATTACCCATGGTGTAGGAATGAAATGTTGGGACAGTTAGGTCTCTGGATACTTTTGGGTTTTACCTTGACGTGGTGTGGTGGCTTATCAATCTTATGATCATAATTTTGTAACTAATGTACACATGCAACTGCATAGATTACTTATATGACAGGGGACCAGGGAATGTGCATTGATCAATCTCTCCTCTTTTTCCCCTATGTGTATAGTTAATTTGGCCAGATCAGTAGCACTTCCATTGTATTTTAGTACATTTTTATTTAGCTATGGAGTGCTCCCACAACATTTCTTTTTTGCATTTCTTCTTTTTTGCTCTAGATACTTTTGGCCAATTAATGTATATACACTTACACTTTATCATCATATTTTTTCCTTGCCTCGCCCTCTACTCAGCAGGTGTAATGTTTTTACTTTCTTTTGTGTTTACTTTCCACCTTCTGCTTCAGGTTCTTTTGTTTTGATTTTCAACTCTTTGCTGAAAATGCCAACAAATGCCACTGTCAGTTGTCACTTTTATGTTTACTTGCTTTGCATCACACAAGTCTGAGCCACAATATTCTACCAGAAATACAGGAAAATGGTCAGGAGAAAATTAAACTTACCTAGCCAAAAAAGTAATTTACTTTACAATGTGCTTGCTTGAAACATACAAAACAGAAGGCCCCTTGTGCAATGTGGCCCCAAACACATTTAGGCTCAAGCTGTACCAATTATTTTATTATTAACCAACTAATCACTCAAAATAAGAAACAGAAGGAGAAACTGAGTAAGAATAAGATCTGTATTTTTTTCTGAGTAAGAATAAGATCTGTATTTTTTTCTATTTTTTTTTGTTTGCTTTGTGTCCTGAAATGATAGCTCTGTGTGCATGTCACAGCAATTATAGTTCCCTTGTAAGACTACTGTATGTAGACATACTTGATATCTTTATCTAGAATTGCATCCCTTTTCATATAATTCTAAATAAAAATTCTCATTAATAAATAACTAACCACATTGTGGACAAGTGAGATCATTTAATGGAACAGTAAGATTCACTACAGAATACATAAATCTAGAAAACAAGCACATTTGGTACTAAGGCAGCTATGACAGAATAAGCAAACAGTTGAAGACTCGCATCATTTAGGCCATTTGTTGGACTGATGAAATTCTCAGGTCCTGCATAAAAAGTGGGAATACTGACAAGGATGGCAGGCATGGCATGGGTCATAGCAAACTGTAGAGAATTAAAACATAATATAGAACACAGTACATATCACAGGAATGTTTAAAGACACAAGAATGTAGTTATTTATGTGAATAATTTTTAGGTAAACAATATACTTTACAATATCTAGAGACAGATTAGACAGCGAGAGAGCTCACTATACAGTAAATCTCCAGTGTTTTGCTTAGCTTTTTTTTAATTGCATAAGCCTGCTCATGATCATTTGTATTACTTAAATTTCTGAATAATATGCATTATAAAGTGAGATTTGTTTTTCTCTTCCTTTTTTAATCTCTTAGAAACCCTTTAACTGAATATGACTAAGGCAGTCTTCAAGCCATTTTGAGGTACTTTGGTATAAGTCCTCCGAAAACCTGGGGTCTTTGCAAATCAGCATTTGCAACACTTTTGAGTTGGAATTGAATAACAGTAAATCTAGTCTTTTCCATTGATATTATTTGTCTGAAATATAATTCAGTCCATGACTTTGTGTATCCTCTAGTGTTAATGCTGGGCAGGCTGGCAGACTGGTAGAAAAAAAGACATTACTGTATAATAAATAGATATGGGGAAAGCGTTTTTTTTTTTAAAAACAGTGAATATGGCACCTAAAAATGCTGTAATAATGGATCTAGAAGCTGTTTAGCATTAAAGCATGGTCTGAATTTCTATCTCCACCAGTGAACAAGTCATAATCTGGTTACTGATTGTTTTTGTTATACATAATCATTTTATGATTCTAAGGCCCAACTAGCACTAATTGAACTTCTCATTATGAATATTACCATATTTAAAATAACTGAGTAAAACTGTATTACTTACGATCATGGAATATGGTTAGTTGGCAAGGATCTATACAGACAGCTTGAAGCTGACATGGATCTTTGCAAGTGACTTGTGGTTGGCTTGGATCTTTGCAGACAAATTGGGGCTGGCATGGATCTTTGCAGATGACTTGTGGCTGGCATGGATCTTTGCAGATGACTTGTGGCTGACATGGATCTAGGCAGTAAGTCTTCTGCTGGCACTGGCTGCGACTGCCTTTCACTCCAGACATGGCTGGTGTTTTGTTCAGTAGTATCTTCTGAGAATTCTGGAGATTCCCTATGATATGTTTGTTTGATCTGGAGCAACTTATTTTATATATCAACATATACTGTACATGCTGTCTGTAAAATGAATCATTCCAATTACATCATCATGTGCATTTGTTTGTGTAACTGTTTTACAAGATAAATAAAAATAATAAACATCAGTAGTTAATAAACAAACGCATGACTTGGTATTCAGAAGCCACAGGATACATAGCAGAATTCTTGGGCGAATACATCATTTGCTGTGGCCTAAATACTGTGTGGTGACAAAAATTAGAGAAACATCAGACAAATATAAGTGCAATTAAAATTAAAACAATACTCCAAACACATATCATTGAAAAAAAAACAGTAACAGTAACAGTATTATTATTAATTACAGAGAAAAGGCAAATATATAATATATTGAATGTGGTAGGACTGAATCTGTTATCTAGAAACCCATTATCCAGAAAGCTATGAATTATGGGACAGCCATCTCCTATAGACTCCATATTCTTTAATTCAGATTTTTTAAAATGTCCTTTTCTCTGTAATGATAAAAGAGTACCTTGTACTTAATCCCAACTAAGATATAATTATAATTACCTGTTCAAACATTATGCCTTCCAGCAGAACGTGTCATATCCCAGCATACTTGAATTCAGTCACGAGCCATTGCATATATTGGAGGCTTCGGATACAAGGCAAGGTAGAAAATCAAGTCACAGGGAAAACTTTACCAGGGGTGGCAAACAGCCCCTAGTAATTTTAGGAACTGAACCTCCATATTCTTAAAAAGAAATGTATCTTTTTTCATGTAGAAAATCCAACTGTGTCTGCAGAGGTGATGGAATATCAGTGGTGTTTAAGTAACAGAAACCAATTTACTGAACAGATTAGTCCAATACAGTAGAAATAAATATTAATGTAATGAATTAGGGAGTGATCTGGCATTCATACCAACTGCACTTTCTGAAATACCTTTAGACAATCACAGTAGAAAACTTCCTTTAAAAAGAGTAGAATCCCATGTTTTGATGTTTCCCAGAGACTGGAACATACATTGCTTTTGACAGGGATAACCTAATTAAAATTTCTGAATCATTCCTGCCCAATAATACCAGCATCCCATAGCCAAGCAGTCATCCATCCACATGAACGTTCCATAAGCATAGTCAATGTTTTTTTATATTGGTAGGTGAATGCCCTGTAAAAATCCTGTAACAATTCTGTTAACAGAAGTTCATACAATAATTGAAATGGAGCATCCAAAATTATCAGCAAGCTAAGAATATTAGAAGAATAAGCATCAGTTGTATCACATCTTAGCTAGGTAATATATTTATATTAACAAAAAACTGTGCTTCTACAAACATCCTAGACATGCTCCCACTTTTGGTCTGTTCAGGATTATTGGCACACTCCTTTGTTAGCTAGGAAAACTATACCCCCTTAAGCAATGTAGGTCTCTATAAAAATATATTGCATAAAACAGCACACATGTAAAACTCTGCATCATGTAAATAAATGATTTTCATAATAATATGATGTAAAAGGCAATATTTACTTAAATATATGTTACAGTTTCATAAGATTCTTTAATATCTTCCATAACCCTGCATTCCCTCACTTGCTAAAAAGCCATCCAACCTCTTCTTAAAGCTATCTAATGTATCAGCCTGTACAACCGTTTCAGGGAGAGAATTACACATCTTCACAGCTCTCACTGACCCTTGAATCAGGCATGAATCCTTCAGAATAGCACCAGATACCACAAAAGGTATTTCTTCAGGGGTATAAGCTCTCTGCATTCGGTACTGCATATGTCTTCCTGTTTGGATGAGCTTCCCCTGCTTTTCATAATTATCATGATTTTCAAATATCACTTTTGAGTCCCACATCACAGGACATCTCTACCTTTGCCAATTCAGAGGCAAATGCAATTCGAATTATTGGGACCAAAAATGGGAATAGTGTCTTTTTAACAATACCCTCTGGGGAAAATTTGTCACTTGAACTTTCAAAGGAGAAAAAAAGATTGCATTCCATTACATTGGTTAAATACTACAGAAATAAAAGGATTCCCTATGGACTATGGGTTAAATTGAGACCCACTGCCAATGACACAGACTTCACAAAACGTTATGAACAGATTATTAACAAATGCTCTTTAGATATACTTTATTGAATAACAGATTTCTGAAATCCAAAATCCCTGAGGTGAAAGCATGTATCAGTGATATTGAGCTCAAATTGAAAGACTCTGCTGCCAGAGGGATTGAAAGAGTTACTTACACAGATTGATGACATAATCTCTAGGCATCACAAAGTAATCAAGGATCGCAAGCGTGAGAAGGCCCAAAGCGTGAGAAGGCCCAAAGTGATTCAGAGGATTATCGCTCTGGAAACGTTTACCAGTAGAGTGGCACCAGTAAGAAGTATATGGAACGGAGATAACGGGGATATGTGGAAGGTCTGACAAGCGGCGCACAGCAACGGACACCATTCGGGAAGGAAGAGCACATCCTGTCAAAGTCTTGTGAGACTAATGAGTGGAGCAGGATAGAGGCTTGTATCGTACAGAGGGATTGCATCACCCAGGTGTTGACTTAGTTACATAGTTACATTGTTAAGTTGGGTTGAAAAAAGTCCATCAAGTTCAACCCCTCCATATTAAAACCCAGCATACACACACACTTGTCAACTCTTTCACACTAACCATATATGCCCATAGCTATACTAACTGTAGAGTTTAGTATCAAAATAGCTTTTGATATTATGTCTGTCCAAAAAATCATCCTAGCCCCTTTTGAAAACAGAATCAGCCATCACAACATCACCCGGCAGTGCATTCCACAACCTCACTGTCCTCATTGTGAAGAACCACCTACGCTGCTTCAAAGTCCTTTTCTTCTAGTCTGAAGGGGTGGCCTCTGGTGCGGTTATCCTCTTTATGGGTAAAAAGGTCCCCTGATATTTGACTATAATGTCCTCTAATGAATTTGTAAAGTGTAATCATGTCCCCTCGCAAGCACCTTTTTTCCAGAGAAAACAACCCAAACCTGGATAGTCTACACTCATAATTTGTCTTCCATCCCTCTAACCAGTTTAGTTGCACATCTCTACACTCTCTCCAGCTCATTTACATCCCTCCTAAGGACTGGAGTCCAAAACTGCACTGCATACTCCACATGAGGTCTTACTAGGGATCTATAAAGAGGTATAATTATGTTTTCACCCCTTGAGTTTATGCCCTTTTTTATGCAAGAAAGATTTTTATTTGCTTTAGTAGCTACAGAATGACACTGCCCAGAATTAGACAACTTGTTATCTATAAAAATCCCAAGATCCTTCTCACTTAAGAAAGCTCCTAACGCACTGCCATTTAGTGTATAACTTGCATTTATATTATTTTTGCCAGTTTCCCAACTTAGACAAATCACTCTGCAAAGTGGCAGCATCCTGCATGGAACCTATAGTTAGGCACAATTTAGTATCATCTGAAAAAATAGAAACCATACTTTCAATGCCCACATCCAGGTCATTAATAAACAAGTTGAAAAACAAGGGACCCAGTACAGAGCCCTGCGGTACCCCACTAACAACACCGGTCCAATTATAAAATATTCCATTTACCACCACTCTTTGTAGTCTATCTTTTAGCCAGTTCTCTATCCAGTTACAAATACTATGTTCCAGACCAACATTCCTTAATTTAACCAGTAACCTTCTGTGTGGCACTGTATCAAATGCTTTAGCGAAGTCTAAGTAAATCACATCCACATCCATCCCAAAATCAGGGTCCCTGCTTACCTTCTCATAAAATGAAATTAAGTTAGTCTGGCAAGATCTATTACGCATAAAACCATGCTGGCACAAACTCATAGTATTGTTATTTGCTATGAAGTCCAGTATCCTATCCTTTATTAATCCTTTGAAAAGCTTTCCTACCACCGACGTCAGACTAACTGGCCTATAGTTTTGAGGCAGAGAATGGGACCCCTTTTTGAATAGTGGCACCACATTAGCTATTCGCCAGCTCTAGGCTCCATGCCAGACCTCAATGAATCCTGAAAAATTAAGTAGAGAGGTTTGGCAATCAAAGAGCTAAGCTCGTTAATTACCCTGGGATGAATCCCATCTGGCCCTGGACCTTTGTTTATCTTAACATGTTCTAGTCTCTTTTGAATTTCATCATGTGCGAACCATGCATCATTACTTGTATTATTAGAATTGGGACTATTAATAAGGAAACCTTCATTAGCTGGTTCCTCATTTGTCTAGACAGACAGATGGAGCTCCTGGTGCGAGCTGCCATGACAGTCCATGGGCATGTGCAGTATGAAAAGCTGCCTGAAACTGTGGCAGGTTTCATTCGGCTTATGAGCATGACGTCACATGTGCATACTGCGCATGCGCATGGACTGCCATTTATCTTGTCATTAGTTCTGAAATGTACTAAGACCATTGGGTCATGCCCAGCCCCACCCAATAATTTGTTAAACCGATCAACCACATGCCGAATCCTGGCACCATGTAAACAGCAAACTGTTCGGTTGTAGCAATCCGGACTAAAGATTACCCTATCCACTTTCCTAATAATTGAATCCCCTACAACCACAATCTGCTTAGGCCTGACTCTGCTCTCCTCCCCATCACTACTAGAGAAACTGGTCTTCTGGCTGTTAGAGAGGTCAGCCCCATCTAGAATTGACAATCCTGAGTTCACACTCCCATCATCTTCACACAATCTGGCAAAGCTGTTGGGATGTATAAACCCAGGATCAGTCTCTCTTTTCCTTTAGATTTTCAAACTGCCACCCAACTAACTGCCTCAACATCCTGCAGCTGTTCTGTTCCCCCCAAACTACCTGACCACGCTAGGTCCTGCTCAGTGAGCAAGAGACTCCTTTCAAGATTGTCAATGACCGCAGTGTTGCAATTTGTTCCTCTAGTGCTCTAACGCGAGCCTCCAAAGTGGGAATTTGCTCACATTCACCACAGAGGTAAGCATTTTGGATCTGTTGTTCCAAATCTGCATACATATTTGCAGGTACTGACTCGGTGCTGAGCCCACTGGTCATTTATCTTGATGTTATGTTGCAACCACTGGTACAGCACACTAAATCTTATGTAAAAGATACAACATGTCTCCTCAACATACTGAACACCATGACTCTCTCTGAACATTAGATATTTTTGGTAAGCTTTGATGTAGCCAGCTTATACACATCTATTTCATACGGGTCTGGCCTTAGGGTTACAAGTTATCATTTGGACACCACGGGCTACACTATGTCACAAAAAAACTTCTCACTAGACCTGCTGGAGATCCGATTTTAGGATTAATTTTATATACAACAACGGGAGCAATGGGCAGTAATGTAGCTCCTACCTACGCCAATTTATATATGGTCTATCTTGAGAAGACTATGATATATAAACACCCATTGTACCAGCAGCATTGTAAGCTATATCTTTGCTACATAGAAGATCTGTTGTTCATATGGGATGGTACATTTGAAAGTTTAGGCAAATGCCACAATTTTCTCAATGGCATGGAGGCAACATTAAGTTTTACATGCGTATCTGACCCTTAATTTTCTGGATGTCCAACTCCAAATGATTCAGAATGGCACCCAAATGGATACGAATCTACTTAGAGAAGAAGCAGATAGGAAAAATATCCTGCATTATAGAAGCTTTCACCCTGATTCACTCAAAGCTTCATTATTCTTGACACAATACACCGTATTATGAGTAATCAGGCAGATTACCAGGAGGTATAGGTGAAATGACAGAAAGATTTTTAAAAAAGAGGTTATCCAGATGAGGTGCTCAAAATTAATTTGGATAAACTACAGAAAAAAGTAGAGGTGAGTTACTTACTCCTGCCAAAAGAGATGGTAAGAAGGGGGAGAGGTTGGCCTTTGTATGTAGGTATACTACTGACAGCAAACGAGTAGGCAACATTATCCACAGATACTGGCACATATTGCATTCATGCCTTCCAGATGTACCAAGAAGTACCCTTAGTATCAGATAAATGAGGTAAAAGTTTGAAGGATCAGCTGGTGAAAGCTGGTATTAGAAGTAAAAAAAGTTTTTACAAAATTCCAAGTTTGGAACTTTTCCTTGCTTGCACTGTACTCAGCCATAAAGAGCAACAGTTTTCCCACCCCATGCAGGCAGAAAATATATGATAAAAACTACTATACTTGTAATTCAACATTTGTAATTTACCCTCTCAATTGCCCGTGTGGCTTACTCTATGTGGGGGAGACTACACAAAAGATCCATGATCGTGAACAGCATTACTGTCCCTGCTGTGTAATTTACACACAGCTAGACATTCCATTAGTCAACTCGAGTTCCAAGTGACTGATTCTGTGGAAAAGCCAAGAAGGGATGGAAACAGGTTCCTAATGCTCAAAA
Source organism: Xenopus borealis (assembly GCA_024363595.1). Taxonomy (NCBI): domain Eukaryota; kingdom Metazoa; phylum Chordata; class Amphibia; order Anura; family Pipidae; genus Xenopus; species Xenopus borealis. The sequence goes on from CM044443.1 coordinate 48,330,004, forward strand.
ACTTGAGATGATGTGGTTCCACAAATTGGATACTATTTGGCCCAGAGGCTTGAACAGAGAGTATACACCTGAAATGTAAATTTTTGGGTAGGTGACCCAATCCTGTACATACTGTGATTTTGAATTTAAACTTGTGATTGCATAAAACTAAAATAGTTTTTTAGTAATTTTGTAAAATTAGAAAAGTACAAGTCAAAATGTATTGTGGAATATTGACCATGTGATCTTATGTATAAGGCAACAATTTTCCAACCACTTTTTCCTTCTTTTTTAAAAAGGTTTTCCTTAATTGTTTCAAGAAAAATCGGCAGGCCTATGTTAACCAAAGCAACAAATCACTACACGACATTTGTACAGTTGAAGATCAAGCTTATAGAATGTGGATTAAACAGTCAGCAACACATAAGTGTTGACTAGAACATGCAATTGAAATACTGGAACATGATCAGGAAGAAATTAAATTGAATTTAAAAATTAATAATGAATTCCCTTTCCAAACTCCTTGCTTAATGCATACAAAGCACGATTAATTTGCCAACGGCATATTTACAATACTGATCTCCCAAACTGGAGCAAATCTTAACTAAAACTAATCACTCTAAAGTGGACAGGTAGCTGAAAGCAGCTGCACAAATCAGTATATAATCTGCATTTTGTTTCTATTGCATTCTGTTCTGCATGTATTCACAGCCCCCTTGTAGACCACTGTATATAGACATACTTTGTTTATCTGAAAGTGTGCCAATTTGCTTATTATTCTAATATGAAATATTATTCAAAATACAAACCAAATAGTGCCAAAGTGAGATTATTTATTCTAACAGTAATATTCACTAAACAACAGATGAATCTAAGTGACAAACACAGACGAGAATTGGCAGAATTGAAGACATTTGTTTGACTGATTAAATACTCAGGTCCTGCTCAGAAGGTGGGGATACTCATTGATTTTGGTGGTAGGGACAGCAATGGTCATAATGAATTGTTGAGAAATATAAAAGAATTTAGCATACAATACATACAACAGAAAGATTTCCATATTCAGGAATTTAACTATAGCTGCTAATTTCTGAACAAGTAAACAACAGTACAGTATATAGATCACTGGCTGTAAATATTAATATATATTATCATACATTATATATATTCGGTGTATTAGTTAGCAGTTATTTTATTGGAGTCATCTAACTCAAAGGTTGTTTTTTATTTCTTTAATCCTGGTATAATATATACAGTATAAAGTACAACTTTTTGTTATTTTTCTCAAACTGACACTGATACTCTTTTCTTCTTTTATGTACAGATAATTTTATTATAGATCTCTAACTGAAAATTACTAAGGCAATTATCATACAATAGAGAGACTATTTTGCTCACTTTGCAAACCTGGGGTCTCAGATAACCCCAGGAAAGTTGCTTTTACAGTGCCTTGCAAAAGTATTCACCCCCTTGGCATTTTCCATGTTTTTATTCTTCCCAACCTGGAATTAAAATGGATTGTTTGAGAGTTTGCACCATTTCATCAACAGAACATGCCTACAACTTTGAAACAAATAGCAAACAACAAATAGGATACAATAACAGAAATATTCAGTGTCCACAACTATTCACCCCCTCCCCTAAAGTCAGCAATTTGTAGAGCCACCTTTGGATAAGGGCACTTGCCACTGGGCAAAACTGCTCCGGTTCCTTCATGTTTGATGGCTTTAGCTTGTGAACAGCGAACTTCAAGTCTGACCACAGATTCTCAATTGGATTGAGGTCTAGACTTTGACTAGGCCATTCCAACACATTTAAATGTTTCAAAAAAGCCCAAGTATGGATCAGCGCCTAAGGCAACGGGGAAATCCAGGAAAAGAGAAAAAGGAAAAGGAGGGAAAAAAAAAAAGGGCACTATATAGTGCAGTAAGTTAGATTACTGTTGGAGCAGTGGGGTGTAGCAATTTAGCATTCAGTGGTTAAGTGAAGTGTTTTTCTTTAAACAATTGGTGTATATTTAGTTAAGGGGGGCAATTTAAGTGGAAATTGCACCCCTTAACTAAATGATTCGAATGATTTTAACCATTTGATCGAATTTTTTTTATTTGATCTAAAAAACTTAAAAAAAAACCCTATGGGAGCTTCCCATTGGGTTTAATAGCAATTTGGTAGGTTTAATCTGGTGAACTAGGCGAATAAAAATTTAAAGGACAAGTAAATCGACTGACGAATATTCGAATATTCGAACAGAATTCTATTCGAATTATTTGAATCATTCGATTCAATCGAATTTTCAAAATGCGATGGTCCACGTGGCCTTAAAAATATAAAAAAATTCGAATTCGAATCTTTTGGAAAATTCACTCAAATTTTGAATCATTCATGTGAATTTGATAAATCTGTCCCTATGTATACATTGCAGTGAGTCAGCTTTCTAGGATGAAGAGGCTAGTCAGCAACACCAAAAAGGGGAAATACAGGAGTATAGTATGTGCCAGAAATGTGTAGGCATTCTGAGGTATCTAGAAAGCCCAACATCATTTGCACGAGAATCCATAGGTAAAGTGTTACATAAGCATTGGTATATTTTAGGATATTCAATATTACAGAAATTGAGATGGCCATCACTTACTGTATTTCATACCATAGAGGCCAAACTATTGTAGCCTCTACCATTTTCTCATATTGTGAAGCCGAAACCAGGGAAGTAAGTATCTTTTTGAGGGCTAAATTAAGGGTGCTTAGGCTGCACCCATTGTCTGTGTGTGTTACAGGGGAAGGAGCACATCCATCTCCATAAGGAGCAGACAAGGTTATTACACTTTTATTTCCAAATTTGTTATTTATATACTGACTTTATGGTCTCATGTATGTGGGTGAGACCACACAGATGGTGAAATACTGTATTTATCATAGATTTGCTAATAAGCAATAATGCTCTACTACCTTTAACTGAGAACTTTCTAGAAAAAGGCTACATGTATCTGATCAGTTAAAATTCATGGTTCTGGAATCTGTGCCCTTCCTCCCCAAAAGGAGCGGAGATAGAGAACTGAAACTTAAAAGAAGAGAGATATGGTGGATTAACAAACTCACATCACTTTAGGTCTAAACAGGGATTTTTTTTCTGTAATTTATGTATACTTTTTATAGGTTATTAACAGCTTTGATCTAGGTGAGATTTTTTATACCTATACCCTTTAATTTCAATTTGTAATATGTGTCTATTGTTATACTGAACATTGTTGACATTAAAGGGCACATTTACTAAGGGTCGAAGTGAAAATTTAAATAAAACACAAATTTAAAAAATTCGAATTTCGAAGTGTTTTTGGGCAACTTTGACTATCGAATAGCCCAAAATTTGACTTGAATTGAAAAAACTTTTTTAATTTCGACATACTGGACCTTTAAAAATCCTTTAATTCGATGATTCGCCACCTTAAAGCCAAATTGCTCTTTTAGCCTATGGGGGACCTCCTATAACCTGTCCTGAAAGTCCTAGGAATTCAAAGGATTTTGCAATTTGAGTGATTTTTATTCAATCAAATATGCCTGTTTTCGATTGAAAATGGGCATATTTGATTGAAAATCACCCCCCCCCAAAAAAAATTTGATGGTTGAATTAAGAAGTTTTTTCACTTTGAAATTGGACCTTTAGTAAATCTGCCTCTAAGAGGAGAGGGGGGCCTCCTTATGGAAGCAGAGCACCAGTACTCTGAGCCATTTGATTAAAGTCTATTTTGTGTAGTAGTAGTAGTAGTAGTAGTAGTAGTAGTAGCAACTGTTCATAGTAGTTATATAATTTTAGTACATAAATTGCCCCTTCAAGCAGAGTTTGGGTTACATCCCTGCCCATTCAAACTCAGTCATGAACCATTACATATGTTTGAGGCTTCAGCCACAAGGAAAGGTGAAAACATTGCCATTGGGAGACATTTACAAGAAGCAGCAAAGCTTCCTCCGGTCCCCCATCCCCAGCTGCAATCCACCTTCATCCCCACTCCCTTCCCACCACACATAGATATCTTTTTTCTTTTTGCTGTGACTGGGCAAGAGAGGATAGTCGGGGCTGGAACAATGGACTCAGGCAGGGAGCATGTCTGGGCTGACGGGGCCCATGAAACCATGGGCCCACCATGTTTTTTCCTTGTGTCCCTGTCCAGTTTGACCCTTACCAGGAGTGGCAAAGAGCCCCAGCTAACCTTGAAAGATGAATTTCCATTTTGTGATGGACAAGTTGCAAAATAAATGAAATCTAGTTAAAGTTCTTCACATAAAATACAATAACCCACCAAATATTTCATATCCTGTAGCATCCAGTTTTTAAATCTATCCAATTCCACATCAGGGATTGGAACTATAATAATATTGTTTTCATTAATACATACATGTATATGATCTGACAAGGCTTTTTGTCATTTATTCTTAAAATGCACCAAGATCACAGTCATAAATGTTTTTTTCTGTGAGCCAGCAGAACTTTTTTTAAATCTGCAATGACAGTACATTACCCCATGTGTTTCATTCACAGTTCCAGTAAATTTGTATGACCGGTTATAGTCACATAGTCTTAAAACTTTTATTGGGTTGTTGTGTAGGATGAATTGGAATGCAGAGTGTGAGCCAGGTCTGATTTTACAGTATTAGTACCCAACCTCACAAATGTGACTAAATGGAAGCAAATTCCACCAACAATATTCGAAAATGTAGTGAAAAGCCATCCCAAAAGAGCAGACTCTATAATACCAGCAAAGGGAGAACCAAATTCTAATTAATACTGTTGCTTCAGGAATGAAAATATTAGAAAGGTAGGTGTCTGGATTTTTTTGGCCATATATTGTATGTACACTTATTTATTTTAATACTACCCATTTTACTTGCTTCACTTTTTTTTACAATTTTTTTTAATTTACTATCTATTTGTATTTGTTTTTTAAAGCAATATAAATAAGCTTGAATAACAAAATGTTTTCCAACAAATGCAAGAATTCAAAGCACCCTTTCTTAGAGAAACTTGCATGCCCACAATGACCAAAGCAATAAGTCACTACTACTACTACTACTACTTGTACAGTAGAGGAGCAAGATTAAAGGCGGTGTCAAACAGTACACAGGTGTCAGACATAACATTCAACCAGAAAGACCAAAAGACTGTCAGGATGACATTAAACTTGTCTGACCAAAAAAAACAAAAAAACAATTGTTACCTTTGCAATCTACTTGCTTAAGACATATAAAACAAGAGGCCAATAAGCAAGTTATCCCCAACCAAAATCAGCTGCAAAAGTCAGAATATAATCTGTACTTTTTCTATTAAATTTTGCTTTGCAACCTGAAATGACAACTCTGCAACACTATACACACTTCACACAGTTCCCTTGAAGGATATATTTGTTAGTGTAATGGTTGGCACCCTAAATCTAGAATTGATGCCAAGCACCCTGGTCTCAGCTCGTACTTCTGCCTATAACAGCCGCCTTTTACCTCGGGAGGAGCCCTTGGCTAATCGGATGCTGCCAGGTCTTAAAACAAGAGGTGCAAGGCGAGGGGTTCTAGGCAGGCAGAGGGGCACAACTGTAAACAAGAATCTTTTAGGATGAAGGTCACGTACAAGGCGTAAACAGATCCGTAGTCAGATCAGGCCGGGTCAGGGCAGGCAGAGTACAAACAAAGTCAGGAAGGCAAGGATCAAACCAGGAGATCAATCAGAAGGAATCAGCAGAATCAAAGTCCAATATCAGGCAGCAATCGGGATAGTCAATAACCAGGCAGGGTCACAACAGGAGATCAGAATCAGAATACAGACACAGATAGCTCAAGAGCTCAGAAGCACCAGGAACAAATCCTATCATGGGCAATGAGTAAATTACAAAAGTCCCTTTAAATATTTGAAGTTGGTGCCATTGCGTGCTGACGTCATCACGTCAAGGCGCATGCGCCTTTAAAAGGAGGAAGTGCGTGCCACGCAAGCACAAAGAAGCCGGCAGTGTAGGGAAGAGGAGCAGTACCCTGGACCACCAGGGTGAGAAGATTTTATTACAGTTAGTACATCCTTTATCTTATTACTCTGCATATCAATTATAAATAAAAAATGCAAACAAAACTAACCCACAGTGAGACCATTTCATGGAACGGAAATAATAACTACAAAGTATAGTATATCGAACAAAAAAGTAACAACTGTTACCAAAACAGCTATGACAGCATAAACAACCATTGGTGGACTGATGAAATGCTCAGGTCTTGCTCAAAAAGTATGGAATAGTAAGTGCTTTCCATAGCATTAGCAAGGATGGCAGGGATAGCATGGGTCAGAATGAACTGTTGAGAAAGATAAGACAAGTTAGAACAGGGATAGCATGTGTTCAGATTTGGTTTGAACAGTTTCAGATTTGACCCAGACCAAACCAAATTCAATATTCAGTACGTTCCTAATTTACAGATGCATTTGATTATAGACTTCAAGCTGAAAATTACTAAGGCAGTTAGTATAGACATCCTGGGGTCTCTAGGAACCAATATTTGTAGAATTTTGGGGGTTTGAAATATCCCTAGAGCAGTGTTTATATAGTGCTGGACAGTGTAATGAATATGCTATTTTACAATAACTTTTAACATGTTGCAGAAACTTGTATAGAAATATTCCAAGACATTCTGTTGCTCATTTTTCCTTTGTTTTTTGTAATAATTTGTGTTATCCTCTAGTTGTCCATTTTAGAATTGAGTAACAGTAAAGTGCTTACCTTACAATAAATCTTTTATTTTTGCTGATTCTAGCATCCAGAGGGAATTGTAAGTTTCAATTTATGGAAGGACAAAAATAGAAAAGTATTATACAAAAACAGTTCATGGAAAATATTTACTTTTTTGCAGTTAGTGCACAGGCTGCAATGGAAGCGTTAAAAAGCTTGGCAGGATGGCAGAAAAAAGAATACAATAAAAAATTATTCTAATTCTACCTCTGTCTATTAGCTGAACTACTGTGTATGTACTCAGGCATATAATTACTTTAATGATATGTTCCAGAGAATCATTTATCATAAAGAACTATACCTGTATAATTTTGTTATGAAACAGGATTCATTTAGTGCAATATTTATTTCACACAATATGAAAACTGTGAAATCCCACAAACAATATTCCAAAATCCAAAAAGAAAGTTTTTATTATACCAGCAAAGGTAAAAATTACTTAATACCAGTGTTTTGGGAATTCCTGTAGTTATTAGTAGGTGCCCAAATACTGTTTCCCATATATTGTATGTACATCTAGATAGTTACATAGATAGTTAAGTTGAGTTGAAAAGAGACCAAAGTCCATCAAGTTCAACCTCTTCAAACATACCCCAGTGTTCTTAAATACACATACGCCTACCTATATACTCATATATAACTACAATACAATATTTATACTAAATAGCTGTAAATCTTAAGACCACAATAGCCTTAAATACTATTCTTGTTCAAGAAAACATCAAAGTCACTGTTAAAGACATTAATAAAATCTACCATTACAATACTTATTACAACACTTAGGAACAAATTTACTAAAATTCACCCACAATTCTACGAATCTATTCGAAATTCGATAAGCATTCGACTATCGAATGCTTATCGAATAGTTTTAGGCTATAATTTTGCTCGATATTCGATTTCTCGATGAACTTGTACAATCGAATACCGATCGTTCGATTTCACAAACAAATCGTACTTTTTTCTTCAAAAATTTGTACGATTAGAATGATCGAAGGGTTTGATCATACGAATGGAATTCAGGCAGGACTTAGCAAAAGAAGCCTATGGGGGGGGTTCCCATAGGCTTCTATTGGTATTCGGTAGGTTCAATCTGGCAAATTAGGCATTTGAAGGATTTAAAAATTTTAATTCCTTCGCTCATCAAATGATCGATTTATCGAATATCCGATCATTTGATCTATTTGATAATTCAGTATTCGATGATCGAAGAGGCCAAATATGTATATTCGAATATCGGAAAAAAACTATAATTTTTGATCAAACTACAATCCATTCACCATTTTGTAAATTTGCCCCTTATTGTAAAGAACCATGTACGCTGCTTCAAATTAAAGTCACTTTCCTCTAGTCTAAAGGGGTGGCCCTTTGTGCAATGAACTATTTCTGTAGGGAAAAAAAGTCTCCTGCATCCTAAATTTTGCACAATTTGGTATGATTGAATAAGTACTTCCAGTGGCTAAAGGGCTATGACAGACTCCTATGATACTCCAACTCCCTGAGCCAGTTCTCTATGCAAGTACAAATATTATGTTCCAGGTCAATATTTCATAATTAAATTAGTAAACTTTTCTGTGGTACTGTATTACCTGTAAATGCTTTAGCACATTTAGATATATAGTGAATAAAGTACCCACTCTTGTAAATTATAAGGATATTATAAGTTACCAAGGTTTCATAACCATATGTTTTATACAGGTCATGAAACTGTGAGATAACTTCTAATATCCTCAAATTTTGCAATTGGGGGTACTCTATTTATTATAATACACAAGTTTCAGTGAGTCATGTAACAGTAATGACATCAGAACTCACCATTTATAACTAATGACATCAGAACTCACCGTTTATAAGGATATCATTTACATGGGATTCATTGCTTTTGTGTATTATATGATATCCACTGCCATTCCAGATGGCAGGTTCCTGCTCACCTCCCAATAAAAGGCAATTAAATTAGTCTGGCAAAAACTATTGCGCATAAAACCATGCTCAAAGTATTGTGATTTCCAATGTATTCATGAATCGTATCACTTATTACCCTTTCCAGGAGCTTTCCTACCACTGTTGTCTAAAAGGCCTACAGTTTTAGACTGAGAACAGGATGCCTTTTTAAAAAGTGGTACCACATTGGCAAATCACCAGTCTCTCAGCACCATGCCAGACCTCAACAAATCCTGAAAAATTTAAAAAAAAAAAGAGTTTTGGCAATCACAGAGCTAAGCTCATTTAGTTCTCTGGAGTGAATACCTTCTGGTCCAGAACCACTGTTTAGCTTTACATGTTCTAGTCTTTTTTGAGTTTCCTCCTGAGTCACCCATGCATCATTAGTTAAATTATTAGAAGTGGGTCTATTATAAAGTGTAGACAGATGTAACATAACAGTTCAGAATCTCTGCTTTTTTAACCAATTGACTTCCCTTTATTAAAAAAGGTTCCACCCATCTTACTTTATTTTTTCACTATTTACATATTTAAATTTTAATCATTTTACATTAACTTTACTTTTCACTGCAACTACTTGCAGCTTTCAAAAGTTTCAGCTGTCCCAGCTAACCTGAATGCCTTCAAAACACAATCGATTCTTACCAACCTCACACTAATCGAATGCAGCTGAACACAGAAGATTTAGTTGACAGGATAAATTCTGTATTTTGTTTCTATTTTCATTTTGCTTTGTGGCTAGGGATGGCGCGAACTGTTCGCCGGCGAACTTGTTCGCGCGAACATCCGCTGTTCGCGCTCGCTGGAAGTTCGCGAACGTCGCGCGACGTTCGCATTTTGGGTTCGCGTCAATTTGGCGCATTTTTTTTGCCGCATTTTTTTGCCCTCTCACCCCAGACCAGCAGATACATGGCAGCCAATCAGGAAGATCTCCCTGGACCACCCCCACACACCCCCTGGACTAAAAAAAAAAAATGTGCATACCTCCCAAATGTCCCTTTTTTGGAGGGACAGTCCCTCTTTTGCGAGCTCAACCCTCTGTCCCTCATTTGTACTGGAAAGACCCTCTTTTTGGAGGACCCTCTTTCACTGGAAAGACCCTCACTGAACAGCCAGAAAAAGAAGCAAAGATTTGAACTTGGCTTTTGGCAGAGAGTCCAGAACAGCTAACAGGTGCAGGTAAGATACTTTGTAACACTTTTGACATAAGAAAATAATGGATTTTTCTTTTCCCTTGATCCCCCTCTGGCATGCCACTGTCCAGGTCGTTGCACCCTTTAAACAACTTTAAAATCATTTTTCTGGCCAGAAATGTCTTTTTTAGCTTTTAAAGTTCGCCTTCCCATTGAAGTCTATGGGGTTCGTGACGTTCGCGAACCGTTCGTGCGTTTGTCGCAAGTTCGCGAACGCGTCCGCGAACTTTTTTGCGGCGGTTCGCGCCATCACTATTTGTGGCCTGAAATGGCAACTGTGCTTGTAGGTCATACTTGCTATTATTACCTAGAATTATGTCCATTTTCTTATTACTCTAAATAACACTTATCAATAAAAAATGCAAACCAAATTTTGCCAAAGCAAGATCATTTAATGGTAAACAGTAATATTCACCACAGATATATCCAGAAGACAAGCAATTTGGTACTAACACAACTATGATAGGATAAGGAAAGAGTAGAGGACTGAAAGAACTGAAGGCATTTGGTGGACTGATGAAATTCTCAGGTCCTGCTCAAAAGGTGGTAATACTCAGTGCTTTCCATAGCACTGACAAGGATGGCAAGGGTCACAGTGAACTGTTGAGAAATAAAATACATTTTAAAACAAAATACCATAGCATAGAAAGAATTCCACATGCTTTATCGATAAAGTATGGTGATATAGATCACTAACAGGGAATATTTTAAAAATCTCCCTTGTATTGGTTATAAGTTATTTGGAGCTAACTAGCTGAAAATACTTTTTAATTACTTTAATATCACCTGAATAATTCTTAGTATAAAAGTAACACTTGGGGGCAGATTTACTAAGCGTCGAAGTGAAAATTAAAAAAATTTGAATTTCAAAGTAATTTTAGGGTACTTTGACTATAGAATAGGCCATAATTTGTTTCGAATTGAAAAAATTTGACCATTCAAAAATCCAAGTGCTGTCTCTTTAAAATTGCTATTTTAGCCTATGGGGGACTTCCTATACCCTTTTAGCAGTGTTTTTGAAAATTTCTGAAATTTCTGATTTCTTTCTGAAAATCGTTCAAATCGTTTGAATTCAATCATATGATTCAAACTATTTTTATTTGATCGAAAATGGATCTATTCAATTGAAAACAGTCCATTTTTGATAAAAGAACCCCAAAAATTTGATGGTCAAATCTCGAAGTTTTTTCACTTGAAATTCGACCTTTAATAAATTTGTCCCTTGGGGCAGATTTATCAAGGGTGGAAGTAAAAATTTGAATTGAAAAAAATTTGAATTTCAAAATAATTTTTGGGTATTTCGACTATCGAATAGAACAAATTTGATTTGCATTGACAAATTTTGATTTGAATTGAAAAATTCATCCGTTTGAAAATCGAAGTCTCTTTAAAAAATTCAATTTCGACCCTTAAACCTGCCAAATTGCTGTTTTATCCTATTGGGGGACAAAAAAAATCCCATATTTTATATGCATTTAGATATACAATCACTCCATGGACCTGGTGGATTAGATTCTGCAATCTTTAAGGAGTCTTTTTGATATTTTTTACAAAATCTCAATTGAACGATTCGAAAGATTTTCATTTGATCGAAAATGGTCCATTTTAGATCGAAAAAACACTTCTAAAAAAATTTTGAAGTTTTTTCACTTCGAAATTCAACCCTTGATAAATCTGCCCCTAACTGTTCCTTTTCTCAAAGAGATTGACATTTTCTAGAGGCACTCTAGAGGTACAAATGCTATTGTTTTATCATTAAAAGGTAAGTTTTCATTCACATTAACATTTAACATGATGCAGAAACTGATACAGAAACATGCCAAGACATTTTGTTGCTCTCCATTCTCTGTTGGTTTTGTAATAATTTTTTTATGTTCCATGGTCATCCATTTTGGAAATGAACAGTAAAAAATCTAGCCTTCTGATAAACCTTTTTCTTTAAGAACCCTTAAAAACAGAGGAGATTTTAAGTTTCAAATAGTAGGACAAAAATAGAAAAGTTATATACATGTTAAATATTTACCTTTTTGGGGGCAGTGCACAGTCTTACAATGGTAATGCTGGACAGGTTGACAGGCTGGCAGAAAAAAGACAACACATGAAAGAAATTCTATTGCGTTTACAATTCTACTTCGGTCTATTAGCTAAACTGCTGTATATGCACTCAAGCATTACTTTTATAACATATTCCAGAGAATCATTTATTCCTGTTTATAAATAAAATATATTTTTAAATTACATTTTTAAATCACAAATTATTTATTTCTATTTGTACCTTCTGGCATACTTGCATCATAAAAATATTTATCTGCTCTTTGATTACAAAGGATAGGTACTAATCCATGAAAAGTACATACACTGGGACATAGAAAGATTTCCATATTACCATTACTTTAGCAGATGGTATTGGCGCAGGTCATTTTTTTAAGTGTGAATGCATTTGTTAAGTGTGAAATTTTTGACACTATGTTCATCAGTGAGTCTGTTGTTAAAAAAAAAATCATCCCTATTGTGTGCAGTGGATTTGAAAGAAAAGGCCTATCGAAATTCTAGAAGTAGGCCCCACCACTAACTTGCTCTGAAACAGAACAGCAGAACAAAAATGCGACAGAGCAGAAGAGTGCAGACAGCACAGAACAAAGAAGATACCAAAAAAATGTTATAATAAACCCAGTCCTGACGAAACCAATAATCTGACCAAGCACTGGCATTATGTTGTTTCTAACAGCTGGCTAGAATTCACCATGGGTTGAATTTCTATCTACATCTGTGGACCTGTTGTAATCTGATAGAGATTGAGATGAAAATCAATATAACGCTCTAGTTCTTTGGTTGATTGTTAGACTGAATTATTATTAACTGAACTTTCCACTGGTACTATATGTGTTACTTACGGTCATGACTTATGGTTAGTTTGCAAGGATCTTTACAGACAAACTGTGGCTGGCATGGATCTTTGTATACAACCTGCTTCTGACATGGATCTTTGTAGAGGACTTGTGGCTGGCAGGGATCTTTGCAGATGACTAGTGGCTGGCATGGATCTTTGCAGACAACTTGTGGCTGGCATGGATCTGGGCAGTAAGTCTTCTGCTGGCAGTGGCTGCGTCCGCCTTTGACTCCAGACATGACTGGTGTTTTGTTCAGTATTATGTTCTGATACACTTGGAGACACTTGAATTACCTAAGATATGTTTGTTTGAACTGAAGTGGTTCCTTTTATATATATATATATACAGTATATCAACATATACACATTCTTCAGCTGTCTATAAAATTAATCATTTAGTTTACAGCATTATGTGCATTTCTTTGTGTAATTGTTTTACAAGATAAATAACAATAAATATAGGAGTAGTTATTAAACAAAATAATGACATGGTATTTAACGACTAGAGGATACATACCAGCATTCTTGGATGAATATATCAGTTGCTTTTGCCAAAATATTGTGTGGTCTCAAAACACTGTTAAATTACAGTATGTGTAAACTAAGAAAATTAGCAAAAAGGCAAACATTATGACATGATGCTGTAGACTATTTTAGGCAGTGCCCTCCTTACCACTTGTATCTGGTTTTGGTGTATTTGTATGTTAGTTTATATATGTTCAGTGTAGACAACTATTAGATGTACAAGGCTGCAGAAAGTGTGGATGTTTTAAAAATACGTGTTAATAGTATGTTAATAGTTGTGGGGAAGGTGAAGCGGGATTTCTACATATGACATGGTCATGTCCACAGATTCGATCTTACTGGGTCTCCATTGTGAAATACATGTCAGATGAATTGGCCTTTCCGGGCCCATGCTCACCAGAAATCTGCCTGCTGGGACTTGTAGATGAAATAGTTCCACTTAACAGGTTCAGGTTATTAGTCTGGGCTCTCCTGTTTTATGCAAACAAACTACTGAGGACAAAATGGATGGCCCCTCAACCTCCCACGAAGCAGGCATGAATTCAATTGATCAACAAAACACTCCCGCTGATCAAGGTGGTTGAGGATGTCCGGGAAAATTCGAACAGATTTGGTAGCCCTGGCTAGATATAAACCCTGCTCTGGGCCCTATATAAATAGATGTGTACTTGAGCCTCAGCTATAGAAAATCCATAGAGAGTCCCCAATTTAACAGTCATGGTGGTCCCACCCACTGAGCTACTAACATTAAGGGTAGCATGAAACATTTTACATATGCGCTTAAGTATATTGTGTAAATTTAAATTATTTTTGGTATCTTCTATCACTTGTATTATTAAAAACATAAATAAAAACTATAAAAAAATTATGTTAATAGTAATAATAATAATAATACTAATAATACCATAACTGCATATTTATATGGGTTCTGTTATCTGGAATGCTTGGGACCTAGGTTTCTGGATACAGTGTCTTTTCATAATTTGGAGCATCCAAATCAGTTACATATATTGGAGGCTTCAGCCACAAGGCTAGTTCAGAAAATTGTGGACCCATCTGACTACACGTGACTGGTATGGCTTGGAGCATTTGTAGAAATTCTTTCAGACAATTGTAAAGCAAGTCAAATACCTTCTGAAAGCAGAGCATTTTCCCATAATTTCTAATTTCCCTGTTATACCCACTGCCATAACAGCAGTGTCAAAAGTAATCACTAATGCACATGTACTGTTTGTGGCAGGTGTCGGTATTGCTAGGCAGGGATCATCTGGTGATAATTCTCACATAAACACATTCCTCGAATTAACTCTGCCCAATAATGCTGGCATCAGCCAAAGCCAGAGACTGTCAACAATCTCCGTGGAAATTCCATAAGCATAGTCAATTTTTTTTGTTTATACATTTGACGGGGTAAAAGATTCTCTCATCACTATGATGGCAGATAAAATACTGTATATACTGGCCTCCTCTAATAAGTAACAGAAGTAAAATTTTAATACTGTACTATAATTAATACTAAAATCTACTATACTTCAACACAAGTTCATACATGGAATTTATGAACATTTAATACACAATATGTATGCAAACTATTTTGTATACAGGAATGCTGTTATGAGACAATGATTGTGAGGGGTTAAAAGTACCATATTTTCTATCTTGTATAGTCCAGTAAGTCCTGTCAGTTATTTGCTAATGAAATCAGAGTCAGAATTGTGGGTTCTGGATGCATAGTTGGCCAAAGGGACATAAAGGAGTGATTTACATGTCTCCTCCCATGATGCATTATGGGAGAATTAAAACTCTCATTTTTGATATCTAGGCAGTGCTATGTGTATGGCATGAGACAAGTAAATACCTTCTGATTTCAGAAGGCTTCACTTTGCGGGTATATTTATTAAACAAGACTTTCTTAAACTTAAAATTATTTATTTTTCTAATTTTTCATATTTTATTCTGGAGGTCATGTCAAAATATATAATTTAATATGATTTTGGAAACTTAGAAAACAGTGTAAAAATGAAAGGAAACAACATTTTTTGGTAAAAAATGTCACATTAAACTACTCCCAGTTTTAAAAATGTTTATAGATATATAGTCAAGATCTAGCAGCAATAGATGGCTCCTGAACAATTACAGGAACAACAAAGCAATGTCAAATGCTGCATCAAAGTTTGGATGCTGGTCACATATTTTCTAACAATAATGGGGAAATCTAAAAAGTTATAAACATACTCTGCTAACAAGTTTAAAGAGAAAGAAAGGTTAATACTGATTTCACCTCTCATTGGATTGTTTTACTTATGCAAAAATAAAACTATACAAACTATTTGCAATAAAGGAAACTGGCAAAAGTTTATGTGAATGTATGTAAAAATGTATGTGAAAAATAGCTAACAAACATCACAGTTTGAAAATTGTCAGAATTTTAAGATATTTTGAATATATTTGAGAGGCTCACACATGCACATGAATATTTTTATTTACTTAAAAAAGATTAATGACTGACAAAGCAGTTCCCCTAAGCATCTGATTTAAATTCCCAGGTAAGATCAATGCCTTGAGTAGTGAACATATTAC
This sequence comes from Xenopus borealis, assembly GCA_024363595.1. Lineage (NCBI taxonomy): Eukaryota > Metazoa > Chordata > Amphibia > Anura > Pipidae > Xenopus > Xenopus borealis. The sequence goes on from CM044443.1 coordinate 48,345,870, forward strand.
TCTTAACTGTTGCTTTGAAATCTTATTTGCCACGACCACGACTGCCCTTTATACATAATTACTTCTACAACAGTGCATTTAGGTCTTCATGAACATCCTCAGCAAGTTTTCCATCCTCTGTTGGTTTCATTGTTCATGGGATTCTTAGCACTGAGGTGGACTATAGATTGCTCTCTGATCCTTTCAGATAGGTCTCCAGGATTATAGAGGACCATAATTATTCATTTTCAATGACTATTTTTTTTATTGTCTTTATGTATATATTTATTGTGTGCATGGTTGGGGCTTCATCCTGACCTGAGTCAGAATATTAAAGAGCATATTTTTCACTCACTGCAAAGTGCAATTTTGAGGTTGCACCTCTTACTTTGGCCTGTATTTTTTCTATTTGTTGTAATACCTTGCATCAGTCATCATGCTTTTTTTCTTTAGAGTTCTTTAGAGACTTGTGCCCAGAATCCATTTTTATCATATAATGGCATGTGAAACAGCAGTAAATGGCACAGTGACCATAGTGCAGTGACCCACAGCAATAAATGATACAGAGTTCCCTAGCATAAAACAGTAGTGTAATTTAGAGGTCTATATGGCAAGGTGATACTATCCTCTATATGGTTTTAAAAACCATGTGTTGACTAAATTAAAGTCATCGGTGTACGCCTTTTAATATCATGTTTACAATTATCCAGATATTGTGGGGAGATTACATTGTATTATGGGTTACGGTTGAATTATGACTGAATGTGCACTTTGCACACTATGGCTGCCTTTGTAAATGACCCTTAAGTGTATTAAGTATTGTTTCAGTACAAACAAGAATTGCATCCATTTTAGTGCATCTGCCCTTAGAGCTGCATTCATAAATGACCTCTTTTTGCTGTTTCTACATTTTGTCTTTACACATCACACACAATATTTTAATCAAATATTTCACCCAAGAATTTTAATATTTCCTCTGTTTTAACACTGAGTCATGTTTTTGTTTTAATAACTACCCCTATATTTATTGCCTTTATTCCTCTTGTAAAACAATAAATTCAAACTATAAATTGCATGATTAGCTTTACAGACAACTGAAGAATGTGTATATGTGGATATATATAAAGAAGTTGCTCCAGATCAAACAAACATATCTCAGGGAATTTCCAAGTTTCTCAGAAGATACTGCTGAACAAAACACCAGCCATGTCTGGAGTCAAAGGAGGTCGCAGCCAGTGCCAGCAGAAAACTTACTGTGCAGATCCATGCCAGCCCCAAGTCGTTTGCAAAGATCCATGCCAGCCTCAAGTCATCTGCAAAGATCCATGCCAGCCTCAAGTTGTCTGCAAAGATCCATGCCAACTAACCATATGCCATGACCGTAAGTAATATACAAATACAGCAACAGAAAAAGTTCAACTTGCAATATGTGGGCCTAAATACAATCTAAGAAACATATACTTTACATTAATAGTTATCATCTCTTTTAGGTAAGAATGTGTTAAATATTTCTGACAAATTTTGAGACAAGAACTATTTAGAATTATACTCTTTAAGAATGCAATTTAGACAGAAAAGAAAACAAAAAGACAAACCACTGAGTAATGCAAAACAGCTGCTAAAAGTAAAAAAATGCCTGTGATTATTTAGATTTTTTTTGTTTTATGGTGTATCCATTTCTATCTCAATGTCTGCCTTCAACTTCATTTCTGTGCTCTTTCACTTTTCTATCCAGTGTCATTTTTGTTTTACTATTCAGTTTTAGCATTTCAAACTAAATGAACCCTAAAAATTGGTTGTCCTGATATCAAATCCCAGTGTATGTGCTTCTCATGGACTTGTACCTATCATGTAAGCAAATAAGTGTTATGATATAAACAGATCAGAAGGTGCAAATATTAAATATTTCACTAAGTGATTGCCTGCTGTCTAATATTATATGCCATTATTTTATATATATATATATATATTTTTTTTTTTTTTTTTATTTAACCATAATTACAAATTTTTTGGATAATGTAATAAAATTAATTATATACCTGAGAATATACACAGTAGTTAAGCTGATAAACTGAGGAAGAATAATAAACTCAGTAGAGTGTTTTTCAATTGTAATGTTTTTATTCCAGCCTGCCAACCTGCCCAGCATTACCATTGCCAGGATGTGCATTGTACCAAAAAAGGTAAATATTTACCACATACTGTATTTTTATGTAGAGGAGATAAAATATTGATTGAGTCTTCCCTATATTTACAGTACAGACAAGCTATGCATGTATGCATTTTGATATATGAGCTTTTGTATTTTGATAGCTACAGTTGCTAGCATCACTGACAAAGTAAAAGGCTAGACAGGAGGACAGAAAAAACATTTTACAAAAACTATAGAAAAATGAAGACCATTTGCAAAATGTCATAAGGGTATTCTGTCATTATTTTTATAGTGTCATTTTTATTCCTAAATTACACTGTTTACACTGTAAATAGTTCACTCTACCATATAAAATTTCATCCCTAACCCAAGTGTATTTTTTAGTTGTTATATTGGTGTGATGCATTTTGAAAAAAACATGTTTTTCCATGACAGTATCCCTTTGACTTGTTTTTGTGTTTCTACAGTTCACTAAAGGTTAATATAAATGCAAACTAACCCTTTAATGATAGCATACACACATTGCACTGCTCCTCACTTTATAGTATAAGGACTATTCCAGAGGTTTTCCAAACTTTGAAGTATGAAATTGAGATATTAGTTCTCTAATACTTAAGGACACCAATCCTGAATAATGACTTGAGAGGTCTTTAATAACATTTCTGTGTAGTAGAATATAGATTATATGGCTAGATAACAGATATAGTTACATTTCTGAATGTATAAATATGTACAGTATGTGCTATGTATTGTGTTCTAAATTATGTTTTATTTCTCAACAGTTCACTATGACCCTTGCCATCCTTGCCAATGTTATAGAAAGCACTGAGTATTCCAACCTTTTGAGCAGGACCTAAGAATTGCATCAGTCCAACAAATGCCTTCATTTTTCCAAAGCCTCTACTGTTTGCTTATTCTGTCATAGCAGTATTGTTAGTACTAAATTGCTTGCCTCCTGGATTTATCTATCCTGCTGTGGATATTAATGTTACATTAAATTGTTTCACTTTGGCTCAGTTTGGTTTGTATTTTTAATTATGACTGGTATGTTTATGCACTTAGAAACAAAGATAACAGATATGTCTAAATAGTCCTGCAAGGAAACTATTTGCTCTGTAAGGATATGCAGAGCTGCCCTTTCTGGTCATAAAATAAAAAACAACACGCACCTACCTGTCCAACATCTCATTCCCAAGCCAAGTGTATTAATAAGATGTCGGTCTTCCTTTTGTTGTTATAACAGCCTCTACAATTTTCAGATGGCGTTCCAGTAGATTTTGGAATATTGTTAGTGGGAATTGCTTCCAGCATTCATCTACAGGAGCTCTAGTGAGGTCGGATAAGATGTTGGGAGTAAGGATTGACGCATAGTTGGGTATCAATTCATTCTACAGGTGTTCATATTGACTGAGGTTAGGACCATGTCCTAGTCATGTTCTTCCATACATATTTATTAAGCATGAGCATGGGGCAAAAGGCCTTCCCCAATCTGTTGCATCAAAATAAGAGACACAGAATTGTTAAGAATGTAATTGTAAGTTGTAGATCTTAAGGAATACTGCCATGGGAAAACATGTTTTTTTCAAAACACATCACAAAACACATTCAATTCTGCATTGAAATCCATTTCTGAAAAGAGAAAACAGGTTTTTTTATATTTGATTTTGAAATCTGACTTGGGGCTAGACATATTGTCAATTTCCCAGCTGCCCCAAGTCATGTGACTTGTGATCTGATCACTCACTTGAAACTTCTATCACTCTTTACTGTACTGCAAGTCGGAGAGATATCACCACCTCACCCCGCCAGCAGCCTCACAACAGAACAATGGGAAGGTAATCAGATAACAGCTACCTAACACAAGATAACAGCTGCAAAACCCATGTCCCACTGTGGTCATTCAGTTACATTGAGAAGGAAAAACAACAGCCTGCCAGAAAGCAGTTCCCTCCTAAAGTGCTGGTACAAGTCACATGACCAGGGGCATAGCACCCTGTACTTCCTTGAGAATTGCGATGCTCTGTATAGGGATCACTAACATTTCTTTATACCTGAAAGTACAGTGATAAAAGTGCAATTTCAGAAGAGATTGCCATTTTGCTCCCTAGAATACAGTTTTTTCAGAGATGACGTATGACAAAAATTGACTTTGCTAATTGATGCATGGCACTGAGAGAACTGTGTACCTAATGCCTGGTCTGGAGGTGACAGGAAAGACTAAGCACTGCCTAGAACAACTACAGTAGAACCCCCATTTTACATCCTCTGATTTTAAGGTTTCCCTCATTTTCCATTGTTGCTTTGTGGTCCCACCTCTATATTATGCATAATACATTTCCCGGATTTTACACCATTTTGTTCTGGTCCCCTGAAAAACATAAAATGGGGGTTCTACTGTATATGGAAGAACAAGGATTGCATTTCAATTTACCTTTAATGAATGCAACTGCACTTGTGGACATAAGTTACCCATATAGTGTGGAGATTGTTTAGCATATAAAGGTTGAAAGATTCCCTGCTTACCTTAAAGGAACAGTAACACCAAAAAATGTAAGTGTTTTAAAGTAAAGAAAACATCATGTAGTGTTGCCCTGCACCTTTAAAACTGATCTGTTTGCTTCAGAAACACTACTATAGTTCATATAAACAAGCTGCTAAGTAGCAATGGTGGAAATTGAATAACGGCTCTATGGCACAGGATAAATAATGGATAACAGATAACATTATGTTCTACAGAGCTTATCTGCTATCTGCTGTGTAACTTGAGCCTTTTCTCCTTTGAATGGCTGCCCCCATGGCTACACAGCAGCTTATTTATACCAACAATAGTAGTGCTTATGAAGCAAACACTGAAGTTTTACCAGTGCTGGGCAACACTGCCTTCTATTGTTAGTAGTTTAAAACAATTTCATTTTTTGATGTTACTGGTCCTTTAAAAGAAGCAATTTCCATCACCAATATTCTTAATCTAAAGCAGAGCAGCCCAACCATTTTTGTATGTTCTGTATGTTTATAAATCACAAGTTTATGGTTGTGAGAGTATGTATAGTCAATCAGGTGCTTATTTTTTATTACTCTAGTTGACCTAAACCTGTCATTGATCAGTATGATTAGCTTTTTCTGTTAGAATAGTGCAATCAAACGTCTAATATATTGTTAATGGAAAAGGCAATTCTTAATTAAAAAAATGCTACCTCCCACATGGGATTTTCTTTGCGAAAACAAGGTCATTCAAATATAAGAAGGTTTATTACAAATATATTGCTTAAATTAATGCAAGCATAAAAAAATCATCTTTTATGAACAGGCCCTTGGAGGCACTAATGCAATGGAATCTGTGTATGTTTCATGTTATATCATCAGAATGAGTAGTATAGAATTCCTGTACATACAGGTACTATTAAATTCAGTCTATATAGAATAATAATTCTGTTTCTATAATAGTGAAAATAAAGATAAACTTGCTATATTTTCTTATTCAGTGTTAATTCTGTATATATGGACATACATATAAAATTATTTACTAACATTTAAGTAAAACATATACTTGTACTGTGGCAGTCACACACATACACAAGACATTAGAAGATTACAAATCAGGAGCTTTCACTGATAATGAACTTACAGGTATGGGATCTGTTGTGTTTTGATAGCCGAGGATAAGCAGAGTAGAATAGCAGTGCTTTATTAGCAGGCTCAAGCAGCCATTATACAACATTAACTTCAACTCTAGCACCTTAAGCAGTATAGAGTACTGGTCATACACAGTGACATCTACAGTCCATTTGTATAAACACCGCATATCCCCCCTATAGTAGGAAAGCATTTGGGCAAATGTAATAAACAACAACAATGCATCTTAAAGCAATAATATACATTCTTCACATGACATAGTCCTTGGTCCATGCAGGTAGTTTTCTAATTCTCTCAGTATGCCTTATAGCTTCACTTTCTTCAGGCCTATTGCAGTTGGCATCAGGAATAGGAAAATGTCCTTCATAAAATGAAGCTTCTCCAAAGTCATACCTAGCAGGCGCAAAACGACTTGCTTTGCATATGCGTCCATCAGATAGTTCATATGTGTATGGTCCTCTCTGGCATCTTACTTTAAGTGGTGTAGTTAATTTAGATTGTCCTTGTTTCAGTATTACTGGTTTCCTAATTATGACTAATGTTCCTGGCTGAAAGTGCGTTTCTCTTGCACCACATTTGTCAGTATAAGCCTTGCAATTGGCTTGTTGACGTTTAACAATGTCAGCAGTAGACGATTTTATAGGAACAGTATTTTGTGGAAGTTTGATGTCTGCAACATGTAACTTAGTGCGTATCTGTCTGCCATGTAGTAATTCAGATGGAGATACTTGGGTTGTTGCATGGCACGTTGCTCTGTAGTTATGTAGGAACTGTTCTAAATACTTTCCAAGATTTCCCAGTAAGATTTGCTGTCTGTAGTGCTTCTTTCAGACTTCTATTGAATTGCTCAATTTCTCCATTTGCTTGTGGATAATACACTAAAGATTTCCAATGTACAATATTCCTCTCTCTCATAAAGAATTCAAACTTAGATGAGACAAACTGTGGTTCCTTGTCTGATATTTACACCTTTGGATTACCTCCTCTGCTGAAGACTGTAGACAGAAATGTTATCACTGTATCTGATGTTAAATGAGAAACAAATTCAATTTCATGCCATTTACTGTAATAGTCTATAAGAGTTATAGCAAATCTGCAGTCTATATATATAATCTATCAATAGCAAGTTTTTCCCATGCTGAATCAGGAAATTGTACTTGCTGAAGTGGTGGTGTATGTGTGATAGCTGTTTTTTCATGACAAGTAACACAAGAATGAATGGCAGTTACCACATCTGCATCCATTACTGCCCACCAGTATAGTCTTAGGGGCAGATTTACTAAGGGTCGAATAGTTTTTTAGCCCTCCAATTCGACTGCGAATATTTTGCAAATAAATATTCACCAAAATCTAATAAAATATTCGCTGGTTTTGAGCGCACTTTCGACTATTCACCAGAATCCTACAATCGAACGATTCAACGAAAAGTCGCAGAAAAAACGCTCAAATATTCGCCAAAATCATACGAATTGAACGTTCAAAGTGTTCGATCGTACGATTGAAATTCGGCTTCCCATAGGCTTCTATTGCAATTCGGTAGGTTCAATCTGGCGAAGTAGGCAGTCGAATAAAAATTTAAAGGGCAAGTTCTTTGACTGGAAAATAGTTGAGCTCCTGAATAAATATTTATTTGACCAATTCGATCTATTCGATGCACCCGAATAGTCTATATTCGATGGTCAAAAATACTTAATTTGCATATTGTAATAGTCGCACGATCGAATTGAGACTATTCGAGACTATTTGCGCGAATATTCAAATCCTTCACACGAATTTAGTAAATCTGCCACTTAGTCTTTGTTTTGTACATACAATTCCTTGATGAATTTTTCTCTCAAGGTCTATGGTACCAGTAAGCGGTGAGCTCCACGGACAACACAGCCATCTACTAAGGACAGTTCGTGTCTAATTCTGTAGTAAGGTTGAAGACTGAGTTTCTTCTCAGCATTTGGACATTTTCTTTGTAAGATGTCCCATAGTTTTACTTGAATTGGACATGTGAGGCAAGTTTGCTTAAAACCAGCAGCTGTAACTGTAGATGATAATATATCAGTCAATGTTACAACTTGTCCTTGTTCAAACTTTTAAAAATGATTTATTATTTCTCTATAATAATACAGTGACTTGTGCTTAATCCTTACTAAGATTAATCCTTATTGGAGGCAAAACAATCCTATTGTGTTTAATTAATGTTTAAATTATTTTCTAGTAGACTGAGCATTCTGGATAACAGGTCCCATAACTGTACCTTAAACCAGGCCTATTGCTGGCTGTAGAAACTGCTCCGCTTCCAGTCAGTTTAAGTCCTGGTACAGCTGCACAGGTCTTGGCTAGGATGCCGAATGTATCCTTCCAGGATTGGCTAGGATTCAGAATGACTCCTTCCATTGCTGCACAATGATTGGACAAACTGTTGGGCGAATCCCTCAAGCCTATCCAATCTGTGTTCAGCTGTACCAAGACTTAAACACTGAGATGGTAGCTACAAGCAGCAGGCTTGAAATAGCTCTTTGGTTCAGGTCAGAAACTCTAAGTGGGGTGGGGGAGCAAGTACCCTTCCTTACCCCTATTTGTGTATGCCCATATCTGAGATGATATTGTATACTGTATGAAATGCCTTAATACATGGAATAGAGAAGGAACTGGATTTGAAGTGAGTGGTGCCAATTAAAGGGGTTGTTCACCTTTGAGTGAACTTTTAGTATAATGTAGAGAGTGATATTCTGAGACAATTTGCAATTGGTTTTCATTTTTTATTGTTTGTGGTTTTATAGTTATTTAGCTTTTTATTCAGCAGCTCTCTAATTTGCAGTGTCAGCAATTTGGTTTCTAGGGTCCAAATTACCCTAGCAACCCTGCATTGATATGAATAAGAGACAGGAATATGAATAGGGCAGGGACTGAATAGAATGATGAGTAATAAAAAGTGGCAATAACAATACATTTGTAGCCTTACAGAGCATTTGTTTTTAGATGGTGTCAGTGACCCCCATTTGAAAGCTGCAAAGAAACTGAAGAATTTGCAAATCATTAAAAAACTATGAAAAAGAAATAATGAAGACCAATTGAAAAGTTTCTTAGAATTGGCCATTCTACAACATACTAAAAGTTAACTTGAAGGTGAACCACCCCTTTAAGTAAATTAAAAGTTCCACTACCTAACTTTAGCCAGCTGGTGAATACCACAAGTACATGGCTTCATCAGCTTTAGAAAAAGAAAAGACATTGATATTGTCAGAGTGCACTGATTCATTTGCTTGGGATTATTTATGGGTACTAATGTGATGTTATATTTAGTGAGTATGAATCAAGGCTTCATAAGGAAAATATTCATTAGTACACTCAACAGTAACGCAGGAAATTCCAGCACATTTATTGTCCTGCATAAAACGGATGACTGTTTTTCAAAAGCCTACAGTATTTTTGTCTTTCAAGTCTCCATGGAGAATCTTGGGTATCAAAACTAAACTTTGTAGTGCTTAGCTATGTTTGTGTTTTCCCTTCATATTGAAAACTAAGGGGGTTTATTTATTAAACTTCGAGGGGCAAATTTATCAAGGGTCGAATTTGAAAAACTTTGAATTCAGAAATACCAACTAAAATTAAATCTAGGTTTTTGTTTGGTCGAATAGGTCTGTTTTCAGTCGAATAGGTCCATTTACGATCAAATTCAAATCGTATGAATCGAAGTAATAGCACATTCGGTTGAATTTGATTCAAAGTTTTACCAAAAAAAACCTTAGATTTTTCAAAGTCCACCAATTGACTTCAAATAGGGTCTAAGAGACCCCTATAGTCATAGATACATTTCAAAATTAGAATTTTTTAATTTTTGCAAATTTGGACTATTCCCTAGGCAAAGTACACAAAAATAGCTTGAAATTCAATTTTTTTTAATTAAAATGTTCACATTGGCCCTTGATAAATCTGCCCCCAAATGTTTAAACCTTAAAAAAAGTCAAGTTCTAATTTTTTGAGATTTATTATAATCCAATGCTACAGAAAGCCCAAATTAAAAAATCTGCCATCTCAGACTGGCCGAGGTCCTGTATACACCTGTACGTCAATGGGAGAAGCACCTATCTCAATTTGAAGTGTTCGTGGTCTGTGCTGGTTTTAGCCTGAAACTTCAACTTTTTCGGGGTTTCTGGGGAAAAGCTCAAAAAATTTGAATGATTCAGGAAAAAGCCAGAAAATTCAAGCAATTCCGGTTTTTGCTTGATTTTATCTAGTTTTCTTGTAATCTGATTAAATCAAGTTTTATTTAACTATTATATATAGTTAAAATTGGGCATGGGATTTTGGTTGTGGTTTTTTAAATAAAACCAAAAATATCCTAAGTGTTAAAAGTATTGTAGCCTGATCCTTTGCTGTTAAATGAATGCATTGCAAGCTAGTTATAGATATTTTATAGGTTGTCCTAAGTAAATTTAAACCATGGTACCACACTTTAATCAATATAACTAGATAACTATACCAATTAAACTGGAAAAGATAAATACTGTAGCATGTTTGTATTCAAAAAGGCTTGAAAGGGCATCACATAAATTCTAGCTTGCCATTGATCAAAAAATCTAGTGGGTGATGTCAGGGACCTGCCAGAACCAGATATTACATTTCTCAGTTGCTCTTTGATATAGTTAAGTAATAACCTTTCCATGATCTGGTATACTTTTAAAGTACACCCCACACTGCTCCTCAGCATATACAATTATTTGCCAAACACATATATTTAGAAAGGCCTTGGAGGAGGCCGAAACGTTAGTCTTTCATACAATAAACACATTTTGTTTTGTTTAAGACCTGAGAGTGCGGACCCTTCTTCTTGGATAGTATTGTTTTTTGTGGACACTGCACCCAGGCATATCTACTCTACGTGTCGACTCTATGTGGGAGGTATATATATATATATATATATAATTTCTACAAACTTTGTTAAAAATAAATATATGCACCCTTTTGCAAAACAATCCACTCATGGATATGTTCCAAGACCATGGTTGAATATCACAAGAACTATTGTATGCAAGCACTCAGTGTGCCCTTTTTAGTAGTGATGACTACAGTTTTATTAAAGTTGATTCAACAAAACATTCAACAAAATTTAGGGGCAGTATGAGAAATATATAATACATATTTTTTACTGATAGAATTATTTTGTTATACTAATTTTCGTTGTGTAGAAAAAGTTAGTTCTTTCATTGGATAGTTAGCCAGTCCAGCTTTTTGACCTGTGCTAGATTCCAACCATCAACAGGGAAGCCATACTCCTTCAGCCCAACATTGCAAGTGTTTTTGTTCATAATTACAGTTTCAGCTAACAGCTGATTTGGAGCTGGTTGGTGTTTGTGACACAGCATTCAGGCAAATATGTTCCTATTTAATGTGGACCTAAATGTACTGTTTTTATACTTGTTATAATAGCACAGAATCACACAGAATGTGGCAACTGTATTAATACATCTTTTATCATCAGTCATTCTGCACAACAGGGAAGTTGTTAATCCTTATTAATACTTATTATAGTTGTTGTGACAACACCTACACTTAATTGGTCGTATTCAGAAACATCTTGTAAACTCTTGTTGCTCATGTATGACAACTAGTAACACGTGTCACAGTACTAGCTCTAGTATATAAGCAAGCTTTGAGACATCTAAACCCATTCAGAGATTCTCTCAGTTTGATTTATCTTGGTAGAAAGAGCGTTACTAATTCAAGGACCATCATGTCTGGAGTCAAAGGAGGACATGGACAACAGAGATCCCAATGCCAGGATCCTTGCCAAAAGCAATCTCTATGCTATGATCCATGTCAAAAACAAACTCAGTGCTATGATCCTTGCCAGAAACAAAATGTTTGCCAAGACCGTAAGTACTGCTTGGGATAAAGGGAGAAATATTATATAGCAGAGGAGATTTTCAGTTAAATCCCTCATTTGGTCTGGGCCTCCGTTAGTATATACCAAGGTTTCAGATATATGAAAGCACTACAATATTAACTAACTACATAGTTTGGGAGCATCTAATATATATAGAGACACTGGATACAGAACATCCTTATATAAACATTTTTCTTTTTCTCTCAGCATGCAAACCTGCACATCAATGCCATGGACATACCCAAGGTGAGAAAAGATTTTTACCCTTTTACTCAGTAAATTCCATGAATATGGTATCTTTTACCTGCTAGAAATATTACAAAGCAAACTTTCACAACTCAGAGGTCCCTTCTTCAGAATGACAGTTTGCTTTGTAATATTTCAAAAGTGTTAACCATGTATTGCACTGGTGCAACTCTTGTTTGTAACTAGCATTTACATAATTTAACAAAAACTTTTTAAGAACAGGGTTATTGATATTTAAAATATTGAAAGTATATAAAGTCTTCTCACGCTGATCCAATGATTATACAATTGATTCTCATTCAGGGTGCTTCACACGAATAAAAATACTGTTCCATATAAGAACTTGAGCTTGGCTCACCTGAACAGTCATGCTAACAAGGATCTAAATATTTTTTGAGAATAATGAGACTAAGGGGCAGATTTATCAAAAGTTTTTTTAAACTCCCATTACTTCGAGATTCAAATTAAAAAAGACCAATCAAAATTTATTAAAAAACTTTTCGAATTGCAGGTGAATAGTCCGTTTTCAAATTAATTGACTTGACGGTTTAGTGCATTTGATCGAATTCGAATTGAACGATCGGCCCCAAAAAAATTAAATTTTTCAAAGTCCACTAAATGACTCCATATAGGTCCCCCATAGGCTGTTCGGCAGGTTTTAGATAATACATCTAATTTTTTTTTTACATAATACATTTAAATATTCGAATATTCAATTTTTTTTGGGGGAAATTTCCTTAGTCAAAGTACTCTAAAATTAGCTCGAAATTCGAATTTAAAAATCAGCCCCTGTGTGTTAAACATTCAGAATGCACCATCATCACTATACCAGCTTTAATTTTAACCCAAGCCACGTGTAGTAAAAATATAAAACTAAATGCTTCATATTCTAACAGTTGTTTTGTCTCCACTCAGATCCCTGTAAGCCTTGCTGTCCCAATCCTTGCCAGAGTCAGGGAAAGTACTGAAGCTGCAACAATGAAAACTCTTCAGCAAGACATGTTTTACATCATTCCATTACCTGTCTGAATATCTAATCCAGCCACAGTGCCCATTCGTCTGCAATTGTTATTTGGTGATGGTTCTACATTAAATAATGAGCATTGAGACATTTTTGCATTGTACTTCTTCTACTTGAATGCCCTGTCTATTAAGAAGATCTAATATAACCTAGCTGTCAGGGCCGGATTTACATAGCGGTTGCTCAAATTTACATCATTGGGACGGAGCAATGGCAATTGGCACATGTGAAATTTAAATTTCTGAACCAATGTAGGTGTGGTTGGGCAGCATGCTGCCCCCTAAAATCCTGCCGCCCTAGGCCCGGGCCTATGCGGCCTCTCCACAAATCCGGGCCTGCTAGCTGTAAATAGTAGTAGTCTCTCAGCCCACAAACAGCCAATGTCTGCAGCTTTGGTAATAGTGCTAAATGTTGCTTATCTTTGTGCCACAAACTTTCCTATTTAATTGTGGTATGAAGGTGTGTTTTCTGGACAGTAGGTCTACAACTATAGTGTCTCTAGGAAAACTACACTGTTGAATCCTCAAATAGAGTTCAAATACTTTGGGTACCAGTGGTTCGTAAATGGTTAAACTATTTTAATAATATAAATACAATGTCAATAACAGTACAATTACCATTGTTTTCAAAGGCATATAAAACAGCTTCTTACATTCTAGAAGACTTAGAGAGATTATTTATACTTCTATAATTATACACCCCGAGACCTGCAATATGTGATCTGTCAGTGGGTTACTAGCTCCATTAACAATCCTTAAAACTTTTGACAACTTGGTTCCCATGATATAACTGCCTTTGACCATCTGGACATTTGGATCTAGTGCTATATTGTTGAGTCCTTAAACACTATTTACCATATGTAATAAAAGGCACTAAGTTTGCCCAGGATCAGTAACGGTTACCAACCAATAAGATGTCTGCTTTTAAGCAGGTGACCAGTAAATGCTACTTGCTGATTGGTTGCTATGGGTTACTGCTCTTGAGCAAACTTAGTACCTTTTATTACATAACCCCCAATGTTCACTACGAAAACTTGGGCCATATCTACCCCAGGCTATTGTGTCTAAGTGCATCCAAGAGATCACTTTAAACCATTAGCTGACCCTATGTACTGTGTTGTGGAGTTGGCATAAGCTTGTCAGTCATATGGGTCATCAAATGTATTTTTCAGGAATTACTATTTACTCAGGTTATCCTAAGCTCTTCCACAAATATTGTCATAGGAACATATTCATGCTGCATATTTATATCAAGAAGCATACTCATATTTAAAGGCTGTAAGCAAAAATAATACACCAGGGAAGAGCTGGGCATATTTTTTTTCATTTTCTTTACCTTGATCCTGAACACTAATTTACACCATATCATCTTCTTTAACTAACATTATTTTAACTTAAGTAGCTTAATATTAAGTTTGCATGAAAAGCAGTCCTGTCCACAAAAGCAGAGAAGTAATAGTGCAAAACTATGAATTGAACTATGAATCTACCTTCCCTAGTCCTTTTTCTTACATTTTCCACAAGTGATTAGATAGATCACCCCTACACTGTTGCAATGTATGAACTGTTTAATACTGTATTTTTTTTTATTTGTACTTGTGGATTGGTAAGCCAGGGATATACCTTCAGAAATGTACAGGTGCTACAGGGACAGCTACTGTACCTATAGCAGCCCGCAAAGGTTAAAAAATGGATTTGCCTTATTGTTTTATTTACATATAAAATCACCCAGTGCATGTGCATGTCTGTGTACAATACTCACACCCTGTTTTATGGTATCAAAGAAATCATCATGGGCAGAAATCTCTTAACAATGCCTAGTATTTTGTTGTAATGTTTACTGTACCTAGTAATAAAGGACAATTTGTTATTAAACATTCTATCTTGTGACTATAAAGATTCTCATTCATCCAGGTCATGGTATATCTAACACAAGTAACTCAAAACAACTGGACTTGCTGAGAAAATCAAGATGTTTCACTGCTCATCCAAGAAGCTTCTTCAGTGAAGGGAAGTTCTCAGCATATAGGCTCTTCCAACAATCCAATCACAACGACACATTGTAACAGAGGTGACATCTGAAATTCACAGAGGTGTTGATTCTGTGTAGTTACTATGAAAGGATTACCAATGTGTCATGCAACTCCTAGACACAGGCTTCAATAGAGTATGTTTATCAGTCCTTGAAGCTCTTAAAAGGGCCTTCCTAATATTACCCTTATCATAACCTCTCTCTCCAAATAAATCATTCATGTATTTTTCCAGACTTTGGAATCAGTAGAACAGTTTCTTCTCAGTTGTAACAACTGTCCGAT
>CM044443.1:48386539-48399322 GCA_024363595.1 Xenopus borealis
TGAATGAGTAAGGGAAAAGAGGCAATCATTTTTAACCAAAGCATACTGGAAGAGGCCTTTTTTTTACGAGGAACATGGATTAAAATTTTACATTTTTGAAAACATGATGTGCTGCTGTTGTTCTATTTTAACAAGTTTTATATCCATGTTAGGTATCTAGTAATCATCACTCTATCTATAATGTTATCTCTTGAAGCCTTTCATATGATGTGACAAGTTTTTCTTAAGTATAGAGAATATTTGGTAAAGGTAAGCTCTGAATTACAGGAAGGCCATTCCCCATAGACTCCATTTTAAAGGAGAACTAAATCCTAAACATCCCAAATCTAATAGTCAAACAATTACTGTTTGCCTTTAGATCATAACAAAAGCATGCATTTGTTTTGCCCTACACGATAGAGAGCTTCTGTTAATTGTGCAAATTCACTTTTTATGAAGTGGAATTACATATTGAAAGTACAATGCAATAATTATATGCACCAGTAGATGTCAGTATACCTTTACTATACCTTTACAAAGACAGTGAGAGAAGAGCTGAAACTGGTTATGTCAAGTAGATCGGGATCTACCAGTAGACCTTTGGCTAATGATAGATCTCAAGGCTCTGTCAACAAACAGCTTGTATAAAATAAATCACCCTCCTGTTGCATGATTTTCATTTAGAAATTTATTATGTAAAGGTTACATAATAAATAGTTGTTTTTTAAATAGAGCAATATAAATATTCTTAATAAATCAATATCATATGTAAGTAATGTTTTCAATGGAACAGAATGCTAACAATTCCCTCGATTCGCCGCTGGCGAATAAATTCGCTAAACGCCAGCGAAAATTCGTCAGCGAAAAGTCGGAAAAAAACGAAAACGAAATTGACGCGACGCGCCGCGAAAACGACGCGATGCAACGGAAACAACGCGACGCAACGGAAACAATGCGACGCGCATCGGAAACGACGCAATGTGCTGTGATTGACGCGACGCACGTCAAAAATTACACGTGACTCGTTTCGCAAATTTTTTTTGCCAATTCGCAAATTTCGCTGGAAATTCGCAAATTTTTCGGCGAAGCGAAACGGGTGAGATTCGCCCATCATTAATCCTGATCCTAGGTTCAGTACAGGTGGAGATCAACAGCTGTCAGCTAGGATAAGGCCAATAGTTGGAAAGCAGAGAGACATAATCAAACAGGAAAGGTAGGCACTGGACCAGCAACAGCACCAAACTATCACCCAGGACAGCACTAGTACCACAAGCCCGGGCAAAGGGTCTGGAAAGAGATGAGGAAAAAATAATTCAGGAACAAACTGCACACCCAGGAAATTTCAGAATGATATAATAAAAGGTGAGGGAGTGGTCAATGACAGGGGAAGCGTCAATCTGATGTGTCCCTCCTAATAACTTGATAAGCTTCATTCCCCTTTCTTTATATAACAATAATAATGAAAGGAATGTTTTAAATTTAATTCTTGGTTATGTAAACAGTTAGTATAACATTGCTTTTTAAAAAAGCCCTCTGAGGTGGGGTTCCAACGGGGATTGAACCCAGGACCTTCTGAGTGTAAAAAAAATTAGATAACCTTTGAAACTTTGATAACCTCAACAGCATGATAAGGCTGAAATTTCTATAAGGTTGTGGTATTAGTGAGAGATCTGACAATCGGATAATAAAAACATAGTTATAACTAATTCTTGGGTTTGGAAACAGTTTATTATCATTTGAAGGATGAAATGATAAAAAATTATCAAAAAGTGGCACCAAGGTATGGTTTTACTGGGGATTGAAAGCAGGACCTTCTGCATAAAAAAAGCAGCTCAAGATTAAAAGTAAAAAATCACCTTTATTATGTCAAGTTAAAATGCAATTCCCCCCCACCCCTAAAAAAAAACAGCACATACAGTAGTCATAGACAACCTTATGGTTGCCTAATCTTATCTTAATCTTGAGCTGTAGGAGTATCCTTATTTTGTTGTTGATATATTACCTCTGTTGGTCACTAAAGGTCTCTGATGCACCTTTGAAGAAAGTGCTGCTCTGTAGCCAAATCTATTAATTCCATATTAAGGATGTCATATAAGACTTAGTTTTTAGTTTTGCTAAATGAAAACAGATAATGAAACCACAATTATTTCTGAAAGTTCCAGGTGTGGATTCACTAGGGATTGAACCATGGGCCTCCTGTGTGAAAAGCAAACATGATAACCATTACATTATGAAAGATTACCAAGCTTCTGTGTTATGGACATTGAAGGTTGAAATTTATACACAGTAAGAATATGGTTTTAGTGACGGTTTTGACAATCAGATAATGAAACCATGGCTACAATGTTGATTCTGGGGTGTGGAAACAGTTAGACATATTTTCGTTTGTAAGATTAAATTATCCCTCCAAGGTGTGGTTTCACAGGGGATTGGACCAAGGACCCTCTGTGAGTAAAGCACACCTGATAACTACTACATAACAAAACAAAATGTTGAGTACATCTTAATGAAATGTTTAATCAAATGTTGAGACTGGTTGAAATTTCTATTAGATTAAGGTTTTAGTGTTATTTTCTGAATGAGTAAAATGAAACCATAGTTGTAATTTTGATTCCTGAGTGTGGAAATAGTTGCATATCTTTTCATTGTGGGATGTAATTATCAAAAGAGCCTCAATGAAAAAAACTACACAATGAAACCAACATAGTTACATAGTTAAATTGGGTTGAGAAAAGACAAAGTCCATCACATTCAACCCCTCCAAATGAAAAGCCAACATGGATACACACACCATTCTATACTTTCACATAAATTATATATTACAATTATATATGCCCAGATCTATGCTAACTATAGAGTTTAGTATCACAATAGCCTTTTATTTTATGTCTGTCCAAGAATTCATCCAAGCCCCTCTTAAAACCATTAACAGAATCCGCCATCACAACACCTTGCAGTGCATTCCACAACCTCACTGTGAAGAACTACATTGCTTCAAATGAAATTTATTTTCCTCTAGTCTGAAGGGGTGACCGTATGTACGATGATCCTCCTTATGGGTAAAAAGGTCCCCTGCTATTTATCTATAATGTCCTCTAATGTCTTTGTAAAGTGTAATCATGTCCCCTTGCAAGCACCATTTTTCCATAGAAAACAACCCCACACTAACAATAACTGCTTGTTAATCATGTCCTGGGTTGAAATTCCTACAGTATAAGACAGTTTTGAGCATTGCTTTTCACAATCGGATAATAAAACCAAAGTTATAACTAAATATATTTTCGAGTATGGAAAGGGTTACATATCTTTTTGTTTATATGCTGAAATCATTGGGGACTGAACCCAGAATTCTTTAGTGGAATAAATTGAAAAAGTTTGCAGAGTGCCTTCACAGAACAGTGGTGTGTTGTATTCCTTATAAGAGAATTCAACACTAAATTTAAAAAAAAACTACCAACCCTACCCTAAGATAGACCCCTCTCCCCCAGTCTAGCTGCCACCCCGGGCAAATGCCCCTAGGTCTTTACTTACCGCTTGGTGCAGATTCTGTATAGTGGAGTTCGAGGCAGTCATCTTCCGGCTCTTCGCTAATCTTCAGAATGAGAGTGGCATATCTGCCAATGGGTAAGTAAAGACTTAGGGGCATTTTGTGTCTGGTTTTTGTCAGTTGTATTTTGTGTATTAACTGTGGCATGATCTGAGTTTTGTGTTCCTTGGATAGGCGCAGTATCTGATGTGTCCATCTGGTTGTCTTCCTTGTTATCTACAGTCAATTGCCTATTTCTAGTGGCATCTTTTCCATTTACTATGGCCAGTAAGCATCCACTGGTAAATGCTGCTCCATGTGAATCAAATACTGGTCATGTGCTTCCTCTTACTGATTATAGTGCTGGCCATCAGAATGAGCAAGGCTTGGTATTTTAGGATTTGTTTTATAAATGTCTTCTATTTCGACTTTTCAATCACTTGTTTTAACCTCATACAAACGAAGTGAGACTAGGTATAGCACTTGGGATTTTTCATACCAGGTAGATCCATACCAAATTCTAACATCATCTACAGTGTGTAAAAGTGGTTTTTGTACTTTTGTTGTAATTTTTCTTTTGTCTCTCATGCATGGTTTGTTTCTGTTGTCTGTACCATTTATGTAGCGTCATATCTTTATAGTAAGACTTAAGCTCCCATGCAGGTAATTTTGTCTGTATTTGTCTTGAAAGGAATAACTCTGCTGGAGATTTGCCTCCTTACTGGGCTGTTGCTCTGTAATTTAAAGGGAAACTGTTATGGGAAAACATGTTTTTTTAAAAAACACATCAGTTAATAGGGCTGCTCTAGTACACTTCTGCACTGAAATCCATTTCTCAAAAGAGCAAACAGATTTTTTTATATTCAGTTTTGAAATCTGACATGGGGTTAGCCATTTTGTCAATTTCCCAGCTGCCCCTGGTCATGTGACTTGTGCCAGCACTTTAGGAAAGTACTGCTTTGTGGCAGGCTGTTGTTTTTCCTTCTCAATGTAACTGAATAGTATGCAGTGGGACATGGGCTTTTCTATTGAGTGCTGTTCTTAGATCTACCAGGCAGCTGTTATCTTGTGTTAGGGAGCTGTTATCTGGTTACCTTCCCATTGTTCTGTTGTTAGGCTGATGGGTGGGGGAAAGGGAGGGGGTGATATCACTCCAACTTGCAGTACAGCAGTAAAGAGTGATTGAAGTTTATCAGAGCTCAAGTCACATGACTTGGGGCAGCTGGGAAATTGACAAAATGTCTAGCACCATGTCAGATTTCAAAATGAAATATAAATATATAAATATAAAAAAATCTGTTTGCTCTTTTGAGAAATGGATTTCAGTGCAGAATTCTTCTGGAACAGCACTATTAACTGATGCCTTTTGACAAAAAACTATTTCCCAACAACTGTTTTATAATCTTTACGTCTTTACTCTGCAAGTCCATTACTCTGTGGAAATATTGGGCTTGAAGTGACATACTTGTTTCCAAAGTCTTTTCCTATAAATTGAGGACCATTATATGTTCTTACTTCTCTTGGTATTCCATATCTGCAGAAATGTGTTTTAAGTATTTTACATTCCTCAAATGATTTGCTATTTTTTAATTTTAGAACTTCTGGATAATTGGAGCATGCATCTAATATTGCCAAATGCTCCTTTCCATTTAACATCAGTATATCAACTACATTTGTATCCCAAGGACCACATGGCATTTGTCTGTGTATTAGGGGCTCCCTTGGAAGTGCTTGAGTAAAGGTTTGGCATATTATGCAGCTTGTTATCACTAGAGCAATATGCTCATTTATAGAGGGCCAAAATAAGGATTCTTTTACCTGTCTTTTGCATTTTTGAATTCCAAGATTCAGTTTATGTCCATTTTCTTTTGCTATCTTTAAGACTCTCTTTAATATTTTGTAATACTTCGCTTCTGTGGTGCTCCAAATTAAAAGATCATCTGTGTAGACTTTAACTCCTTAAACCCGTTTCAAGAGTTGCTGCATTGTTCTGTGAAAAAATCGCTGGTGCTGAACTTAATCCAATAGGCAGACGCTTGAACTGATCCCAAAAGGTGTATTAAAGGTACACAATTTTCTGCTTCTCTTAGTGAGAGGAATCTGCTAAAACCCGTTGGAGGCATCTAGGATTGTAAATGAGTTGGCATTTGTCATTTCACCCAGGATTTAATTCCGAGTGGGTATATGAAAATGTTCTCTCCTTATGTTTTCATTTAACTCTTTGGGATCCAAGCACAATCTCAGGGATCCATCTCTTTTCTCTGCAATGACTAAGGAATGGACCCAAGTTGAATGTTCATTGATAGACTCAATTACATCTAATTGAGTCAGGTGCTGCAATTCCCATTTAAGTCTTTCTCTCGGCGCCACTGGCACATGTCTTTTGGAGTATACAAATGGTTTTGCATCAGTTTTTAATGAAATATCATTTGTAACTGGCAGTTTTCCAAGACCAGCAAACACATCCTTATATTCACCTAGCGGTATATCTATGTTGCTTTGTGGTGATTCTTCCACAACAAATAAGTTTGTGCAACTACTAGGTGACAGTAATTACCAGACTACTGCAAATTTATGCTTTATGAGTATGCACTTTCCTACTGATGGGATTTCAGACTCATTGTATGCCTTAAGCACTGATGTTTTACTTTTTAGTTTTGTTTTTCCATAGTTTTTCTGTGATAATATTTGTTTCTGCCCCTGTGTCCACTCTATACTTAATCAGGGAACCATTTGTATCAATGTCTATAGCCCTTATTTCACTTTCATTCCTTTTACTGACAGCTAGTGATGGGTGAATTTATTCGCCAGGCCCGAATTCGCGGCAAATTCGCCCATCACTACTGACAGCCCTCAGCACACAGATCTTTCACTGTCAAATTATCACTGTCATTTTCATCAGGTTGAAATTAATTAAAGATTTGCAAGGCTTTTTCCCCTGCTATTGTTAGCAAAAGGGCAACTTTCTATGCACTGGTCCGTGTTATAGTGTTAGTAGATTTCATGTATAGTACCAGTCTCTGCTTAAAAATTTTCCATGCGTCCCCAACATTTCCCACAAACTTAACTGGTGCAGGTAGCTGTAGACTGTCTGTCCTTATCTGTGCAGGGACTGTACGATACAATAAATTTGAGTTATTTTAATGATAAATAAGACAAAATCGTGGATGGGAAATTGGTCAAGATTTTTTTATGTAAAATATGAGATAACATTGAATTTTAGTAAATAACCCCATTAATATCCCCATAAAAAAACAAAGAAAATAAAAAGGAGTTTAACATATTTACATATACATAAAACTTCCTGCCTTGCGGAAAAGCTCAGTAATTAGATCATCACTTATTAAAATCTAAAAATGTATTTGCTGAGATTTTAGATTACATTGTATGTAGGCTTATTGGTTACAGAATAATTATGAGATACATTTGCAGAGCCTGTGGACCCATCTGGTTAGCCTGCCAATAAATTCTTTTGTGAAGTTTTAATCAGTCTTGTCTCTACATGACTTTGATAACTTTCATTATGGACTGCACCCAGGCTTCCTGTGTCTATATATACATGCGTGCCAACATTGCCTAAAGATCATTTACTGATATATATCCATGAACTGCGCATTCACAAGTAAACTGTGAAAATAATAGAGTTAATAAGATCAGAAGATCCTAATAATTACTATTTTGGTCCACTACCCTCATGGGAAGAGAGGGGGGTGACATCAGATATCAGTTTCACATGGGACAAATGAAACATAAATTAACATGTATATACTGGCAAAGTTATTTTTACTGGATATGTTAAGAATGAAATCAAGATAAGTATTGTGTTTCTGGCATTCTTGCCTGTTCTTTACATTTATTGTCTGCATAGTATACTGGGCATTTTGCAAATAAGACCATATATATATATATATATATATATATATATATATATATATATATATATATATATATATATATATACATTTATATATATAGGGCCCCCAACATATCCAAAGGCTGTCTTGTTTTACCAGTATGTGTTGATATTGTATATGAATGAGAGCCTCATGGGCCCCCTATATCTCCTGGGCCCCCCTGCGGTCGCAGGGACTGCTTCCTCTGTAGTTATGCCCCTGTATATATATATATATAGCTTTCAATAGGAAATCCGCACTCCAAGGCAAAACCACTTCAACAAGGGTAGGGGTGCACGGTAATTAAATATGCATCAATTATTTCCAGACCAGCACTCCCTTGCACAAAACATTATCATTTATTGTTGCATGATATCAATCAATATATATATATGAAATAGAGATAAATGCTGTGCACAAAAATGATAACCTTTTTGGTAACTTTTTCTTTTGCATTTCAACAGTCACGGAAGCTCTAGATCTACTAAATGCAAAAAAAAAATGCATACTTTTACAGAGATTCAAACCACATACTGTACATTACATACTACTCACTTTATGAGTCATTGGCAAGTAAACCATGGCAACCAATCAAATTGTTGGGTTCAATGCTCTACCTGCAGCTGGCTGGAAAAAAAAGCCAGTGACTAATTGGTTGCTCAGGGTACTGCCAATGGGTATTAACTAATCTTTTGAACTTTGATCAGTTTTCTCACTGGTGCTCAACTGGTACAGAATGGAACCTGGAACAGTGAAGCAACAGATGTAGATTCTCTTCGTGATGGAATTTGGTTTTGTCAAAATGGAAATATCTGAATTTATGACATTCGCAATGTGAAAAACAAATCCGCAAATCTCTTTCAATCTCAGCTTTATAAATATAATCAGGCACAGGGCAAATATATTCACTCTGCGAACCAATCTGCCCTGCGTGAATTTTATAAATGACCCCCAAAGTGTGCATAATGCCCCAAAGAGACCAGAGTTATGGGTTAGTAGGATACTTACTTTAAACACCCAAACAACAAAGTTTAGTCACAGGCCAATACAATACCAGTACAGTACATGAGCATTTACCACTCCACCAGAAAATTTAAATGGTGCTCATTCCATACAAACACCCTTAATTTCACTAATAAAACACTTTATGGTTGGTATTTCCTTTGAATATTATCTGCCTATTTCTGAAGTCTGCTGTATATTTCCCTGATTAGCTTTGACCCTCCTTATCGCAATATCTGGTGTCTGGTGGCACTGTGAACCCACTGTTCATTCTATGAAGTACCAATATATTTATGTTTGGAAAGTGGTGAAACAGATAGATCATGATAGATAGATAGATAGATAGATAGATAGATAGATAGATAGATAGATAGATAGATAGTAAGATGATAAAAAAATTATGTAAGCATAACAACCCAGAATCAGGCAGAACAGAATAGATAACATTTAAAAAAAAAATAAAACCAACTGCAACTGGTCTTAGAATATAATTTTCTACAGAACACTTGAATTAATTTTAAGGTGAATTGTTCTTTTAATGAATAGGCACCAGTATCCAAATGAATTTCATTGCACTAGGCAGATTTTAATTACACTTGGCTCTTAATTTCTGTGAGTGAACTGGATATTAAACTAAAAAAATCAAGCATATTCAAGACTAATGAATTATACATTCTTTTGGAGGTTACAGAGAGCAATGATTTATTGTTAATTTATGATGAATGTTCTCAGTTTAAACCAGTCTCAACTGATACTGCTGCGTTTTGCTTACTCCAATCTATTCAGGAATGTCACATAAAGACAAGCTGCTGATTGCAGAGAGCATAGAATACAAATACTTTTCCAGGGTGTGCACACAAATAAATGGTACTGGGTTTTTTTAATCTACTTTAAACAATCCCCATATTATCATTATGCCAATCTGAGCTGAAAAATCACTGCCGACATAAAGAAGATCAAGAAGAAATGGTATGTTTATTACTGTTATTACAGTATGGAAATCACGCAAGGCTTCAAATAGTATTTGATCTAATATTACGACTAAGGTTTTGATAAATATAAATGAGTGGATCTGGCAGTTTTTGGGCAATAAAACTTTGACCCAATCTATCTGTACGGACCCATAGGTTAAGTAAGTCGATAATTGCCATATTTTAAATCCCTACTGTCATGTCTTACATTACACCATAGTATTCTACATTTCACATGCTGTGGGCTCCCTCTGCAGGTCACAGGCTGTAACAGCACAAGACAATTCCCTGTGTGTTTTATATTTCCATAAGGATTGTGGCAGACATTGTACTAATCAGGCCCCATACCTGCACCATGTGACCTAGTGCAATGCCTTGTGGGAGCTAGGACTTCAACTCTCAGTCTCTTTATTGGAGTGTGGGAAGGTTTAGCTGCATGTCAAACTACACACTGCCCCAGGGTAATACGTAGGAAGGACAGAACACCTACACTTCCATATTTATCTAGTTACTAGGTAAAATCTCTTGTATCCATTTATTCATTAAAATATGTCTATAATTTCCACTTAGGCTTATGACCACTTCCTGTCACACTTTAAAGGAACAGTTCAGTGTAAAAATAAAAACTGGGTAAATATGCAGTGAAAAATAAAAAATATGTCTAATATAGTTTAGTTAGCCAAAAATGTTATCTATAAAGGCTGGAGTGAGCAGATATCTAATATAACAGAACACTACTTCTTGCTTTTCAGCTCTCAGTTGGTCAGCAACTTTAAAGGGGCCACATGTGACATAATTGTTCAGTGAGTTTGCAATTGATCCTTAGCATGCAGGTCAAATTCAGAAGCAAACAGTTATGACCCATGTCCCCCCCAAGTCACGGATTGGTTACTGCCTGGCAGCCAATCAGTGGAAACCAAGGGGAAGATTTACTAACTGGCAAATTTTTGCCAGTGTCTGATTTGCACCAATCACAACACTTCTCCAAGCATAAATGAGCTCAGACTACTCCAATTAACTAGAATCCGGAGATTCTTCCTGAGCGCTGAACTCTGGAGACTTTTCGCTAGTGGTAATTCAGCAATGTGAGCTTTTGATAATGAAGATGTGCTAGCGTTAATTTCTGACTAGCGAAAATTCGCGTGTGATCTTACGCTCAGGTCAATTTGCATAAAATGGGAAATTTCAAGTTATATGGACATCTTTATGTTAAATGGTGCAAATAATTTCAAATTCCACTTTTTAAAACACATGTCCAGGGAACCTTAATAAAGTCAATAGAGTTATTATAATGCCCTACACATGTGCCCACTGTATAGTTAATGTTCCATATGTTTGAAAATGTATGGGAAGTTAGGAGTTTTGCAGTCAATCACTCTCAAACAAACTATTTAGGGTAGGGGGAAGGGGGTTACAAATTAGGGGGTTTGGTTTCCTTTAAGACATACCCTTAAATCCATATGCCTCCTCCCCTGTGGATAACATAGCAACCCCCAAAACATGATTAAACACCTTGGGGACCCCCTTACATGTTTTTCCAATTCACCTCCCATAGGCAGATCATGGCACACACACAGACAGAGTAGGGATGGCATAATATGGCACACAGGGAGCATAAGACAGACAGAATATGGTACATACAGGCAGCATAAGGCAGGCATACATGAGAAGAGTTGGACATGTAGAGTATTGCATACACAGGCAGAGTAGAGTACACAAAGGCAAAGTAGGACAGGTATAGTATGGCACACACAGGCAGCGTAGGGCAGGTAGAGTATGGCACACACAGGCAGAGTAGGGCTGGTAGAATATGGCACATACAGGTACGGTAGAGAAGCAGAGGAGACATGGAAACCAGGGCAGGAAAGGGCAATGACACTGATCAAGACCACTCTAAGATGACCAGCATGTACTGTACTATGTACAGTGACACAATGCCAGCACTTCTCCGACAGTCTGTAAACAGGTGTGAGGTGTGAACAATGTTGCTGAAGCAAACCACTCTAGAACAGACGAATAAAAGGTTGGATCTAAGTCCAGGTTCTAGAGTTCAGGGGCTAAAACCTGGAACTAGAACCACCTTTAAAAAACATAAACTGTTGGTTCTAGGTCCCTGGTGAGTGGTGGGATGGTGCCACCCCATACCTTTTGCTGCTCAAGGTGTTTAATCATGTAACATTTCTTAATACAATAGTATTGTGATTATTGTGATAATTTTTGTGTGATTTAAAGTGAATGCGGTCAACAATGGCTTCCATTATTGTCCTTCAACCATATAGGCCAAAAAAAGTCTGGCAATTGGTACCACAGCAGTTTGACAGCACTGCCTTAGACCGTGATTCTAAAAGCTGAGGGTGTTTTGGGGCCCTTCAAATACACTTAACATTTATATGTATTGCAGATGAGTGAGAAAAATTACATTCAACATTGATATATATGTAACCATAATTTGGCTATATTTGAGCTTTGTACAGCTAGACAGATAGAGCATTATTACACAGGAATGGGCCTTCATTACATGGAATGTATGAAGGGGAGGTTTTAGATTTCGATTTTCAATGTCAATACCATTTGAGTATAAAAGGAGAAAAGGTGAACAATAAAGCTACAATACAGTAGAGATACTACAAAATGTTTGGTCTCTCTTTAGCCCTTACTTGCAAGTACAGCATACATGAACCATTCAAATAGTTTGCTTCATTTTATTGTCTTAATAACAATTTTCTTTTCATAAACTTCTTAAGCTGCATTACCTGCACATGGAGTACCTTAAATACTGCCTGCATAGGCAAGCAATAATTATACATGAGCACAAAATTCTTAAAATTCAGTGCACTATTGACTAATTCCAAAGTACAGACACACATATGAGACAAAACAGCGCATCCGTTGGCAAGAATTTTCAAGTTTTTTTGTTTTTTTTTTAAACTTGAATTTTTCAAGATTTATTATACCCCGAACCTGAAAACCTGAATCCGAAAATACTAAACCTGTCAATGTCATATAGAAGTCAATGGCAGAGGTCCTTTGAAAAATTTGAAGATGTTAAACGAACAGTAACACCAAAAACTGAAAGTGTTTTAAAGTAATTAACATATAATATGCTGTTAGCATGTACTGGGAAAAGTTGTGTGTTTTCTTCAGAAATACTATTATAGCTTATATAAACAAGCTGCTGTGTAGCCATGTGGGCAATGTATTATGTCTACTGCACTCTTGCAGTTCACTTCTGCTGCAATGCTGCTGCTGGCTCTCCATTGACCCGGCAAGGTCCCTTAGGAACAGCAACTTTTGTTCACAGATCCACACAAATACAGTTATTTACATTTGGTTATTTACAATTATTTACAACAGTTGGTGACATAATAAAAGGGGCCACTTCCCCAACTGCAGATAACTGTTTATGTGCAGA
>CM044443.1:48399332-48410412 GCA_024363595.1 Xenopus borealis
ATGTAATGTAAAGTGATGTCTGACAATTCCTTGCTTTGGCTTGGCACAATGTTTCAAGAGAAAATCTGCAGTAATTAAATGTCTGACAGTCCACTTATTTCTTATCTTACTTTTTATGTCCACAATGTAATTTTGTACTGGACATGATGTATTAAAAGAAAAATTGTATGGCATTACTGTTGCAGGGATTTCCCTTGCTCCTTTAAGATCTTTATGAATACAATTGGCCATTTTGCTTTGTCTTAGAGCTTCATTTGTCACTCTTTTGTGTAATAATCACAATAATACCAGGTCTAGTAATTCCTAAATATTGTTTTTGATACAGTTTTATCCATAAAGTTTAATTTTAACAGCTTGCTATGAGTTACTAAATTTGATGAAAAGTTTGTGACTTTCATTTCATAGCAACTTATTTTCTCATAGATCTCTATTTCATCAGCCATAGTGTCTGATTCCTGAGAAATATAAAGCAATCAAAAAAGAGGAAAACATAAGACAATGGTTAGCATTAGTGAAATAGTGCCCCATACACAGACAGATAAGCTGCCGATATGAACTGAAGGAGCAGAATCGTCAGCTAAAATTTGCCTTTGTTCAGTAACGTTAGTAAGGAACCATCATGTACACACAAATTAGAGAAAAAGAAAGTTGAGTCATATTAAAATACCTTTTAATAACCTGCAACAATGCTAATAGCTTTTACAGATTTGTAGGACCAGTTTAAGATATAAGAATATCAAAACTTCCACTGACCCAACAGACAGCAGATAAAAGATGGCTGAACAAAGCTCTTATGACAATAAACAAATTGCTGTTACTGGTCCTTAAAAAAAATCTTTAAAACAAATATGTTTAGATAATGTATTTTAAATACTCAATTCGATATTCGACTAGTCCAGAGAAGTAGCAGATCCAGAACCAAAATTATTCATGTCTTCAAAATTGTCCACAGCAGTTCCCTGTCTTCTGATAGTATTAGTCCTTTTTTTTGAGTGTTAGTGACATTGTGCATATTCAGTGTGCTTTCAACAACTGTTGAAAAGCTCATTTTGGGGGTTGTCAATGTAGCTGAAGTGCACTGGTTTCTAGGTTGCCATGCAATTTAAATGAGATACTGCATATATATTTGGCTCTCCCCTGAGTTGTTCTGTGTAAGGAGGGGGTGGAGTCTAGGGTTGCTACCTGTCCAGTTTTGACCCAGTTTTGACCCAGACAGGCCAGTTTTTTGAAGGGCTGTTCAGGTCAAAACTGCCTTCCCGGTTTTACAAATTTCGAAAACCAGCAGGATTCTCTCAGATTGATGCAGTGATTGCCCCTATATAGCTTTGCACCTATATAGCTTTGCCCCTGATGCCACTAGCCCTCCCTCCACAATGTCACCACCAGGCCCGGACTGGCAATCTGTGGGTTCAGGTAAATGCCTGATCGGCTGTTTCATTTAAAATGTAAATGGGCTGCTCACCTAAAAATGCAAATGAGGAATGTCTTTAATAAGTAAATGAGCCAATCACTTTAGAAATGTAAATGAGCGGTCCATAATAACCAACTACAGCTAAGTTGCTTGCTATATACCCAATCCCTTATGCTTATGATAGGTTTGTTGGCAACTGGAGGATCTGTGATCATAACAGTCACCTGTTCAGCCTGTATATGGAACACTGTGTTATGTAGCATTAATTGCATAAGACAGTCTAGTCTCTTCAATTATGACACACTTTGGCCCTGTATAGGGTCACTAATCCATCTGATAGAATAGTTGTGATAAAAACTAGGGGGAGATGTTTGTTGCAAGGACCAGTTCTAGAACATAGGATGTAAAATATTGCTGGGGATTATATGGTAATGGACTCTTAAAATATCTTTTAATAAACACTAGTTCTAGTTAACCTTGGGGTTGGAAATATATATCATGCTTTGCATGCGTGTGAATAAATGGGCTGCATTGATACTTTTGCCAGGGCTGCTTTTTCCTCCCAGTCCGGCCCTGGTCACCACCCTGTCCCCGCCACATCATCGACCCTCCCCGGGTAGTTGCTAGGAAAGGTGGCAACTCTAGTCCCCACGCCTGTGTGCTGACAGGAAGGAAGTGCCAAAAGGTAGGAAAGCAGTGACATATTTACCACAGTATTACTACTGTAATTTATAAGGCTGTTAATTAGAAATGACTTTTAATAGCCTTTACATTTTTATTAGGAGTACCCCATCCTGTTTATGACATTATATTATTTAGGATCTCTTGCACCACAAGAAGGTTTGAATACAGTGTGGCTTTTTTGTAGTTTTCTTTCTTATTACTTCTATTCGCTCTTTGCGTACCACAAAACTGACATATTAGTTGCTATAGGCAACTGTACTGTGCTCATAAATAAGCCCTCTTGTGTATAAAAAGGACCCAGCATGACTTCAGAACAAGATTTAAACATTTAGAGGCTGATTTACTAAAGGTCGAATTTGGAAGTGGAAAATACTTCGAAATTCGACATTTGACTTTGAATATTGAAGTCGAAGTATTTTTCACCGAATTAAGCATTCCTGCGACTGAATTAAAATTGTATGATCGAACAATAAAATTGTTCGAATCGATTTGAACTATTTTAGCATACAATCAAATTATTTTACTTTGATAACATATAACTTAGGCTAACATAGCACTTCAGCAGATTTTATTAAGTAAAAAAAAGTTTATTTTAAAGAGACAGTACTTCGAATTTTGAAGTAGATGGTCGAATTTGTTTTTAAAATTGACTTCGAAAATAGAACTTCGACCCTTAGTAAATCAGCCCCTTAATGTTGTTACTACTGTTGTAATAAATGTTACCACTTTTTAAATAAACCAAAATCAGCGGATCAGAAACAGAAACGCAATGCACTTTTAAAGCATAATGAGAGGGTAGTGGGTCTTTGTCCCTATTTATTAAATGATAGCATTACCTATTAAAGCTCGATTAAGCTCCACTTTAAACACAATATACAGTATATATACATATATTTTGTTTCATGTTAATGTTATTCTTAATCTAAAAAAAAAAAATTTAAACAGATAATATGGCATAATGGTAATGTCTATTTCTGTTTTTGGAAATTTGTGGCACCATTAGATCCCAGTAGCTGAATAACCTATCATATTCCTAAGCAGGAATCCGGAAAAACTGAATCTCATCCAAATTTAGTTCATTCTCTTTTGCCTCTTGGGGGCCCAACCAATATGATCAGTTGGTGGCACCAGTGTATTTCACAACATTACAGGAAGCTTACTCAGCATGCAAGGGTGTAGTATTATGTTTTATAGCTTTACCATAGGCAGCAATAATGGAAGGTAAATGTGTAGCATCTTGAATGAATTTTGCACCCTTGTGGATCTGCTGCTTATTTTGGTCACATTTTATGTGAAAAAGTAATGCATCTACTATCAGACTAAAGACTTTTTGCATTTTATCTTAAAAAAAAGGAAATCGCTTTAACTTTGTCAAAACCTTGATATACTTGATCCTATCTAAGATATCATTAATCCTTGTTTAAGGCAAAACAATCCTACTGGGTTTATTTAATGTTTAAATCAGAGGCAGTTTATTTGCAAGTGCTCCTTTTAATAGCTCTGAGCATGACCCTTAATGTCTGGTCAAATTGGCTAGCGGGACACAGGAAAAAAACACAGCCCCTGTCCCAAACCCCACCTGCAATATTTGCTCCCCTGAAGCCCTCTTTACCTTGATCATGGCAAAGTAAGTATAAGGTGCATAAGGGGGGGGTGGAGGGTGGAAGAAGGGCTGGCATTGAGTGGTGGGTGGAGGGGGCCCCTGAGGGTGTGTTGGGAAAACAAGGCTTAGTAGCCACGACAATGGGCCTTAAAGCTCTTATGAATGAGAGCAGTTTCCAGCAACAGTTATAGTCATTAATTATATTCCTACTGAGTTGATACACTTTATTATCTGTACCAGGCTTTTGCACACTGATTGACTTTGTAAGGATGCTGCCCGTTGCTGAAGCTACATTGACAGGAAAGGGTGCCTTATATCTTTAACATGCATAGTTTTTGCTGCCATACACTGATTAAATGAAAAGAATGGTGTCAGAGTTGCTTTAAAGTGGACCTGTCACCCAGACACAGCAATCTGTATAATAATAGTCCTTTTCAAATTAAACATGAAATCCAATTTCTATTTTTTATTAAAGCATTCATAGCTATTGTAAGCTAATTTAAAAATCTCAGCTGTCAATCAAATATTGTCTGCCCCTCCTCTATGCCTTAGGCATAGAGGCGGGACAGACAATTACTTTCACTTTCCATTCAGCACTTCCTAGATGTCACTGCGCTCCACACATTCCCCCGTTATCTTCACCGTTTAATTGTTTAGCCAGAGCATGAGGATGAACATCAAGTCCCCCATTCTGGAGCACAAACAAGATTTTAAGTGTCCACAAAATGTTTCCTGCCAGCTTGCTATAATTATTAATTCCCAGACTGAAGGAAACAAGAGTCAAATAATTTATATAGATTAATTAAAGTTCATTTTGATTTGACTAACTTGATAAAATAGGATACTGAATAATTTTTTTTGGTGACAGGTCCACTTTAAGCTGATGTAACAGTATGGGCCCATTCAACTCTCTTTACTCTCTAAAGCTGGCCATGGAAGCAAAGATAAATTAATATGACAGAAATAATAATTCTCGATAAAATATCTGGTAACTGATATAACAGTTGTTCTCCAATTGCCACTAGAGGTCATCGGCTTCACTCCCAGTGAGACAAGCAAATAAGTATGTTGAGTAATTCAGGAAAGAGAAATTCAGACGGTAAATAATGCAGTGCAGGCATGGGAAAGAGGCCGAGGCAGGGAGGGAGGATTGATATAAACTGTGTGTGAGAACCAGCAAAATCCAGTTAGACTCTGCTTATACTGCAAAACGTGTTTCAACCATAAATGCAGAAAGGAAAGAAGAACAGGGAGAATCAGCACCAGGCAACAGGAACCTACAAAGCTTGGCATGCAAGCCTTTTATATTTTCCTGACCAGAGTGAAATCTAATAAAATGTAGTCGTACAAAAACACAAGTTAAAAAAATGTATTAACACATACAGTATCTAAGGTAACCAGACCAGACCTTTGTTAAATAACAAAATACATTTTGTATAAGAATCCTCCTATTATCTTGAATTTTCATACACTCGGAGTGTGTGTGTTTGTATATTTGAATAGAAATATATGTATAAGGTCATATGAATTCAAATGTGCAACAATATGCTTGTATGATTTTTTTTATGCTGTTTACTTATCCAAAATTAACTAGAAATTGCACACAATGCTAGAAAATTTTGCATAATGCAGTTATGAAAATGTAGCGAGGTGAAAATTGTTTTTTCACTTTACAGTGCACCAGGGCCCCCATTAGAAATCACGAGGCCATGTACAACAAAATTTTTAGGGCCCCCTTGTGCCCAAGCCACACCCCTGTGCCCAAGCCACACCTCTGATCCCACCCACTACACATCACAGTTAAAAGACCACACAGACATCAGAGCTAAAAAAGTAACCCCCCCACACACAAGTTATAAAAAGCTATTAAAAAGAACACTGGCGTCAGGGCCCCCCTTACAAGTTAAAAAACATTGGGGCCCCAAAAATTATTTTTCAAAAAACATTGGTGCCAGGGCCCCCCTTACAAGTAAAAACAATTGGTGCGCCAAAAATTATTTTAAAAAAACATTGGCGCCAGTGCCCTCCCTTACAAGTAAAAAAAAATTAGGGCCCCAAAAAATATTTTTTAAAAAAACATTGGTGGCAGTAGCCTATAGAATATTAAAATAATACATTGGTGGCCAGGGGATTTAAAAATAAAAAAAAACGCAAATTGGTGTTCAGACTTCAACTTCGCCTCCTTTAGTGACTTTAGGTCTTTTCACCGCTTCAGGACTTCAATCTCGGCTTTTTTGTGACTTTGGGTCTTTTCGCCCCTTCAGGACTTCAATCTCAGCTTTTTTCATGACTTCGGGTCTTTTCGCTGCTTCAGGACTTCAATTTCAGCAGTTTTCGAGACTTCAGGTGTTTTCGGCACTTTGGGACTTCATTCGGCACTTCCGTATTTTAGAAGCACATGGTATATGCCGCTGTCAAGGGGAGCCCGGCTCTTTCTAAAGTGCAGCACTGCTAGGCCCCCCTTCAGGCCCGAGACACTTGTCCCCCCTTGCTGTGCACCCTGAAAGCCCAAAACAGCCAGAATGGATAACTGGGACATGCAACAAGATGTCAGAGCTCACTAGAATATTGTCCCAGGTCTATGTTGCATCAATTCAGTTTTGGTCAAGACAACATGGTTTTCAAGTTACTGTATGGGTCAAAACTTTTAGCCCAGTTTTCAGCATTATTAAAATTGGACAGACAACTAACCAGTTGCATCCAAGTGAAGCAATAATCATACCCTCACATCACGACTCCACCCCAAAACTCAAAACTTTGTATGCCTGCCAGTGATGTGAATAGATATTTCTGAGCCCCACAGCAAGTTATTTTACAGGCCCCCAACATTTCTAGAGGTTGACATATTTTACCAATATTTATTGAATGTTTATTTGAATTAGGGTCTCATGGGGCCTCTATACCTCCTGGGACCCCTGCAGCTGCAGGGTCTGCTTCCTCTGTAATTACACCCCTTATGCCTGCCCTCAATATCAACCTGCC
Source organism: Xenopus borealis (assembly GCA_024363595.1). Classification (NCBI taxonomy): domain Eukaryota; kingdom Metazoa; phylum Chordata; class Amphibia; order Anura; family Pipidae; genus Xenopus; species Xenopus borealis. Next base: position 48,406,013 of record CM044443.1, read on the forward strand.
CTAACATCATTGGTCTGCCTACTTGTGCCAGGTTTTAACCACCTGTAAATTTGGCAACCCTACCCATCCCAGTGCACTTTCAAAAATGATAAGGCCTGGCCTTGGGTCTGAGGTCATAAGCTAAGGTTGAGTATTAACTTTTCCTTTTTAAATCTATTTAAAAAGTAGTACAAATGTATATCAAACATACAAATCATGCTCCATTGTGTATGAGCCCTAACAATACAACAGCAGTGTCTAGGAAATACTAGCCAAATCACAGACAAGCTGTGTACAGCTAGGAGGCTATTGACAGGGCTAGGCAGTGTGGGGGTGAGATCAGATCCTGAGGTAAGCAGTGCAGATAAGGTTTAGTGAAGTAGGAGGAGAGGCAGTACATTGTTGTCCTGTCCATGGATTGGTCAAGTGTTAGGGGTGGTGTACAGGTTTATGTCCATCAATTTGTCACAACTGGTAGTGGAATGCTTGCCTTTGGGGCCTACTGTCAGTGTTTGTCAAAGCTAAGTAGCTGACTGGCTGTGATGCAGGCTCCTTGTGGGTATGGATCCTGCAAAAGTGGTGACAATTGGTTGCTTCGTTTCATTTGCCCAACTAACACCTAGGGGTGGGGTGGCTGGCATTTCAGGTAGCCCATTAAGTAGGGTTGCTACCTTTGCCTGTCACTGACTCTTGGCCAAGGGAGGGCCAGTGACATTCCAGGGAGGAGCACATTGTGAGGACTAGTGATGTCAGGGATCACTGACATGATCACCGATTGCCAGATCAATCTCAGGGAATCCAGCCTGGTTTTCCTAATTTAGAAACAAAGGCAGGCAGTTTTCGCCCGGACTGTTCGGGCAGTACTGGACAGGTGTCAACCCAACCAGGAAGGTGTCTGGTAGTTATTTATGGCAAGGATTTCTTATAAGAGATTGTCCATTTCTAAATTTATATGTTAATATTATTGTAATGTTAATGTCACATGCAGGCTAATCTCGGCCTATGTAAAAAAAAAAAAAATGGCTGAGAATAAGCCACTACATTGACAGCTTCTTCTTTGCCTTCACCCAGAACAATTAAAGGGATCCTGTCATGGGAAAAAAATTTTTTTCAAAATGTATCAGTTAATAGTGCTGTTCCAGAAGAATTCTGCATTGAAATCCATTTCTCAAAATATTTTCAATTTCCCAGCTGCCCCAAGTCATGTGACTTGTGCTCTGATAAACTTCAATCAGTCTTTACTGCTGTACTGCAAGTTGGAGTGAAATCACCCCCTCCCTTTCCCCCACCCAGCAGCCTAACATAAGAACAATGGGAAGGTAAACAGATAACAGCTCCCTAACACAAGATAACAGCTGCCTGGTACATCTAAGAACGGCACTCAATAGTAAAACCCATGTCCCACTGCGTACTATTCAGTTACACTGAGAAAGAAAAACAACAGCCTGCCAGAAAGCAGTTCCCTCCTGAAGTGCTGGCACAAGTCACATGACTGGGGCAGCTGGGAAATTGACAAAATGGCTAGCCCCATGTCAGATTTCAAAACTGAATATAAAAAAATCTGTTTGCTCTTTTGAGAAATGGATTTCAGTGCAGAAGTCTATTGGAGCAGCACTATTAACTGATGTTTTCCCATGACAGTTTCCCTTTAAATCTGACCAGATGCAGGCACACGTAGTGGATTTCAGTGAAGATATGCATAGTTTTGCATTTCTTCACCAGGGTTCGGGCAATGAAAAAAGAAGGTGGCCGCCTAGCTGTTGATTCTCAGCCAGCATTAGTCTTTCTTTATTTGGAACGGTTATTAAAGCTGTGAACTTTTTAATTCCGGAACTGAATGTCATTAGGGAGGGGACTACAAAGGGAATAGAGGTACAAGGCTATTAGATGGTAAGACTGAGGGGTATTCCTCCCTAACAGGGCTTGACTGCCCTTGTCATAAAGGTGTTATGGGACCTATTATCCACAACGCTTGGGACCTGAGATTTTTCTGATAACATACCTTTCTGTAATTTGCATAATACCTTAAGACTACTAGAAAATCATTTAAACATGAAATAAATCCAACAAGCTGGCTTTGATTCCAATAAGGATTATTAATTCGCCAGCGTGACATCAAATCGTAACTTCGCAAATTCACTAACACTGACTGACGAATTTTCACTAGCGAAGTAGATAGACTAGCGCAACTTCACACCCTTACGCCAGGCGAAGTTGCATACTGACAAAGGATCGTAATTACGCAAATTCACTAAGATGACCATTTTACTGAACGTTACCATTTACGCTAGACGTTTCTTCACCAGGTCAGACCTGGCAAAGTTCAATACAATAGATAAATTGGAAAAAAAATTTAAGTCCCAAAAAAACGCGGAACGTGTTTTACCTTTCTAGGGTGATAGTCTGAAAAAGAGCGAAATTTTTTTGTGGGGTTACCCTCCTTCCCCCCTACATTTCCTAACATATGACAACCCAACTATACATGGGGCACATGTTTAGGGCAATAGGACAACTTATTTTTTTTATTAGACTTTGAAATTCGCGCCGTATGCAAATTAGGCATCGCTAGCGTAAATGCACTTTGCCTGGCGAAGTAACACTAGCGCAACTACGCTACCATTCGCTTAGCGTAACTTCGCACTTTAGTGAATTTGTGTAGCGCTGGCAAAAATTCGCCTGGAAAAGTGCGGCAAACGTTAGCAAAGGCAATGCTGGCGAATTTTCGCCGCTTAGTGAATTTCCCCCTTAGATCCTTTAAAGGGCAGTATACCCACTTTTTCAACATGGGTTCAAAGAATAAAACTTGGGTGAAATTACTTTTGCCTAAGATAAACAGCTCAACAGTGAAATTGCAGCTATTCCATGTTTGGTTCTTCTGATGTGGATTAATCAGTGAAAAAAAGTCCCCTCTGAATAATGGGCTCCTGCTAATATATATAAGACCAGGGGTGTTTCAGGGGCAGTTGCCCTGATTCCACTACCCCTTACCTGCCCCATTTTGACCTCTTTTGTCAGAGCAGGTTTGGTAGGTGCATCTGTAGTGTGCTCTTTGCTGTATATGAGCCAAATCTCCATTTTCATACGTCCAACATTTGAAAAATAGAAAGAGCCACAAAAATATCTAAAGAAATTTTATGACCATGCCCATTTTATGGCCACACCCTCTAAATATCATATCCAAACACATGTCTGGGGGTTTTAGGGTCAGATTTTATGTGTTATTACAGCTTTGCTAATGAAGGTGAACTGCCTTTTAAGCTGTAAGTCACAGTTTCCCCAAGCGATCTGCTTATCTTAAATTCTTAAAAATTTATTTAAGTGCAGCTGCCAAGTATTCTGGGCTCTCTGCCAAAGCCTCTTATTTAATTGCATTTCAGAAACATTGTATCTTTTCTGGCTGTTCAGTGTAGGAGACCAAAGAAAAAATTTTAGATAATTCAGTAATAATCAGGGATTGTGTGTTGAGCTGTCAAAATCACAAAAAAGGGAGGTGTGCATTTTTAAAAAGAGCAGAAATGCAGCTTTTAGGGCCCTTAAATAAGTGTTTTTAATTCTTGTGTGTTCCATCAATGGGGAACACAGGAACAAACAGTTCATGCTTCCTGACTGGGCTGTATTCGTTGAGAGGCATGTCAGCACTGAACACAGGTGGAACACAAGTTGATACCAAGCGGTGGAATGCATGGAGGATGAACCATGGGGCTGGGGTGCTGGCAGCTTTTTGATGCATCTCATAACAACACACCAACACACCAGTCTGAATCAAGATTCTCAACTTGTCATGGCAGAATTGGCCTGTGCATTTCAAAACAGTTACAACAAAGTGATGAAAAATGGGGCTGTTTACTAGTAATGTATTTATCTTGCAAGAACCAAACATGGAGTATCTCCAGTCCAGTTTCCTTGTTTTCCCTGTTTAGCTCAGGAAATAACAAAGCACATAGATTTTTTTGTAATTTAAAGGGGTAGTAAACCCTGCTGCACTGCACTGATCACGAGTGTTAACATAAGTGCTAATTTTCACAAGTGCTTAGAAATGACAGTTACACAAGGCAGTTGGACAAGGCATTGACAAGGAAAAAGGAACCGGATTATCCTCCATAAACCGTGAACCATAAACCTTAAACCGGCTGGGATCAGAAGAAAACAGTTTTGTTTTTAAACACCAATTTGTTACTTTTTACTCAAAAATGTTTTATCCTGTTTTTCTGCACATTTCACACTCATGCTTCATAAAACCTTTCTCACTACCTCCCCCACTTAGTCCCAATTCTATACAAATCTCGGCCTCTCTAATTTCCTCTCCTTCCCTTTCCCCACATGAAGTATACAAAATATTCCAGGATACTCCTCCTTTTCATACAAACTAAGAACTCACAAATCCCGCTCTCACTTAGTCTATCTCTCTCTTCTACTGCTGG
>CM044443.1:48434254-48447250 GCA_024363595.1 Xenopus borealis
CATAATATCCAAGGCTATAGTGATGAAATCTACAATTAATATAGATATTGGTATATAAATAGTTTCAGTGGGCGTATGTAAGTATGTACTCTGGGATTCATTTGGAGGGGTTGAACTTGATGGACTTTGATCTTTTTTCAACTCAACTTAACTATTTGCAAATATGTAATAGAATTTAATTAAGAGTGGACTGCTGCTTAATTTGGAATTCCTTCCTATTGTGTACAGAAATCAGTGTGCCACTGGGAAAGTACTATAGCCAGAATTGTATATTGCCACAAATAAAATAATAATGTGCCTAATAACCTTACTTCAAAAGAATTTATTTGCTAATAACACTAAATGGAGAAGGTTAGCAAGCTATTATGAGAATACCTGGGAGGCGGCAGGGGCACTTTTGAGGACGCCTGTAGCCTTCTTCCTAGTTGGCGCACACAGTATTCTTCCTGGTAGGCACACATCCATTTCAGTTTTTCTTTTTGGTGCACATGTGATGTTATCATGCTTGGCGCAAAATTCAAATATTTAAAGACTCTGCGTTCTACTTCCCATCCCCCAACATAGGTCTATTGTCAAACAATTCCTGGGGGTGCTTATTGTCCGGTTTTTCTGTTCTCGACCTGTTCCTGTCCCTGACCTCTGCCTGTACAGATCTTTGCCTGTTACTGACTATTGTTCCATATCCTGACTCTATACTGCGCTTACTGATTGATTTTGGCCCGGCCTACTCTACGACTATGCTTTACTCTAACACCGTTCCTCCTGTCACAAGTTGCCATTCTCTTGTCTGCCCAGAATTATTGCCTTGGATCTCTCACTTTAAGACTTGGTGGCCAAGGGGCGGAGGCCACCTAACGAAGCAAAAGGTGGCTGTTGTAGGGGGAACCCTGACCGGAACCTTGGCGTCTGTTCTGGGTTTTGGGATACCATACATGACAGCTATATTGTGGATGGGGGACACTAAATAGTATTGTCTACTTCTGTACTTGGTAGTTTTCCTATGTATATGAAGAAATCCCTCTTCCTCTGGCACTTTTTCTCTTGTCTTGCTTACCATCTAAGTACTTCTCTACCACTACATACATTCATTGTTAAAGAACATTGCTTATTTGCTCCATTTTGTAAATAAAAAGATAACCTAATGTCAGAGTATATGTGCGTGGGTGAGTTTATGGGATTTGCTTACTAAAACTCAAATTCATCTCAAATTTCTATTAAACCAAGCTCCACCAAACTCCTGTCCATGATTTTATCTTATTTATCAACATAAATGAATTCTTCAGATTATTGGATGAAACCCAGCACAGATCACAATATCTTCAAATTGTAAAAGGGACATCTGCCAGTGACTTCTACATGACCTCACACGTTTGAGATGGCAGATTTTTGCATTTGGGCAGCTTGGGAGTATAATACATTTCTAAAAATGCAAGTTTTTCTTCCACAAAAAAAAACCCCAAAAAATCTTAATCAGAAAAAATTGAGGTTAAGTAAACAACCCTCTATGTGTGCCTAAACCAGTTATAACTGGAGAATTATGAAATTATATTTTATTAAATATCAGCTAAACAAGGAAATATATCAGTCTTTCCTACTAGCAAAGAGTTAACACCAACTAATATGTCCTCTAAGTTGGAATGGAGTTCTGTTATTACCACCAGTTGGGTTAATGATTACTTTTATTCCCATTAACAAAATAGCAGTCACAAGCAAGAGACCAGTACAGGGATGTTTTTTTATCTGATACTGGTCAGAGTCTGAATGTGTCAAAGGTCTGTAAAAACAGAATGAGCTCCATCAGCAAATCATTTCCCTCTCTCAGTCCTTTTTTATTATAACTGTCATGGTTTATTAAAATAGCCATTAAACGGTGTTTCCAAACATTTTCTTCTCATGTTATCTTGTGAGGCCTCAACCTATTGGAATGGAATACTGAAGAACCATTAACATTATTTTGGCATGCAATGAGGGTTTTGCACAAATAATGGGCTATGACCCAGTTCTCAAGAACATTTAAAAGCTGAACAAAAACTCTTTCTGTAGAGGGAAATGCCCTTTTTAAAGTTTGGAAGCTAAAAAAAAAAGTAAATACATTAACTGTGGAAGTATCCAGTACTGATGCAGATAAAATGTTTTTATTGCGATGTTTATTACACAAAATTAAAGTGCAGAACACTGATTTTTTTAATTAAACAACTGAAAAAACATACAGTAGATGTTGTTTTCTTAAATTAACAGATTATATTGAAAGCACACAATGCCGTCAACTTGGCCACTGGCAGCATAAGTAGTTGGCAGTAACACACAAGAAGCACTATGCAGAATTTAAACCAGGTTTTTAATTGTTTCTGTCTTCAACCAACAATAACCCAGAACAAAGATGAAAGCAGAAGAATATGTGTGACCTGCCACGTACTGTCTGCAGAAGAGGGATTGGCATTAGATAAAGAGGAGGAAAAAATACTGTTCACTCCTCAGGAGCAGAGTTCCATTAGACATGCCATAGTTCCACAGAAGTGAGATTCTGTGCAGGGGGGGAAGAGTTGCCTGAAAAACTGGTGGGAAACAAAGCTATAGTCCATGATTTAAACTGCATAGACAGTAATATTTAATCACTTCCTAAGTGCTAATTCCTTTTGTAGCCCATGTTTTACTATATAAGATGGGCCATAATGGGTTTTCAAGGTAAATGGAAATCTCATCTTCCAGGGCTTGGTGAGATAAATGCAGAAAGGACATCATCTACAATGCAATGTATAATATAAGGGGATAGTGTTGCAGCAGGACCAGTTATATGCATACATAGGGGCAAATTCACTTAGTTGCGCCATCGAGAGCTTTGCTGCACTTTGCAGGCGTAGTTTCAGCAGCGCTATGCAAATTCACTATAATGCAAAGTTGCGCTCAGGGAGGTGAACGGTAGCGAAGTTGCACTACCAGTCAGGCAAAGTGAAGTAACGCTAGTGATGCCTAATTTGCATACAGAGCCAACTTTAAAGGACCAGTAACATCAAAAAATTAAATTGCTTTAAAAGTAATAAAAATATAAAGCAGTGTTGCCTGGAACTGGTAAAACTGCAGAGTTTGCTTCAGAAACACTACTATTTATATTATACTATTGTTTATATAAATAAGCTGCTGTGTAGCCATGGGGGCAGCCATAATAACAGATAAGCTCTGTAGAACACAATGTTATCTGTTATCCATTACTTATCCTGTGCCATATAGCTGTTTTTCAATTTCCGCCATTGCTACTTAGCAGCTTGTTTATATGACCTATAGTAGTGTTTCTGAAGCAAACAGATCAGTTTTAACAGTGCAGGGCAACACTACATGATATTTTCTTTACTTTAACACACTTTCATTTTTTGGTGTTACTGTTCCTTTAATGTATAATGGATATACATGCTGCACCAACTACATTATACTACACAAGCCCAGGAAACCTTTAATAATTAGAATAAAGTTGTTATACACATGTGCCCACTGTATAGTTGAGTTACCATATGTTAGGAAGGAGGGTAACCGTAAAAAAAAATTATGATCTTTTTCAGCCTATAACCCTTAAAAGTAAAACACGCCAGCGTTTTTTTGGGACTTTCAAACTCTCTACTCTCCTGAACTTCACCTGGTCTGACCTGGCGAAGTAAACTCTGGCGAAAGGGGTAACGTTCAGAAAAATAAAAAAACGTAGTAAATTTGCGTAGTTTCGACACTTTGCCAGAGTGCAACTTTGCCAGACATTAGGGTGAAAAGTTGTGCTAGTCTATCTAGGGACACTGTTAGTCAAAATGACGTCACGCTGGTGAACTTTAGTAAATTTCCCCCATAGAATCAGATATAGATGATGTGTAAGCTATTAACAAAAACATGCAATTTTTTTGTATTTCTTGTTTGTGTGCAGTTTATTTCTGTAGCATGAACTGCCTGATGGAGCTGTGACCAGTGGGCCATACAGTTATGGCCCACACCTGCTACTTATAATCCCATTTGCATGCATATGACATTACTAATTGCATGACTGCCTAGGACAAATGAAAGCAGGCCTGATCGCTTTATCGCCTGATGATCAGCATTATTATTTAAAAAGGTTTAGTGAGCTACATTAGAGGATGACCTTGGCAAGATGCACCTATAATTTTGCATAGTAAGTAGATTTTTCTCATGTTTACAGGAAAATAATGACAAATAATGTTATTGTGGGTTGTTGTGGTTTTATTGTAGGAATTCAATGATCTATCAATAAAATCTCCTTTCTATTCCTTCAAATTAGTCTCTGTCTGGCATTGTCAGTCAGTTGGTAATGAAGTGGTATTAAATAGGGGGGTGCACAGATTGCTACCCTTAGCTTTGGGGCCAAAGCTCCTTTGCCCAGTTTTGCCCCCAATTTATTATCTACCACTAGAAATCACATTGATACAAAATGATCAATCAAAAAATACTTCAACTGGAATACTTCAATAAAAAATACTTCAACTGGAAACTATGCACCCCTTTAAAAGACAAAATATCAGCAATTAAATTGGAAATCCTTCTCTCTGCACTACTAATGCCGCCTGCCCCAACTTGACCTGCACTCATGTTAAATACCTGAGTGTAAGAGCGAGAGGGGGAGGCATTGAGAAGGGACAGTCTGGGTTCCAGAAATGCTCCTCTGTGTTCATATGCCCAGTGCTTGCTCATGTTATTGTTATGATCAGAATTAGAGGAAATGAAGAGGAGCTGCTGTTTCCCCATTGCGTCCTCATTTGCTGATGCACCAAGAATAATAGCAATTTGATAGGACATACAGGCCAAGACAGAGGGAGGTTATGGTAAAAAAACAGTTACACTGTCCTCCCAAATCTGAGCATGTATGGCCAACTTTATTAGCCATAGGCCTGAACAAAAGACAGAAGCTGTTGTAGCGTTCATCCAACACAACATGACTGTCGGATGAAAACGATGCAAGCTGTGTCTGCATCCAACAGTCGTGTCCCGTCGGACCAACGCTGAGGGGAAATGCAGGCAACCAGTTGGAGGGGCTGAATATATAACTTACATTGTATTCTGTGCTTCCAACTGGTTGTCTACATTTCCTCTCAGCGTGACGAATTGGATAACATTGCCCCACGGAGTTCTACCCCAACACACACAGCAAATCCAATCAATTCCAACATGTTAAATGAACAGTATAAAGTGACTCATTCCAACAGGTAACATAAACACAATCTAAAAAATGTAGCACATGTCCCTAAAGATGTAGTGAATATCTGATTAAAATTACCACTAGTTGTATTTACTGTAACTGGGGTGTCATTACCCACTGCCTCTCCCTGTATAATATCTGTACCTTTATTTGCTAGTATACACTGACTCTCACTCTATTTAATGCTATGTGATGCTTGTACCCATTACAGTTCCAACTGTACTCAATCTCAGAGTAACCTGGAGGGTGTTGGGTACCAGTACCCACTGCTGGTCACTGCCTCTAATGCCATCAAGTGCTTGTTCCCACTTTCTCTTCCAAACTTATAATGTTTTGTGATGTCTGTGTCCATTGCTTCTCATTGTACATAATTACTTTTTTGTCTGTTCATACTGCTTCTCACTATAAAAGACTTTGTATAGCCTGTTTGCACTACTTCTTGCTGTATATAACACTGTTGGGTACCTGTGCCCATAGATACTCATTGTATATAATGTGCTTAATCTGTCAGTACCCACTGCTTCTTACAATACAATGCCTTGTGGTGCCAGTTTTCACAACCACTCCCTGTACAAGTTATAGTTGTATACCTTATACTGTATATGCATGAGTCTGTTGATTTCATATTGATAGAGGAGGTTATTATGCACAGTGAATAATAAAACTTATTCACAACTAGTTCTTTTTCAGTGGTAAACTAAATGGGCAATGCCATGTCTTTTTTTTTCATATTGCCACTTGCAGTTGGTTACTTTATATTGATCAATTTAACACACTGTAATTGAGTGGGTTTACTGTGTATATTGGTGAATATTAGTGATGGGCGAATCTGGGGAGTTTCGCTTCGCCGTATTTATCACAAATTTCTCGAGAAATTCAAGAAATGGCGAAAGATTCACGAAAATGTCAAAATCTGAAAATTCACTCAAAATTCGTGAAATTTTACCATTTTCACGAGAAATAGGGTGAAATTTACCCGTTTTCATGAAAAATTCATGAAATTTTAACTACTTCGCTATAAATTCGTGAATTTCAAGCAATTTCACTGTTAATTCGTGAATTTTGAACGTTTACACTATACATTTGTGAATTTCGAATGTTTTCACGAAATTCGTGAATTTTGAACGTTTTCATGTAAAATTCGTGAATATCGGCGAATTTTCTCTGGCAAATTTTCACGCCCATTTAGTGAATTTATTCGCTGGTGGCGAATCGCAGGAATTCGCCGCGAATTCGAGCTAGGCGAATAAATTCGTCCATCACTAGTGAATATACCTGGGCTAATTTTTTTTAATTTAATGTAATTCACATCTGCTATTGGCAAGGATGTCTACCTGAAGGCTAGCTAATATGGCCCTCTAATAGATTGATATGGTCCCAAGACTGCATTAAAATCTCCATTGAACTGTACTGGATGGCATCATTTTATTATAATCTGGCCATTGAGCATGTAGTACAGTGCATACTAATCCAATTTTATGAAAACAATTGAACAATCAGCAATGGTCTAAGAAATTGCTGTTTAGTTTGGGTCAATTTAGTTAGACTATAGAAAATTTCATTGACGTTTAAGTGTAATGGTTTAAAGCAGTCACAGAATTTTAAACGTAGATGTATAAGTCATTCATTCCGAAATACAAGGTCCCTTATCCAGAAATCAGTTATTTGGAAAGATACAATTTAGAGAAAGGTGATGTCCCATAGAGTCAATTTTAAGTAAATATTTTTTGTTAAAATGTATCCTTTTTCTCAATACCAATAAAATAGCATATTGTACTTGATGGTAACTAAGCTGCATGATTATTGGGCTTATTTAAATGGGAATCTAAGGGAAATGGTGATGTCATACTGTATTTCACAGTTTTTTGGATAATGTGTTTTCAAAAAATAGATTCCATACCTGTAATACTTTTTCCCCTAAACAAATCAGCACATCTGTATTTCAGAGTTAAACATGCCTCTTCAGCACACGTAATATCTTAGATAGTAATCAAAGTTATACAGCTGCACATCACATTCACAGGCCATCTGTGCTTTTTTAAGCCATAAGGCAGCAGCTGAGACTAGATATAATTTAGTGGGGGAGGGAGAATAAGCTATAAAGTCAAGAAGGAAAGAAAGGGGAAGAGCAGGAGAAAGTAAAAAACAGGAAGGGTGGAGGGTTGAATTATAGCTTGCAGTTTCACACTCTTGCATGGGACAGGAATACAGCAGTTTACGTTTTAAAAGTAAACTTAAGAAAATAAAATAATTCTTTTTGCAAAAAAATATCATTCTAAGCGGCTTTATAATGCAATAATTAAAAATGTTCAGGTTATTTTAACATAATCAGCATTGAAAGCAGTATCTGTTTGTACTTTTTTGTGCAGCAGACTCCAGCTCTGATAATGTCAAGGTTTTTGCCTTGAATATTATTGAATTAACTGCATTGTATTATTATTATCATCCTTTATTCATGTAGCATATTGCTAAGCACTATACACAGATTATGCATGATTCATTTCGGTCCATGGCTTGATCTCATATAACAGTCACACAAAATAATCAATTATTTTTATCAAGAAGCACTTAACCTTTTTATTTTTGTTGAGTCTGTGAGGACATACAAATTCATTACAGATAAGTACCCTGGCTGGAATAGAACACAGATTTCTAGGATGAAATGACTGGCTGGGTACTGGCACACAGGGAGATTAGTGCTCTGTGATAAATCTTCACTATGTGGGGCAACTGGTCTTGGAGAGTCAACTTTGAGTGGCCGCTTATGTTTTCTCACTTGAAATTTACATTTACATTCACCTTTATTAAGTGGTTCAGAACCGAACAGAAACAAAAACAACACAAAAAAAATATTTTTAAGGATATTTTGGCTGAACTGCTGCTAATAAGATTTTTTAATTAGGGGATCATTGATCCATCCATATTTCTCTGGGGAGCGAGACATACAAGGTTAATTATTCATTAATTATTCATGGCCAGCAGGCTAGACTGGCATGTTAAAACTGATGTTTCACAAACTGAAAATCAACGTAGGTTACTGAAAACTGACATTTGGTTATTGTATAGTCTAGAAAGCTAACTATGGTCACACAATGATTTAGTTTTACCAATAAAATATAGCTTGTAATATACAATTTTATATGTTCAAGTTACATAAGCCAAATTAAATATCCACATACAGGCAATTATTCTGGCGTGCACATTTTTGCAGAATGTCTATAATATTTAGGCACAATTCAAAACTACACCATGTGGTGCAAGTGTATTCTGTGTATTTGGCTTTCTCAGGTGGAAAGGTACAGTAGTTTGATGCACTAAATAGATACATTTTGACACATTAGAGGGTTGATTTATAAAACTTTTGTATATATCACTAAGCGGTAAGATTAGTATTGATTCATTCCCACATGTTAAACAAATCATGCCAAACTTTAATCCTCTTGCAATTTTCATCAGGATTCCATGGAGCGTTAGAACTGCTGAGCTCACAATGCAGAATGTGGTTCGTCTGAAAGCAGTCAGACACAATCTATCAAATTGGACAGTAAAGAGATTGTCAGGAACTGGAGAAAATGTTCAGCTGATTAGCAGATCTGCAGGTGAACTGATATTTGCTACATTTTTTTTTAAAACCCAGAGAACAGCGAGGGATAAACAAACACTGCTTTCAATGGCTATAACATTTACACATAAAATGTTTTTAATCAATGCATATTTTAAAGTTGAATTGAATCTACAGAGAACTGTCCCGTGTTTGGAACCTAATCCATTTTCTGTATAAAAAAAAAGCATTTTAGGGTAATTACTCTTTTAATCTACTGTGGTAAAGAATTATTAATAGGGGGTGAATTTTAAAGAGCAGTAACAATGCTCAAACTAAACATGCAGACTGCTTATCTAGAAAGCACTGACTTGCAATAAACAATAAATCAATATGCAAAAGATCAAGTTTAACTGTTTATAGTTATATAGCCTGTTGCACCCTCATTAAAAAAAGACATAATTATAGTATATTGTGCTTTACAAGGTTTACTTTGCTTTATTTTAACAAGTATTTACAGAGGTCTTGTGGCATATTCTTAACACAATAACATTTTCTTTGAGCTTGCTGATCTTTTCTTTATACTGCATTTGCAAAAACAAGCACCAGTTTAAAGCAAAGAGTGTCAGTTCTTGAAGTTGAATGCTTCAATTATTGTTCTTCTACTGTTAACAAATTGTTCTATGGCCCTCAATTTTTCTCTTATATAATGTTTTCCACATCCAAATTTTATCATGCTCTTTCCCCTTATGAGTATTTTATGTTTTCACTTGTCTTTCTTCCCTGAATATTTCAACTTTCCCCTCTGCCCCCAACATGAGGAGAAGAGCACAGAATCAGGAGGCACAGCTAGCCCTGCATCTACGTGATGCAACCAGTTGTTCCCAGTTATGACCTGACAGGCCCTAAATCCACATAAACCCCAATGTATTCGGGTAAGCGCCCTTATTGTTGCAATATGACTGTGCATATTGTCCCACATGAATAATGAGTGACTACTGGGAGGCATCTTTATACAAATCGGGTTCTGTCCTGCATAAAAAAAGTACATAAACTCAAGGGATGAAAACATAATTATGCCTCTTTATAGACCCCTAGTAAGACCTCATCTGGAATATGCAGTGCAGTTTTGGACTCCAGTCCTTAGGAGGGATGTAAATGAGCTGGAGAGAATGCAGAGACGTGCAACTGAACTGGTTATAGGAATAGAAGACTTACATTATGAGGGTAGACTGTTGAGTTTGGGGTTGTTTTCTCTGGAAAAAAGGTGCTTGCAAGGGGACATGATTACACTTTACAAATACATCAGAGGACATTATAGACAAATATCAGGGGACCTTATTACCCATAAAGAGGATCACCGCACCAGAGGCCACCCCTTCAGACTAGAAGAACATTTGAAGCAGCGTAGGTGGTTCTTCACAGTGAGCAACATATGGAATATGGAATGCACTGCCGGGTGATGTTGTGATGGCTGATTCTGTTGATGCTTTCAAAAGGGGCTTGGAATATTTTTTTGGACAGACCTGATATCAAAGGCTATTTTGATACTAAACTCTACAGTTATTATAGCTATGGGCCTATATGGTTTGTGTGAAAGAGTATAGGGGTGTGTGTGTGTGTATGCTGAGTTTTAATTTGGAGGGGTTGAACTTGATGGATTTTGTCTTTTTTCAACCCAATTTAACTATGTAACTATCAACCCCCAAGCAAGCTATGCCGGCATCTGTTCATGTTAATTAGTACCTTGCTACATTGATCTGTTGTCTGTTAGTTACCTCTTATCTACACCTTGACACACCAATTAGTATCAGAATCTTTTTTCAGTAAAGGCAGCATGACAATGCACTTTGTACGTCCATAATAGATTATCCCTTTTGGTTGAAATTTTATCTCCACAGCATTCAATAAAGGTTATAGAACCACTTCTGTGTCAGTTATTTATATATTGCTTTAGCTCTTAAAAATAAACTATGCATAGATGAAAAATGTTTGAAAACTGCATAATTGCCATGTTAACTTATAGGAAATGATAGAAGCAAATATTTGCAGGAAGAAGATGAGCTCTTACATTCTTAGGACAATCTCGGTGTACATTCTTAAAAAAATACATACATAGATTTATGGGCTACAACCAATTAGCATTTATCCTTAACTTGTGTAATTCTTAACAACTGGGGGTACCTAATTTCTCTTATGTAGGCTAATCAGAAAGACTTGGGTTACATGTGGACCCCTGAAATCAGCGGAGCCCAGTATAATGAAACATGGTGGGACATATCTCAATTTGGTGCATTACTTAGCAATACTAGTTGCAAAAACAAGTTGCATTTTCAAAGGGGCATGTCTGGATCTATATATGTTTGAATCTAAAGCCTTGCCTTTCCCAGGCTCTCCAATGCTTACCCCTTATTGGACCCTTCTCTTGAAGACCTTTTTCTCTGACTGACAAATTGAGCATGTACAACAGATCTAGGGGTGGTACAAAGATCAGATAACCTGGAGAACCAATGTGAACAGAATTTCCAGCCTATTGGCCCTTGCACTGCCATAAAGCCTAGTGAATCCCTGCATGCTGAATTCCACTGCCAGGGTGGAACCTAGAATCCAACAAAAGTATGTAATATAGGCTTGCGGGGACACAGCTGTTAAGGGTGTCACAGCTAAATGTATGACCCTCCTTCCAAATTTGTGTGACTGTATGGTGAAAGTTGATACTGGAATGGCACTCAGACTGGGTAAACTGCGCACAGTTTCTGGTGGAGATAATATCTGTCTATTAATGTTGTAAAGTGGTTTTGAATAAAAATTGAAAAGCTGCCCCCACCTCCAGGCAGCACCGGTGCTGGCTAAAAAGGCTATGTATCTGAGGGCCCTCACATTAAGCTACTGTTTTCTCTTCCATCTCCTTTAGGGATTGAAGGATTGCTGCAAGACTAGAAGCCTAGGTGCTACTTACCTACCTACTGTATGTAGGAGGCCTCTAAAATCAGAAGTGTTTAGAACAGGCCTTTGTTAGTAAAAAAAGCTGGTGGATTGCAGTGATGGGTTCAGGAGGGAATAGCATCGCCAAGCTTAGGGCAGTGTTTACAGCCTTCTTTATTGGTACCATGTGCTTTTTTGATGGGTCAGCTTGGCCTGCGTAAACACCAGACAATCTCCCACTGGGCTACAGAGGGCAAATGCCCACTAGCATTCATTTTTGCTGTATTTTTTCAATTGCAACAGTATGCATTCTTTTGAGCTTGATATGCATTCAAAAGAATAGAATAAAGGTTGTGTTTACAACTAACATAAATGCACTTAGAGCTTTTATAAAAACAGATATAAATGCAAAATCTGTGTTTTATGTGCTCAGCATGCATTTTTAAATCACAACATTTGTGTATATAAAAGCATAACATTTACTAATGCTTGTAAAAGTGAATATAGACATCAAGCTATATGCTGGGTCCAGGATATTAATGGGCCCTATTAAGCCAAGTCCAACAGTGCTGTCAGTAAAAAGCTAATGCCTAACTCTCATGTATAAATCCAAAATGTGGGAATTCTGTACACTGTAACTGTATGGTATAAGTCCAACAGTGCTGTCACTAAAAAGCTAATGCCTGAAACTCTTGTGTAAAAATCCAAAATGTGGGAATTCTGTACACTGTATGGTATAAGGTGGATTCATTTACACTAAGATTGTATTCAAATATCTTTTAATGTGTTGATACGTATACATAAAAAACTGCCTTTTAATGTCACTTAACTCACTGACGGTGTAGTTTGGTCTGACCTCAGGCAAAGTTCAGAAGGAGCAATATGTGACAGAATAACTAGCAGGGCTATTTCCAGCAGCAGCACCTACTTTGTCTCTGAGCTAACAAGCTCCAGACAGCATTACTATTGGTCTCTTTGTAGTCACATGACTATCACACCCCTGCCACTCCTTCCTATCTGAGACTTCAAATGGAAAAACAGTGTGTAGGAGAAGATGTCCCTGTATTTCCTGAAGAAATCAGTAGTTTGAAAGAATCCCTTTAAACACCCCTCCCCACTACAGCCCACTCACTCCACAGGCACATACACAATCAGTGACGTCTAAGGAACAATATCCCTGTCTCATGCCTTGACATGCATGACTTCTGCTCTGCCACTTAAATAGGAATGTACCCTTTGCTCCCAAAAGGCCTTCTGCTGGATACTAAATATAATTGGTTTTTTCTACCTATGAATTCCCTTTTATTTTTAGTGTATTTATTATCTTGTATCTATAGAGTTC
>CM044443.1:48455323-48465832 GCA_024363595.1 Xenopus borealis
TACTACTAGTTCTAAGGTAGGAGTTAAGGACAGGGTTAGGGTGCACCTCCTTATACTCTATGGATGAAGCTCCAAATTTTGATCCATTGCTCTGCTCAAAGAGAAGCAAACTCGGCCATTAATGACCCCTATAGCCATTACAGATTTCAGAACTTGCAAATTGGAAAGCTGCTGAATAAAGAGTTAAACTCAAATACCATAATGAAAACCTGTTGCAAATGTCTCAGAATATCATGCTCTACATCATAGTAAAAGTTAATTTAAGGGTGAACAGCCCCTTTAAACATTAGACACTTGCCAGCCTATTATGTGGTTATAATTTTAGGATCCAATGCCCTGGGGGTGGACATTTACTTTAAGTTTTAAAAATCAGTTACTGCAGATCTAATGTGCTTCAGTGGTCATACAGCCAGACTCTTACTTCAGCTAAAAGACTGCAGAGCCATAAGCCATAAAATGGTCCTCTCCAGATCATGGCACTTGGGAATAACATGGGCATAATGACTGATAAGGGATGTAACGTGTATATTCATGTATAACGAAGGCCTGTACTTGCTGATAACATGGAACTTTGTTCTACATATTGGAGCCATCACTATACCCATAAAGTTAAATTGCTATAATTTGACCAGCATTTTCAGTGTAAGATAACAAAGTGTTTGACATGGACATTGAATACATATTGTAACTGAGTTATCGGTTCACCTTATAGTAAGTGCATCAGATTGTGCAATTACAGTCCATTTTTGTTAAATTTTTTTCTTTAAGAAAAAATAATTCTGTATGTATTTGCATTTATAGGATGCAGAACTGGAAAAGATAACTAGAAGGTTTACTATAGAACTCGCAAAGAAAGGCTTTATTGGTAAGTCTTTAGCCTCAGTTCAGCGAAGCCATTCAGTGCAGTTTTGTGTATTTGTCTAGTAAATAATATTATAAGTGCATAAATAGGCCAACCTGAGTCAAATGAAGATGAAGCTGAGCGGTGAGATGTGGATAAAGTTGGCCATTTTACATGGCTTTTCATTTGGCTTATGACCAAATTGAACAGATCATATTGAAAAACAGTGGCTTTTGACATGTACCTCATGAAGCACTGTCTACTTACTGATAAACTGACAAACAGTAAGGTAAGTTTTTCTGAATGTAATTGAAATTCAATCTTCACGTGATAAACCCTATTCTCACTGAATTGAATCTGGCCCATTGTTTCAAAGCTGCCTCCCAATGGAGCAGGTGGTCCAAAAATGCCTGTGATATCTGTGTATGGCAATCTCTAGTCTCTAGTGTAGCTAGATTAGATTTTTGGCAAATCATGACTTTTCTTGTAAATTCATTCTTGGCCACACCCAGTGTCGGACTGGGACACCAGGGGCCCACCCAAAAACCTTAGACCAGGGGCCCACTATCAGTACTAATATTATTCATCTCCTCAATCAACCTCTATTCTACCAATTTGTTTTCTTTACATACTATCATCAATTATTCCATCTATTTAGCCTTTTGTTCTCATAGAAATAGAGAATGGCCATGAAATAGGCCATTTAGCAGCATGAGGGCCCAGTGACACCTTGGCCCACCGGGAGTTTTCCTGGTATCCTGGTGGGCCAGTCCGACACTGGCCACACCCACAATGTCATTGACTCTCCAATAGAGGAAAGTAGGGAAAAGTGAATTTTAGTAGCCTACATGTCTGGAACACTGATCTTTTGGGCAAAATAGTTACTCTAGTTTAATTCCTTAAAGGAAAACTATACATCCCAAAATGAATACTTGAGCAACAGCTTGTTCATATAAATTTAAGTGGCATATTTAAGAATCTTGCCAAACTGGAATATATATTTAAGTAAATATTGACCTTTTACATCCCTTGCCTTGAGCCACCATTTCATGATTTTCTGTGTGTGCTACCTCAGAGATCACCTGACCAGAAATATTTCAACTCTAAGGGGCACATTTACTAAGGCTCAAATTTCAAAGTGGTAAAACTTCTAAATCCGACCATCGAATTGGCCAAAGTTGTTTTTTAAAATGGCAATTTTCTTATTATTACCCAATGGCACATGCTACTAAAAGTATATTGTGAAAATGGTTTATTTACATATGAGTTGTTTTATGCAATATCTTTTTATAGAGACATTGTTTGAGGGGTATAGTTTTCCTTTAAGAATCTTTGTTCAGACAGCATACAATGTATTGATTTCTTTTATACCATAGGTTTTTCACTGTCTACTGTATAAATAATAGGAGCTTTCCACCTTGTGGTGAAACATCTGATTAGGATCACAATGGTGCTGGGAAATAAGTGATTTATAATTAATCCTTCTATTAATATATATTTGCACACTCTGGCAACTAATTTAGAATATATTAAGTTGTTCATGCATTTTTTTAATATACTTTAAAAGTGTGTGTGTGTGTGTGTCTTCCAATAACAAGTATCCTCCCTATAACTTCATGGTGGTTTTTTTTCAACAGGACCAGGCATAGATGTTCCTGCTCCAGATATGAGTACAGGTGAAAGAGAAATGTCATGGATTGCAGATACTTATGCTAATACAATTGGCCACACGGTAATAAATTATAATATATATTGTATATTTGCCGTAGGAAAAAAGTTAAATTGAAAAACTATACTCCAATCATTTTGTATCATACTTTTATAAATGAAAAATAAGTAAGCTTCCACTATAGTTAAGTTGATTTTTTTTTTTTTTTTAACCATTACAGTTCCCCTTCAAAAATACACAAGATCCTACAAAAATTTTTTGAATATAAGGGTTTTTCATTCATAAATGTTATTATTCGTAGACCTGTGCTTTTTGTGCATGATTGTTTCAGATGTCCATACATCTCTAGAAATGCAATGTACAAATTTATTTATTCATAAAGCTGGTTATTATACAGTTTTGTTGCAACTGATAAGTACAACCGGAAAATGCTTTATTTACCGAGGCAGGAAAGTCTTTGGTATGTTGCCATTGATTTCTAGCTGAGTAAGGTGAACATTTGTGTTGGCATCACCTAAATAGTCATCCCCCTTTATTCAGTCTGATAACCATGGAAATTAATCTAAAATATTAAATGTCCATTGTGGATGAGGTCACACTGACTATTAGTCGAACCTCTTATTCATTTGCTCTCTTATCCATCAAACCTCTACGTTGGGAGCTTTTAGCCAAGAACACCGGTTTCTTGACAGCGTATAAACTCATTTTATCTTATCTTGATACGATAAGTATATATTATGTTAATACTGTAAATCAGAAGACGAATGCCAGTTGTAAAGACTGATAAACTACTTGCAGGATATCAATGCTCATGCTTGTGTAACTGGAAAACCTATCAGCCAAGGAGGTATTCATGGTCGCATATCTGCAACTGGTCGAGGTGTCTTCCATGGCATTGAAAACTTTATCAATGAGGCTTCCTATATGAGCCAACTGGGAATGACTCCTGGGTTTGGCGACAAGACTTTTGTCATTCAGGTAAGATCTGGTGTTGTCTCAATCTGCTATATGACCCACTCTTATTTTGCATATGATATCATAGTTTTTTTTTTTTTTTGATGAACAAGGTAACCTGCATGTTCATATAACACATGCTGCTATTTTGCTTGTGTTCCATACAAGTACCCAGATCAACAAAGCCAACCCAAATTAGTTTTTATGAAATCGGTTGGTGATCTAGGGCAATAGAAATGTCCTAGATGTGCATGGTATGGAGCTGCAGGAGGTGCAGCCTGGTATAGATGTGTGGTATAGATCTGAAATTGCTTGGGCAAATCACTTCCCACTCCATGCAAAGAAGTGTGTACGTTTGCTCTTCATGGCTGGATCTGCTCGTTTAGCGAAGTCACTAAATGAGGGCATCTGGGCCTGATTCAGCCATGACCAACTGTTTTCCTTGTCCGGCAGAAATTTCAAACCTGCCTGATTGATATGCGACCAGTATTCTTTTTTTTTTTTCTTTCCTTAACAGTCTAACAGGCCAAATGTATAGCAACTTGCCACCAAAAAACACTGGTCTGTTGATTGGTCTGTAATCGGAATGGCTGAATTTATAAATATACAACTTATTCCTTATAGGGATTTGGTAACGTGGGTCTTCACTCCATGAGATATCTTCACCGATTTGGTGCCAAATGTGTTGGAATTGGTGAAATTGATGGGACCATCTGGAACCCAAATGGCATTGACCCTAAAGAGCTTGAGGACTACAAACTCGTAAGTTGTGAGCCTGTAATTTTCTAGTTAGTCATTTGCCTGGCTGTCAGTGACAAAGTTAAGTTTAAAGTCCATCTATAGAGATGCTGGTTAAGTTAATGTACTCCCCAAAAAAAAAATTTTCAATTCGAATTTTGGGCTATTCGATAGTCAAAGTAGCCCAAAATTACTTCGAAATTTGAATATTCACTTCGACCCTTCGTAATTGTGCCCCTTATTGTAATTGCTATTTTTTTTTTTATACTTCTGTTTCTCTTCAGGCCCACTCCTATTCATCTTCCATTTTCTTGTTCAAATCAATGCATGGTTGCTATGATAATTTGGACCCTGGCAACCAAATAACAATAAAAAATAAAAAAAACAGTTGCTTATTGTCTCAGAATATCGCTCTCTACATCAGTTGAACCCCTTTAATAGATGGGGAAAGTGCTTGGATGCCCTCTTGCCTAATTTGTGAAAGGTCTTTTCTATGTTCTCACTGTAAAATCCTCACATTCCATATCATGAAGACACTGGGTACAAGAGGAACAAATCTGGCTGCAAAACCATGCACAAAATAGAAATCTTTAACGATTTCTAGGGTATTTTGGGAAAATTGAATCCTCCGGATATCCAGTCCTGTGGATGGCACATCAGAAATGTTTGTGACTGTGTCCTTTCCCTAGAAGGAATGCAAAATACAGGAAGCAAGGGAATAGGCAAATAAGTTGCACAATGTTTCCCCTTAGTATGTGTGAAAATGATGAACTAGAGGCAGTTAAATCTGTATACATGTTGTTGATTCCTCTTAGGGGCAGATTAAGTATTGAATTGAAATTTTTGAATTTCGAGTTTTTTAGTATAATTTGACTAGGAAATAGTCCAAATTTGATTTAAACTTTTAAAACAAAAAATAAAATCAAAATTTATCATGCGCTTGAATTTGAGTTCGGCCGTTCACCATCTAAAACCTGCTGAATTGCTGTATAAGCCTATGGGGGACGTTAGAATCTCCCATAAACTCGAAATTCGACCCTTGATAAATCTACCCCTAAGGGTAGAACTACACAACACGGATCTGTCGTGATGCAACCGAACATAAGGTAACCAATAGCAATGTCCGATGGTGTCCCCACGTTCAACCAACGCAACTGTTGGATGCAGATGCTGTGTCTGCATATGACAGTCATGACTGATTGAATGCTGCAACACGATCCGACATTTTTATTTTTTACCTTATTTTCTGTCGCATCCCTTGATGCCTGCAACTTGGTGGGTCTAATCCGCAGAAAACTCGTGGACGTCGTCCGTGGAGTTCTACCCTTGGGGGCAGATTTACTAATGGTCAAATTTTGAAGTGAAAAAACTTCGAAATTAGACCATCTAATTTTTTTGAGGGGGGGGAGGGTCATTGGCCGTTTTCGTTCAAATGAAAAAAAATCATTTGATTCGAACGATTTTACCAAAATCCTTAAATTTCTCAAATTTTTCAGGGCAAATTCTATGACGTCCCCCATAGGCCAAAATGGCAATTCGGCAGCTTTAAGCTGCCGAATAGTAAAAGTCTAAGGATCTTTTAAGGGCCAGTACTTTGAAATTCGAATATTCAAATTTTTTTCAATTCAACTCCAATTTTGGGCAAGTCAATGTTGAAGTAGTCCAAAATTACTTAGAAATAAATTCAAATTTTTTATTCGAATTTTCGCTTCCCTCTGTCAGAACTATTTAACATTTTGAAATGTGATAGCTGTTATGCTAAACAGCTATACTAAATTAAAGTACATTTTCAACAAAAGCTTTGCTTGTTGAATGTGTTATTATTTTAGACATGGTTTTGCTGGAATTTTATTTTTGAGTAAAAAGGCATTTTATGGAGAATTGGCTTTCAGTGGTACACTTTAATACCAGCAGATGGTGCTATTTCCATACTGTTCAACGGAGAACCATCTTTTTAATTGTCCAGAATATTGGCTTACAACAAATATGTTGCAAAAGAATTATCATTTTATTTTTCTCAATATCCTAGATAATGATATTTAGTTATCTCTAAATCTCATACTTAAATTTGTCCTTATGGTCTCAACAGGGCAGCAAAACCCAACCTGTTCAGAGTTTCATGATTAATAGAAGTGTTTTATTTTGTTTAATAGCAACATGGGACAATTGTTGGGTTTCCAAAGGCCCGGCCATATGATGGAAACATCTTAGAGGCCGAATGTGACATTATTATCCCAGCTGCTAGCGAGAAGCAACT
Source organism: Xenopus borealis (assembly GCA_024363595.1). Lineage (NCBI taxonomy): Eukaryota > Metazoa > Chordata > Amphibia > Anura > Pipidae > Xenopus > Xenopus borealis. Next base: position 48,461,783 of record CM044443.1, read on the forward strand.
GACAAAGTCTAATGCACATAAGATAAAGGCTAAGGTAAGATCTGACTATACAATTATATTGTATTTCCTGAATTCTTTATATTCTATATTCCAAAATCTTTCTTCCGCTTTTCCTCAAATAGATTATTGCGGAAGGGGCCAATGGTCCTACAACCCCAGAAGCAGACAAAATCTTCCTTGAAAGAAACATCATGGTTATTCCAGTAAGTTTCTTAAATCACTATTTTAAAGACTATCTACTCTTGTGCAATCAATTGAGTAATGCTAAGGGCACACTATGTTGATACTTGGCTTTTTCTATGCTGCATTTTGGAGCACTTCATCCTTTCCTTCGAGTAGCTCCATTGACTGGCAGAAATCCACTGTGTAGCTGCACACAGGCCGATGCTGTGCTGATAGTTGCACAAATGAACAGGAGTGGGAGTGGATGAAGTGGATTGTTTTCTCCTCCAGCAAACCAGATGCTATCAAGGATTCATTTTATTCTTAATTTGTATTTATTTTAGAAGTTCATGTGTTGATGTACCTTTAATACAACTGAATGAGCTCACATAAATAATATTTATGCATAGTCCATTGCAAAGCGCTAATCTGCATATTTTGAAAGGATTATAAATCAGATTAATGAAGATTATATCACTTTAGTCCATCTAGGACCTTTCATAAACTATTGTAGTCAATGGGATATGTATGGCTCAGCATTTCTACTGGGACCAGTGCTCTAAAATGCTGTGAAAAAAATGTCAGTACTATGCATTACATATTTGTATAATAAAGTAGCAAAGCAGATTTATTATTTATAGTTTATAAAAAAGGCTCTTGTGTATGATCATTGGCCTTGAGTTTTTTTTATATAGTAGCTTTTGTATTTTTATTTTTCAGGATCTGTATTTGAATGCTGGTGGTGTCACAGTTTCTTATTTTGAATGGCTTAAAAATCTGAATCATGTTAGCTATGGACGGTTGGCCTTCAAATATGAGCGGGACTCAAACTACCATTTGCTCAGTAAGGTTTTTTGTTTTTATTATTTGTTTTTAACCTATACATGTATTTAAATAGTTCAAAATAATATATAAACTGCTTTTTTTTTTTCATGTAGTGTCTGTCCAAGAGAGCTTAGAAAGAAAGTTTGGGAAACATGGTGGTTCCATCCCAGTTGTGCCAACAGCAGAATTCCAGGATAGAATATCTGTAAGTACTGGTTGCTTATTAACTATAAATTCTGAAGCCGCATGTCAAGCATAGGGAGAAGACTGGCGGTCTCTGTACCCTGTATTCTCCAAAAAACGTTTTTGTAGTTTAATTTTCCTCAAGTGTTCATGTAAACAACTTGTCACAGGTTATTCTAAAAAAAAATGCTATTTTTATTGCTATTGCAAGTTTTAAATATTTGTAAATAACCCTCAGGTAAGGATACTGGTGATTTTTAGCTGCTTATTTCTACCCCAGGCCAGAACTCCTCTTCAACACATTTATCAGCTGTGGTGCTTTCCTCCAAATGCCTCACTGCTATATTGTTTCTGTATACCAGACATGCTTTGCACCTATTGAAGCTGATTGCATGTGCTGGACAGAAGATAGGTTATTTCTGTGCTACACCAGTAGCACAGAGAATGTTTGGAACACCAGAACAATATGGTAGAAGGCCACTCTGAATAAATGATACTTGGCCTTACCAGTATAGGGAGCTAGTGTTCCCTGGAGGGGTGACACAAAAAAATGTAAACTTTTTTTTTATCATATTTTTGTGTCAGATTCTCGGGTGAATAAAGACAAACTTGGCATATAAACAATAGACATGGCTTGTATATACAAATGCCACTGATATTGCCTTAAGCCATGGTGTGGCATGGGCTGAACTCTTTAGAGTTTGTAATTAAAATGTTCCTGTAAAACATGCCTTGGTAGTAGGCTAAGCAGAAATGGGTTCTATCCACCTTTCTCATTTGATATAGATCTAGAGAATGCAAGTCTTACCAGGGAAGCATAGTAAAGATCTCGCCAAATAAGTCACTTGACAACTTTGCAGTTGATTGCCCTTTCGGTGTTTTTTGTGGATATTGTTTATATCGGTCTCTTGCCACTCTCAGACGGGAATTATTTTCTTGCTTTATCGATACTAGGGTTCAGCAGTCACCATATTTTATCAACTTTTAAGAGATGAACAAGCGTTTCCTTATGTAACAGTCCCTAATAACTAGATAACCCTTCATTCAAAACTGGAGAGAAAAAATGACTAACTGCTATTTAGAGTACTGTATACATCACACTTAAAACTGGTTTTAATGCAGACATCCACCCCGAATGGTGACTGTGGTTTCATTTTTGTCAAAGTTATTAAGGCATTGTAGATGGTCTGTGTTTAATGTGTTTTTTTTTTTTTGTAGTTTTGGGATTAACATTTTGTTGTTATTCTGCAGCATTTTAGTTTAGCATTGACAAACTGGTTACTAGGATTGCTGAACTTGGCAACCACTCCAGTTTAAATCTTAGGATGCGCGATGAAGAGGGCAGCAGCTGGATACAAAGATTATAAAAGTAAAAGAAATTTGTAAAACAGAAATCTGTAGCTTCAGTTTCCTTTTGGTTACCTGCTTTAGACGGAAAGCATTTTAAAACACTGAAATGATACAATATGTAGATTGGGTAGGTGCATGCCAGATTAGTTTACTTCCCTTTATAGAAAGCATACTTGTTCTAAGCAGTAAGTAACTCATTATTACAATCTTAAAAACAAAGCATATATGTTTTTTGTGCAGGGTGCATCTGAAAAAGATATTGTCCATTCTGGCTTGGCATATACAATGGAACGATCTGCAAGGGTAAGTTTTTCAAACTCCAAACATTATAACAATAGATTCTTTACCAGGATGTATACTTATTTCAATGAATGAATAGTGAAAGATTAAGTGCCTTAACAGATACCAAGCTTCTGAAGAATTGGACTAAAGCTTAACAGATATTTTTGGAAAGCCGTGTTTCTCATTATTTTTTGCACTGCATTGTTACAAACAATGGGTTGTAAAAATGTAATCTCTTAATCTGAGATATTGTGATTTTTTTTTTCTTATACTGAAAGTGCCCAGTACAGTTTCTTTGGGGTAAAATCTTTCTTGAGACCATGCATGGTGTTTGAATATTCCATATTATAAGTTTGGGTCTGGAGTAATAACTACACTAGTCTGAAATATTTAAGCAAACTGTATTTCTGGTAAAATTTTATCAAAACCATGAATGTGTCTCCCTGAAACATTACTTAGGTTGTAATGTGAGAACTTTTTCATAATTCCATCAGTAATTCTACATTTCCAAGCAAACAGAACTATATAGAAATCTAAATCTTAAATTGAAGATATTGTGCTTTGTATCATCTGGAAACTTGTTAAGGTTGAAAAGTAAATTGTGTAGTCAAAATGCTAATGTAGGCAATGGCTTGTGCTTAATTCAAACTCAAAAAGGTCAATTCAATAGAGGATAATTACATTAAATAAGAACAATTACATTAAATAAGAACAATTACATTAAATAAGAACAACTTCAAAGTGCACCTGGGGAATTTTTTTGCAGCTGAGAAGCAGCAAGAATACGATATTCTCAGATGCAGCATCTTCCTCAAATGCATTTTGTAGTAGTGTAATATATTTCATGTTAGCCATGGAACCAGTGGGTGGAAAATGTTTTGTGACATTCACCTTTGACTAGTAGTTTTCCACAGACCTTCCTTTTTAATGTACTGAACTGGGAGAGTACCCTCCATGATTAATTACTACTGATATTTCCCAGGGTGACGGGATTTATCTGGATTTGTGTTCCAATAACACTTAATTTAAAATGATTTTTTTTTTTAAATGCTGATTATAATTAAAATTCATTGTAAAATGCTTCTGTCTTGGCTGTTTCTGATATTTAATATATTCTCTTACAGCAAATCATGCGCACTGCTATGAAGTACAACCTCGGTTTGGACCTAAGAACCGCTGCCTACGTAAACGCTATAGAAAAAGTATTCAAGGTGTACAATGAGGCTGGCCTGACTTTCACATAAGAAG
>CM044443.1:48466832-48508321 GCA_024363595.1 Xenopus borealis
TCATTAAAAGCCAAATGGACAATCATCTGAATTCTCAAAAAAACTTTTTATTCTACTCCAATTTTACACTTTCACAACACACATTCTGGAACAACAATTACAAGACTAGAATCTTTGTAAAGAGTACAAAACTAGCATACTGCCCAAGGCTTTTGTCAGACACATTCTTTAATCAAGTAAAAAAAAATATCATTGAAGTTTAAAGTTTCCTCTACTTTTGTGAATCCCCACCCCCGCCATTTACTGTATATGCAAAGTAACTGCTGGAGTAAAATGTTATTGCAGCCATTTTAATGGGACTGCAACTCTACTGATATGCAACTTGAGATTAGATGTATTGCATGATTTAGGGCTGGATATTAACTTTATTAACTTCACCCAAGGATCTACAACATGTTGCAGAAATCGATAACCATGCAATGTTCTCTGTGAAACTGTTCTATAACAATTTTGTTCTTACTCCGGCTATTCAGGTGCATCAATAATTTACCATGACATGGAAAGCTTTGACTCCCATAACAACCTGAGAAATACTGTATTGCTATTTAGTGGATAAATACAAAACATTTTTTTTTAATATAAGGCTAGCCCTGCATAGTTCCAAGTGTTTGTGAGAAGCCTTGGCACATGTATGATATGCACATTGGCTTTTTTTCTAAGTTTATAACTGCATGACTTGATCAAACACATTAAAAATCCTTATTTCAAATATATTTTTGTATTTTGTTTGCATGTAATTAAACATTGGCAGTCTCTCCAAAACAAGTTTCTACAATATGTAATTCTTGTGAGCATACAAATAAAGCCCTACATACAGTAGAATGGCATAAATGTATCCAGAAATAATAGTTTTCTCATCTTCAAATGCAAATACAATCACACTTGCATGAAAACAAATGATTGAAACGACTGAACAGAAATTCATCCTTCTAGAAAATGTTTTAAAGAGATGCTGACACCTGAAATTAAACTTTTTTTTTTTTTTTTTTTTTTTTTTGTAACATCTATTATATTAACCCTCGAATTCAACCAATCGAATTGTGGTCAAATTTTAACCCTTCAAATTTCAATTCGATTGAAAAAAAAAATTAACTTAGAAAAACCCTATGGGGGCGTTCCCATAGGGTTTAATAGCAATTCGGTAGGTTTAATCTGGCAAACTAGGCAGTCAAATTAAAATTTAAAGGGCAAGTCATTTGACGGTCAAATATTAAAATAGAATTTTATTCAAATTATTTGATTTGATCGAATTTTCTAAAAATATTTTTTAATTATTTGTCACAAGGGATGGCCGGGGGGGGTTAATTCCCCTTTAAGGTGGCGAAGTGTTGAAGTCGAAGGATTTTAAAGGGCCAGTACTTAAAAAATTGACTTGTTGAATATTCATTTTTTTTCCCATTCAAATCAAATTTTGGGCTATTCGATAGTCGAAGGAGCCCAAAATAACTTCGAAATTCTAATTTTTTTGAATTACAAATTTTATTCTAATATTCACTTCGACCTTTAGTAAATGTGATCCTTTGTTTCATTTTCTAAAATGGCAATTTTCTATTTATGATTACCCAATGGCACATGCTACTAAAAAAGGGTATTATTATGAAAATGGTTTATTTACATGAAGCAGGGTTTTACATGAGTTGTTTTATGCAATATCTTTTTATAGAGACCTACATTGTTCGGGGGTAAAGTTTCCTAGGGAATTGGGGGCCCTTCATATAAATGCAGATTGCTGTGTTGCACTGATTACATACAGGCTCTATGAAATGCAACCCATCTAGATGAATGTTACAGAAGTAGAGAAAGTTTCTTACCTGATATTTTAGAGTCCTGTGCCAGTCCATTTTTTGGAACCCGTACCCGCAATCTGCAAAGCCGCATTCTTATCCGTTTGGACCCGCTACCAGACCCACAAGTACATTATTAGTAACCCGATCCGCAACCCACTGACCATCAAGAATCGGGAAGTGCTGTCGTAAACCAGACGGGACATCATCAGAAGTAGGCGTGATCAGAAAAATGGAGTTAAAATCTCTATTGAGAAGAAAGGCGACCTGCAAACCTGCAGAACCGCATCTATACCCTCACCCATAACTTCTACCCGCAGAGTACCGCAGGTTTTTGCAGATAAACCACGGGTACCTGACCCGCTGCAGGACTCTAGCCTAAAGGCAATGGCACACAAGCATTTTCTCTTGGCCAGTTGTTGCATTTGCTGGTAAGTAGAAGGCAGCAATCTATTTGCCGCACCTGCATATAAAAAGAGGAGCCGTTTAAGCCATCCCAGCAATACCTAGCCCAGATGCCCTTGTGCCTGAAACTATGCCCCCTTTTAAGTAAGCTCTGATTCGGCACTGTTCTGCCCAAACTTGGGACCGCTGGGAAGTATGCAAAGGTGCCACATGAAGGGAATCTAACACCATCTTAAACAGTTACACCAAAAATAAAAACATTTAAAAGTAATTAAAATATAATGTACTTATGCAATACATTGGTAAAAGTTGTTTTTGCTTTAGAAAGACATCTATAGTTTATATAAATAGGCTACTTGTAGCCATGGGGCAGCCATTCAAGCTAAAAAAAGAGAAAAGCAGATAATGAATGTACTCTGTAATAGAATACTAATTCTACATAGGGACGGATTTATCAAATTCACATGAATGATTCGAAATTCGATCGAATTTTCAAAAAGATTCTAATTCAAATTTTTGAATGTTTTTGAAGACCACTTCGACCATCGAATTTTGAAAATTCGAATAAAAATCTATTCGAATATTTGCCCTTTCAATTTTTATTCGACTGCATAGTTCGCCAGATTCAACCTACCTAATTTGAGCTAGCTGCTTTTGATCGAATAAAAAAATTCGATTGAATGGTCAAAATCGTTCGAACAGTTCGATACGTTGATTTTATCGATCAAATTATTTCTATTCGATTGTTCTAAATTCTAATTCGAAGGATTTCAATTCGACCCTTAGGGGCAGATTTACTATTGGTCGAATTGAAAAAAATTAGAAATTTGACTGTGAACAGTGCGGGAAGTAAAAACCTTCAAATTCGAATACCAAATTCGAATGATTTTACCGATATTCGAGTATTTGAACGATCGATTAAAAATTCGATCGAACGATTTTAACCCTTCGATAGAATTTTTCCTATTCGATCAAAAAAAAATAAAAAATTTGGTAGGTTCAATCTGGCGAACTGGCCTATCAATTTTTTTTTAAAGGGGAAGTCCTTCGACCAGCATATTCGAAAATTCCAATTAGAATCTTTTTGAAATTCGATCGAACTTCGAATCCTTCATGTGAATTTAGTAAGTCTGCCCCTTAGTGTATCTAGTATATGCTATGTAACCTGTGCTTTGAATGGCTGCCCCCATGTAGTTTGTTTATAGAGACTAGTAGTAGTGTTTCTAAAACAAACACGCCAGTTGCACCAGTGCATAAAAACAAAGCGTTACATTTTTATTGCTTTAAAATGCTTTAATTTTTTGATGTTTTTGTCATGGGAAAACATTTTTTTTTTCAAAACGCATAAGTTGATAGTGCTGCTCCAGTAGACTTCTGCACTGAAATCCATTTCTCAAAAGAGCAAACATATTTTTTTATCAATTTCCCAGCTGCCCCAGGTCATGTGACTTGTGCCAGCACTTTAGGAGGTAACTTTTGTTTTTCCTTCTCAATGTAACTGAATGGAACGCAGTGGGACATGTTTTTACTACTGAGTGCTGTTCTTAGATCTACCAGGCAGCTGTTATCTTGTGTTAGGGAGCTGCTATCTGGTTACCTTCCCATTGTTCTGTTGTTAGGCTGCTGGGGGGGGGAGGGAAAGGGAGGAGGGTGATATCACTCCAACTTTCAGTACAGCAGTAAAGAGTGATTGAAGTTTAACAGAGCACAAGTCACATGACTTGGGGCAGCTGGGTAATTGAGATTATGTCTAGCCCCATGTCAGATTTCAAAATGAAAAATTCAGTTTGCTCTTTTGAGAAATGGATTTCAATGCAGAATTCTGCTGGAGCGGCACTATTAACTGATGCATTTTGGAAAAAAAAACATTTTTTCCCAAGACAGTATCCCTTTAAACATTGAACTTTGGGGTTTGAGTTAGGATTACTGATGACAGGTTGTGAGATATTTGTATACTTTGCAAGGTGTTCATAGGGTTGAAACTACCATGAACATATTAGAATATCCTCCAGAAGTTACATTGTTCCAAATTTGATTATACGTTTTCCTCCTGAAACCAGGGCCATTAGGCCAGGATTACTCATGCAACCAGCCACCCCCTCTCCATTACCAGATGCAGGAGCCCATACGCACAGGGCCATTTTTATACATAGGCCTGTGCCTAGGGTGGCAGAATTGTGGGGGCGGCCCTCGGGTGCCTTAACTAGTGCTGTGTTTTAAAAAAAAAAATTTAATTCCCTCACCCCCCGCCACAGATTTCCTATTGAGGGGTAGCGGGGCGGAATCAGTGCCGAAGTGACGTCACGCGCATGGCGTGATGACATCACTTCCGCAACGGGGCCAAACTTGGTGAGCGAAAGTGACATCACGTGCATGGCGCGCTGATGTAACTTCCACTACATAGGGGGCGTATTTAGGTCTGATGCCTAGGGCAGCATCAGATCTAAATACAACCCTGCATATGCACACAATCGGGCTCGCTCTTGCACCAGAGAAAAAGCAGATAGGGGGCTGTGCTCTATGAGGCACATTCACTAAAGTGCAAAGCGTCTAACACTAGCGCTAATTCACCAATGTGACGTAATTTCGCAACTTCGCCAATTTACTAACAGTGTCCCTGGCGAAAATTCGCTAGTGAAGTAGATAGACTAGAGAAACTTTGCACCCTTACGCACACTGATGAAGGGATGTAACTACGCTAATTAATTAAGATGCCCATTCTTCTGAACTTTACCCCTTGCGCTAGACTTTACTTCGCCAGGTCAGACCTGGCAAAGTTCAATTCAATAGATAGGAGTTTGAAAAAAAACGCTGACATCTTTTAAATTTTTTCGGGGGATAGTCTGAAAAATAGTGTAATTTTTTGAGGGGTTAAAGGGGTTGTTCACCTTTGAGTTAGCTTTTAGTATAATGTAAAGAGTGATATTCTGAGACAATTTGCAATTGGTTTTCATTTTTTATTGTTTGTGGTTTTGTAATTATTTAGCTTTTTATTCAGCAGCTCTATAGTTTGCAGTGTCAGCAATTTGGTTTCTAGGGTACAAATTACCCTAGGAACCATGCATTGATTTGAATAAGAGACTGGAATATGAAAAGGAGAGGGACTGAACAGAATAATAAGTAATAAAAAGTGGCAATAACAATACATTTGTAGCCTTACAGAGCATTTGTTTTTAGATGGTGTCAGTGACCCCCATTTGAAAGCTGCAAATATGCAAAAGAAAATTGCAAATCATTAAAAAACTATGAAAAATAAATAATGAAGACCAATTGAAAAGTTTCTTAGAATTGGCCCTTCTACAATATACTAAAAGTTAATTTGAAGGTGAACTACCCCTTTATTAACCTCCTTCCCCCTACATTTCCTAACATATGGCAACTCAACTATACAGTGGGCACATGTAGGGCAATAGGACAACTTTATTTTATTTATTAAAGGTTTCCTGGTCTTTTGTAGTGTAATGAAGTAGCTGTAACATATACTTCTATTATACTTTTGACTTTGTGCCATATGCAAATTAGGAATCGCTTGTGTAAATGCGATTTGACAAATAATGGTGGCGCAACTTCACTACTTTTCGCCTCCTTGAGCGCAAACTTGTTTCACCTGGCAAAGTGCGTCAAATTGCGGCGAAGGTGTCGCTAGAGAATTTTGCTCTTTAGTGGATTTGCTCCCATGTGAAGAACAAGAGCTGTACCAGAATTGGAGAGTTTACACCTGCAGCAGTCCTCCCACATCTCCCTGTTAATGCAGAAAGTGGGTGGCATGACAACCAAAAAACTTTGTCGCCTTAGGCCCAGGCCTGCCTTAAATAGCTGATTAATTTGCTTTCATCATAATTCATAAAATTAAAGGCTGATAGCTTTTTTTTGTTTCAAAGATTAATATTTATTGGATAATTAACAGCAGCAATACATTTTACTCTGCAGTTATCACGTCTGTGAATATTCTAGAATTTATTTCCCCCATCCACCAGGCAGTTTATCCTTAATCTGTCCAGACACCTGGTCACTTGCTTGTTGAGCAGCTTGGCATCCTTGGTCGATAACTGTCAAATAAAAAAAGCAGTGCGGTGTTAGTGATACTGACACTAAAAATTTACTTTTGAAAATATGAAAAGTTACCTATAGGTCATGTTGATTGTTCGTCGCTGATAGGGTTGCTTTTGTAAGTAATTGTCACTTGAAGTTCCTAAACTTGGCTATTTTGCCAACCTGACTGTCCCTTTTTAACCTGTCAGCGTTTCTAATGCTAACAGACTACTGCTGCACAAATATGGCAGCCCCCTCATAGATGAACAGGGTAGTAAGAAAGGTAGTGTAAAAACATCAGGCAAATATTTTTATGGTAAAATTATAAATAGCATTCAAAGATAATATTATGATAGATATTCTGATGTCAGGATCTCTTTAAGCATTAGTCTGAAGTCTGTGATTGGCCTAAATAGATGTTAAAGAGACCATGAGTAAAGTCAATTTTTGCTGTCTAAAAATTTCATGAATATGATCATATTAAGGGAGCACACACTTTCAGGAAGATTATCTTTCTCACCAACATATTTTAAGCAGCTCATCAGTAAGGACTTTACTAGGCCCTCCACATGGATGGACCCGCTAAACACACACACACACACACACACAACACACACACACAACACACACACCCAGTAGTCTTTCCCTTCTGTCACACCTCTCCATCTATTGAACGTTTCTCAAATAATACTGCAAAAAATTATGCAGACTGAAGCATGAAAAAATGCACGATAATGTAACCAATGCATTTATATTGTTTCAACTTCATACTTTCATGAGTGAGTTTTATTTTTTACCACTGTGGAATGTGTTATCATATGATAATTCTATAATATTATTATAATATATATACCTTGCTGCCCCACTTGTTTTCCTTTATCAACACAGTCTTGCCCCACTTGTTTTCCTTTATCAACACAGTCTTGCACCACTTGTTTTCCTTGGTTGACTGAAATAAATAAAAGATTTTTTATTGAATTGCTACAATTGAACAGAAAACGTCACAAAGCAATTTGTTAAAGTCTAAAATACGTAAAGCTCTAATACGTGGTATATATGCATAATGCAATGTAGTCTGCTACCTTTGCAGAGTAGATATATTCTTTACAAAATGGAAAATAAACATGCATAAACACCTAGACAGCATCACCGCATAGAAAAATATTTAATGCTAGGGCAGCAGTGACCTCTTTGACAGTCTTTGTCACGTTGCATGTAAATACCCTATAACAATAGTCATACAGGGAAAATAGGCGTTGTCTGTATTAGCCACACAAATAAGTTACTGCAGGGTGTTTGATGTCAGAAAGGACTGTTTTGGCAAGTGAACAGGATACAGAACTAATAGAGCTCCAAATTGTTTTTCCAACTGCTGTGCAAATATGATGAATGTGTCTTTTTGTTTAAACCATGTCCTGCGGCCGGGGGGGGTGTGATGTTCTGCAGCATTTGTACCTGAATAGATTACAAAATGTACTATAATGTGGGGTTGGTATAGCATCTGCCAAGATTTGAAAATGTGATGATGTAGCCTAACCTTCATCAGTGTTAAGAACTACAACTATCAGCAGTAGAGCTTAAGGGTGGGGTTGTGGAACTTTTTGTTCTGATGCTGCTGGAATGCCAGACATTGCCTTTCCCTCTTGTAGCACAATAGAGCAAGTAAATAGACAAGCACATCTCTGAACTAACAGTTTGAGTATGCAATTGCTCATGTGACAGTTGCCACATTTATTTTTTATGGAGCCCTCAGCCCGAGGTTCTTTGAGACAGGCCTGTCTCACAGAGGAGGAGGAAGTCAGGAAATAAAATCTTTTGGGGGCAGATTTACAAAATTCACATGAATAATCCAAAGTTCAATTGAATTTAATATGAATTCGAATCTTTGAATATGCAAATTAGGCAAATTCTACCATCGAATATATTCGAATTCGAATGATTCGAATATTCAAATAAAATTTTATTTGAATATTCGATGGTCGAATAACTTCCCCTTTAAATTTTTATTCGACCACCTACTTCGCCAGGATCAAGCTACCGAATTGGGAATCATTAGCTGAGATAAAACAGTGGAGATGTGTGGCACAATTCAGTCAATTCAAATATTTAGTTCAATGCTTCCTCCTGTGTCCAAATGCTCACCATCCATGTAGGCCACACCAGTCGACCATCAAATGTAATTCAGCTTATGGTAGGATGGAGCACACAATCAGCAGGTTTCTACTGCAAAAACTTTTTATTGTGTTACTCAATAAAAGTTTTTGCAGTAGAAACCTGCTGATTGTGTGCTCCATCCTACCATAAGCTGAATTACAGTGGAGATGTGTGTGTGTGTATGTATGCTGGGTTTTTAATTTGGAGGGGTTGAACTTGATGGACTTGATGGTCTTTTTTCAACCCAATTTAACTATGTAACTAAGAATAAAAAAATTCGAATTTTTTATATTCGATTGTTCGATCGATCGAATTGCATTGCCCACTATTCCCATGGTCGAATTTCGAATTTTTTTTTTTATTCGAAATTCGACCAATAGTAAATCTGCCCCTTGATCATCGAAAACAAAAATCTGCATTTATCTTGCAGACTGTAACACTTTAAACATAAAGTTACATTTATTCTGCTATGTGTTACAAGAATATTAGTTTCAATGTTAACTTCATGTTTAATGTTAGAATGCATATAGTAAATGCAATACTCCAGAGCATAAAGAAGTATAAAAACACGCCAAATTCCTGTTTATACTGATGTCTCTTGAGATATTAAAATTAAGTTGGCACAGCTTTTGTACTTCTATCCGGGTATAGTTTGGTTTTTAAATGTGGACCAAAAAGTGCTCCAAAAGGACATGCATTTGTAAAGTGTTGATATGAATAAACTTTGGAAAGATATAGGTTGCTTTGTATTATCGGTTCATCTAAAGTACTACTTTTATTTGAAGTAATAAGCACAAAATAAATACAATTTTTAAGATAAGAGGATGACATGGTGGAAGTGGCAATGTCCAATATTGGTGTGACCTGGTTAAAGTTTGAGCAAAGTGCTGCGCACAGAGAATTTCAATCTGAATTTAATTCTGAATATCTGGTTAACTTAACCACAATGGGTGTTTGTGCTAAATGACAGTACAGGTATGGGATGCGTTATCTGGAAACCTTTACCCAGAAAGTTCAGAATTATGGGAAGGTTGTCGCATATATTATTATTAATATATAGCGTATTTGCTTTTTCTCTGTACTGTAATAATAAAAACATGTACCTTGTACTTGAGCCCAGCTAAAATATTGTTAATTCTAGAAGGATCCATTACTGCTGGGTAGCATGTCCCAAACCTGTACTCATTTGTCTATTCTTTCTTGGACAGAGCACAGGTAACATGCCTCATGGCTCAGTTAATTAAGAACAGGCACATTTGCTTCAATGTTGTAGATTCTACATTTTTAGTTTTTGTCACACCTTGTGTTTTTATTCGGATAAAAAGATCAGGTACTTAAAGGGTTAAAAATGTGCACGTTGTTTAGTTCATTACAAGCTACATGCTACAGTATATTGGTGGCATGCCACCATATTGCATGTATATTTTATAGATGTCTAGTTTTAAAGGAATCAATAGCAACCAGATTAAATTTGGCAGATAAGATGACAATTCTTAAGCAGTTTTTAATTCCTTCCTCTGCACACAGTGGAGAAAAAAGTCTAAAATCCGATGCATCTGCAAATTTATGTACCTGGGGTTGCTGGCTTTACATACATTTTATTGAAATATATGTAGAAATGATGTAATATATTTTCCTGTTTAAGAAACAAATGGTTTCATTTCATATCAAAGCATTACAGACTTTCTTACCTGCACCTTGTGATTTTTGCTGAGCTTGGTTCTGTATACCCTGTAGACCTTTGATACCAGACATAATGATTATCTTTGGTCCTCGATGGGGCAGACAGGCAAAGTTGGGTTCTGTGTAAAATATGGCTTAGCTATTGGAATAAGCACTTCTATTTAAATGCAAAAGCTCCTCCCAGTAGCACATGGGTAAACTATTTCTTGTTGCCAATGTTTGGAGTATGAGCAATACATGTCTGCTTCTGTTAATAACAGCCTACGATGAGACTAACATTGTCATCATTTTTTTTATCTTTCTACCCCAAGGGCAAACTACTGATATTCTCCAGTACTTTTCCATACAAAGGCACTTGTATGTAAATGCATGTATTTTCTTGCAAAATATGTTGCATATCACTTGGTGCGTGTAAATATATATTTATATAGAACATCTGGGATGCTCTACACCTATTGTTATATATAACATACGTTCTTGGCTTTTGAAAATAGGCATACTAAATAAAACTTGTGTTAGAATTGAATTCTGCCTATTTTTGTAATCCATATTCCCTAATTTCTTGCCATTATAAGCATCATAAGTGTTTTTATTTTCACTACAAACATTTCTCTCCTGTTTAAAGGGAAATAATGAGCTCTGAATAAACAAACCCCATTGCTTCACTAAGTTGCAGTCTTTGAAAAAAGGAGCATCTCATTATACAGGGGCTTGTGTGTAATTTGTTCTGGAACTGGTACTGGTATTTTTTGCACTGCTTTAGTATTTCATAGAACAGTAAAAATTTATTTTCAGCACAAGCCCTATTTATTGACCTCATGTTAAAAAAGAGTGCATACTGCCCTATTAAGACAACACTCCTTTATGGTTCATTCTCTCATAGATGACTCTAGAGAACTGCAGTCTAAAATCCACTGGCTTAGCTGGAACATCAGGCTGGAACCAAATTAAGAATAGGCTTTTTAGTTGTCCTAATAAATGTTTTTTGTATTTTCATCAACTTTTTGTTCGATTTTGTTAGAAAACTCACATTATTTTGCCATCCAAAATTAAGAATGTCATAAGTGAAGCAGATACCTACTTGCCCCATTGGCTTAACAATGACCCAAGTAAACAGTGGCTTGCAGTGCTACTAGGACTGTAATCACAAGAGTATAGTCTATGCAGCCAAATTCAAGTGGCAGGGGTATTAGATCTGGTTTTGAAAATATTTGGCAAATGGAGTTTTGGTTATGCTAGGCTCTTTCCTTTTATTGCATTTCTTTCACTTTAATCTGTACTTCTGATTTTCTTCTTTGCCATTTTTGTTTTCTTTTCTTTCCACTTGTATGAGCTTCTTCTGTTTCCCAATGCTCAGTTTGTAGCTCCTTGTTACTTCTCTTCTACTTTCTACTTTCTCTTCTCTGTCTCCGTCTGTCTTAAGGTTGCCACCGGGCCGGTATTTTACCGGCCTGGCCGGTATTTTTGATGGTTGATCCAAATGTTATTAATAGGAAAAAAAGATAAATATATAGGAAGGCTGGTATTTTTTTAAAGAAAAGGTGGCAACCCTAGTCTGTCTTCTGTCTATTCTCATAATACCTGTATCTCTTTTACCCTATCCCTCCATTTATCTTTGAAACCCATTTTATCCTTTCCCCCATTCACCACTAACCCATGAGCCTTTTCACCTGCTTTTCTTTCTTTTCACTTTTCCCAAGCTCTGTTTAGGTTTGTACCTCAACTTATTCCCATTCTAGCATTGCATCACCCCGTGTGGCTTTCACCACTCACAAACTATTCAGCTATCTTTACATATGCCTCATTACGGTTCTTACCTTCTCCCCATCCTGTTCATCTCCCCCCAACACCCTGCTTCGCTGTCCTTTCTACCTGTTTGTGGAACGTTGCATTTTACACTTTTTTCTTTTCTTCATCTTTTCGTGCTCCTTTAGGGCAATTGCACACCAGGAGATAAATCGCTAGTGATTTGGTACTCAAATCATTGCAAAGGCCCACATGCGTTTCTTGTAATAAGTAGGTGAGTGCCCAAGAGTGCAATTGATAGACTCTATCTATCTAAAGTGAATCATCACTTTATAAAGAAAACTGTGATGAATGATTATGAATTTGTACATGCATATGTATGCAGAACAAAGTCTGGTTCTTTTTATTAATTGTACCATACAGCTTTAAATCTGATAATAATAGACATATTGCCTGATTATCCCATAATTTTCAGTTTTATGTTACCAACTACATACACTCATAGATTGAAAAAAACAACTTAATGAATTATCATTAACAGCTACCATTGCCAGTGCACCAAACAGATGAATAATAAGTTCTCACTCTGCTTCCTTTTTTATTTTTGCGCCAAGTGCATTTTTGTTGTCTTGTGTGTTGTCCTTTTCCTCTTATATGGTGCATAGAGTGGTGAATACAACTAGGATGTTAAGAACTTAGCATGTTTCAATAACATGAAAAAAGGCAGTAAAAAGACCCAGACTTGTGTTCATCAAGCTTAGTAAATAGAGGTCTTTATACATATTTCAAAGGTTAAATTAATGTCAGTCTTTAATAATAGACAGGGCACCTGCAGCCATCATAGACAGAAGATGGTAGTAAACCATCATTAGAGGCCACACTCTGGATAAGGGAAACATTTGCATTTCTTCAGAAATAGTCACCTGCTGTGTTCTGTGCCCTTCTTACCAAGATCCTACTCCTGGTAATTTTAGCCACACTGTGGCACACACACATGCACATGAGCAAGTGTCCCAAACACACTCATCTTACTCATCTTGCTCATCTTGCATACTTTTTTCTAAAAAGATACTATAATTTCCCCAATCCAGAGTGCAGGCTGGGTTTGCATGCCATGGAGTTAAAGAAAGAAATAGGTTTGGATTTGGTTAACACTTAGGAATAAGGTAAGTCTGTGGCCAAAATCAAGAATGGTATGGCAGAATAGCTGTTACTTTTCAGTTACAGGGAGAGATAGTACAACAAGCAGTTAAAGAGGGAGCACAGGGAGGGGACAACTGTAGTACCATCCACACTCATAGTACCATCCACTTAAAATCTTTTAGTACCTCTGTACAGTGTGGTCATTGAGTAGTGCTGTGTTTCCTGGTATTCAAATGAGACAGTTATGAAGGTAGGTTTATAGTTCCAGGTTCAGTGTTGACATTTCACCAGTGGAGGAGGAAGAAAAGGGAACATTAAGGAAAGGGAGACATACTGGCAAGTAAAGTGTTTGGGTAGACTAGAGTGCTCCGTAGTCCTAATTTACTGTGGAATACTGTTGAGTCAGTACTGTTCTAGGGTACACAGTGACACAATTTTCCCACTGAAATAACTGGGGTGCCAAGATGGCAAGACCAAGCAGGACTGAGTATTCTGAATTTACATAAAAGACTTCAGAATTGAATAAAGAATGTGAGAACATTCCAACTGTTTAAATAAATCTTAAACCAGCCATGCATATTTGTCAGAATAATTACCTTGACATTCTAGTAAAAGCTTTAAATTTACATTTTATTTTTATTAGTTTCTGCATATTTCAAAATGAAAAACACTTCAATCCAGTAAAGAATTATTTCATTATTTTATCTGCAGTGTGAGTTAGAACCCTGCTATCTGGTATATTGTCAGTATGTACATACTGCTGCACAGAGAGCATTAATGCTACAGTGCATTTTGCTGTTAAAACGCATGTTTAATTTGTATAAAAGTATATACAAAAGTATATTAATTTAGTTTCCATGAAGCTGTGATGTGATTCAAAATCTGTCTTTTATTTGAGCAGGTTTGGCCTTGCATTAAATCTAGCATGTATGCAGAGAAGTGCTGCTTGATAGTAAGACATGCATCTATATGTTTTCCTATTTTTGTTTCTTACAACATTTACAAAATGGATATTTCCAGCCACAAAATGATCCTACCAGGCCACTGCTGCTTCACTCCGATTCCCCAAAACCAACAACCAGTAGGCCAATCCCGTTTTCTAAAACTGTAAGCAGCATTCTATTGAAAAAGACTAGGATAATTTTGGGGTAATGTGTTGCCTTTGTAAAGCAGCATACGTATTATTCATAACTGACATTGGATAGTGATGTCAACAGATGCTGTTGCTGAGTTATTGGGTCAAGCAATTTTTTCTCTAATTAAGCAGGGTGCACCATCATGCCCATAATATATTACATTCATAATAAACAATTCTCTTTTTGAATAGATATAGCTTATAGAAATAGCGTAGACCATAGAGTCAGTTATTATTATAACTATAATGCTTATTCCAAGAGGCAATAAACTAGCATAATATACTAAAATCACACTTTAGAGCATAGACCCACATACACCGGTATTTTACAACATGGTTATTGAAGAAATGCTGTCAGTTATAGACATTAGCATAACATTACTAGTTTCTCTTGTAACAGAAGATATACATGCACTGGAAACACAGTGACACTTTTATTATCAGGAGGATTTTATATAAGGGAGTTGGGGCAATGTAATGTCATACACAGGTAGCCTTTTCGGGCTGGGACTCAAGGGAGGGGCATTAGTACCAACCAATCAGATTTCATGGATTCTGGATATTCTACCACCTGCTTTATGGCTTGCTATATGTTTGGTTTCATATTTTAGGATTGGCTTACATTTTTGCTCTTATCTTCGTTATACTTTAGGTGTTATATCATATTTGTCTTAAAGACAAGTAAACATCCCACAAAAAATGAATAAGTGAACAACCTCTTTGACATATTTAACTACCTGCCACTCTGGTTGTTCAAATGTTAATAGTAAGTCTGCAGTATCTACTTAATCACTATTCTTTTGCCTCCTCTAACCCACTTCCATGGGAATTTACTATGGCTGTTGGCTATTGCACATGCTCAGTTCTTCACAACACTAATTTACGCTCCAGTCTAACAGCCATTGAAAAGCAGGCATTGCTGTTGCTTCCTGCTCCTATTTTTTCTCTTGATGGTCTTAGCTCAGCTTAACCATTACAAATCAAAAAATACTTTTTTATCATACTGCCTGTGTAAGCCTGCATTCTTGATTGCATGAACTGTTTGCAGATGTAAATGTTACTGTTGTATCAAAGGGAAAATGGCTGCTGAACAATTTGCTTTTGGAAAACGTGATAGTGCTGGCAAACAGAGGGGATATTTGTGGTACAAATGATTTGTTTTGGGTGGGGGTGCCCAATTTATACAAGGCAGGAGAATGTAGGCTTTACAAGTCTTTTAAATCTTGTACCTTTGCCTAAGTCTTATGTATTACATTTAACCCAGGATCCACTTAAATTTTTATCTTATGCTTTGCTTCCCACTTCCCTTGGGCCAACCTGTCACCTTACTCTATGCCAGCTCTACAGTTTACTAGGGTAGCAAGAACTTGTCTATGAACAAGTAAATGTTCTTAGACTTAGTAAAGTTAGCAAATTAGTAATCCAGTGATTATTTACTAGACCTAATTTCGACTTGACCTATGCATGCTTTATAAATTACCATAAACTTGTTCAACATTCATCTTTAGAACTGTCCAGTTTTGCATCGTTACCTAGCTTACACAACCTCAGAGACAAATATATAACACGTTATTACATCACTGTAATGGAAAGAACAGATCATGTTAGAGTTAGAGAATGATTTAATAATGTATCTATGAAAGGAAAAACAATAAAACATGCAAAGACTATATACTACTTAAACCAGATCCGATAGATTCAGTTAGAGAAGAGTAAAATGACATTCACTTCTTCTTGAAGCCAATTTTAACATCAGTTACTGCCTTGTTTGCAGCATCTTTAGCAGCTTCTGTGCCTTTGTCAACCACTGCAAGAGAGTAAAAATGAAGTTAGCAAGCTTCAAGAGGCTTCTGGTTTTTCTAAATGCTAGTCCCAAAAGACATTAAAGGTATATATATAATCATGGTTTAGATATACATTTACATTATTACTTGCATTTTTGTGGGTGCATATAATTAGCACAGCTTCTGGGTTTGCAGAAAATTACAGTTGATCCAAACGAGCAAACACAGTTCACGAAAGCCATAATGATGATTTCATATACATGGCACCAATCACAGTGACAACCAGCAAACAAAACAGTGTTTCTTGTTTCAATCATTTGATGATTATAATACGCCATGTTTAGAACACTATTTACAGGTTTACAAAGCTCAACCGCAATTTCAGTGCAATGGTATATCTCCATTTCTGAAAATATACCCCTTTTTGTTAAATATTTACCTTCTTGAACACATTTTTTCCCTTCTTTAACGCACTGGTTTACAGTATCCTCCACAGCTTCTTTTCCTTGCTTTACTGTAATAAATATAAGAATTATTGTGTTATGATGCCTTTTATTTATTCAGCTTCTATATAGCACTACATTAGCTCTTAAATATTTGTACTAAATATGATGAATTGCACAGACTCCTTTTAAGTTTTGGGCTTCACTTAGCATTGGTATAAAGCTGTACTATGGGAGTTAGCCAGTGTCATTACAGCTACAGTAAGGCTCGTAGTAATTGTATGTCATTCCAGGGGAGCTCTGTCCTGAATTAAGGGCTAGAGCAGACGGGGAGATTCGCTGCGTGTGAATAGGCGCAGGCGTTTTCAAGTAACGCCGGTGCGCCCCAGGACCTGGTTATTCGGAGAGGTTCGGGGGCTACAAGTCGCGGCTACAAGTCGCCAGGCGACAAAATGCCCCCGAATCTCCCCGTCTGCTCTAGCCCTAAAAAGAGTTGAATGTTGAAGCACCTAAGAAGATAACAGGAACATAAAAGCCTATTGTTTAAAACCTTGACCATTTTATCAGTTACACACTTATCAACAGTAAAAAAAAGCTACATCAGGCATTAAATGGGTGGGGTGTCCTGTACTTACTGGCTGCCTGTGATTCTGGGGGGCTTTAAGGGGGTAGATACAATTTAATAAGTATATTTTATGCAAATAGTTGTCACCAGGTGGGGATATCCCTAGGAAGTATATATATATATATATATATATATATATATATATTTGTATAGCTTTACAAGTAAATATTTTTAACCGTGCACCCTGGAATTATATTTGGATACGCTATAGCAGCGGCGGCTTTGGAGTGCGGACACTCATTGAACACTATATATATATATATATATATATATATATATATATATATATATATATATAGTGATGGGCGAATTCCTGCGATTCGCCGCCGGCGAATAAATTCGCAATATGTGCATTGCAACAGTATTTATGTTCACATGTGATTTGGGGCCCTTAATTGCAAACAGGAAATGGTTTTGTCATAAGTGGAAAACTATATGCTATTCTTTAGAACTAGTGATGGGAATATGAACAATTATATACAGATTTGCACTTACACACCTTTTTGTGTAAAAGAAATGTTTAAAATTGGATATTTGCCAAATACAGATTACACTGGAACTTGTTCAGGATGGTTAAAATAATTTGACCAAAATAGATGCAGCAGGCACTGGGATTTAATATATCGTACCTTCATTATGAACCTTGTTTATTTTGTATTATTTCTTTTTGCTCTTAACGTCCTTAATAACAAAAGCTTGATTAATTATGGTTATTCTCACACAGTCCTTCTTTGACTCTACATTTATCTGTCATATGTTATTTACTTTAAGTGAATTAAAACATGAGGTTATATAAAGTTTGGTGCTATAGAGAATGAAGCCTGCATTATATTCAAGCTTATATTCAAGCTTATGATTATGAGTCATCTTTAATCAATGGCAAGCTTGTTCATTGTGTAGGAGAATACATGATATCTGTATAAACAAAAACCTATAATAACACAATAGACTATACCACATCTGCCAAGTGTTGGCATACTGCTTTAGGTGGCCATGCCCTGTCTCTGTTATGCCATTCTCGTGTGTACAGATAAATCCTTTGTCTTGTCTCCGTGTAGCTATGAGCATTGTAGAAATAGAAACTTACAAATTTATGTGATTGCCTTAAATTCCATTCTGTTTCTACATCATCACTAACCAAACTTTTTAAAATCGCAAATGGCATTTACCAAGTTAAGTATTTTCTATTAAGTGCTAATAAAATTATAAAAGGTGGTGAACCTTGAATAAAGGGGCATTTGAACATAAAACTGCCATGCAAGGCTTCTGAAAACTTTATTAAAGTCTACGGGATTCTCTGTAATAATAAAACAGTACTTGGTATTTTTCTTATTGGAAGCAAAGCAATTCCATTGGGTTTACTTTGTGTTTAAATATGTGTTAGCAGACTTTGTGTTGTGTTTGGTAGCCGAGGATGAGCAGAGTATAACAGTGCTTTATTAGTAGGTTTTTGCAGCCTTTATACAACTGCAGTAACTTCTTACTTTCACTTTCAAGCTGTACAGAAAGTCCTGTGTATGCACAGTGACACCCGCAGGCCATTTGTATAAACACCACAATTTGCTATACTCAGGTCTGGCTTTTGGGGGCAAAACTTGTATTTTTTTGGAGTATTTTTAAAATATATAATTTTTCGATATTTATTAAAGCCCATTGCAACGAAAAGTCTGAATCCGACAATCTGCCATCTCAGACCTACCGAGTTTGTGTATAAGTCAGTGGCAGAGGTCCGTATCCTATTTTGAAGTTTCTGTGGTCTGCAATGGAATTAGGCCAAAAATCCAACCAAATCGGACTTATGTGGCTAAAACAACAATTCAGGGGTTTCACACAATTTTATCAAGTTTTTACCTAACCAATTAAATCATGTTTTTTATTAATAAATAAGGTAAAATCGCGTATTAGAGTTTGGTTGTGGTTTTTTTTTATTTAAAAACATTAGATTCATTTGGATTTTAGTAAATAAAATAATCCAAATTACAGAAAGATCCTGGAAAACACCAGGTCCTGAACATTCTGCATAATCATACCTTTTTTTAATTTTCATCCTGTTGAGGACTGTGACAATTACAGTTCCACATTTTGATTATTTTATGTGTGTTTACTATTTATCATTTCCACAGCAAAGATATGTTATAACATCTTTAATGTGAGCAGAGTTCATCGCTACAATTAAATTAAGATTTTCTTTTCCTTTGTCAGGATGTATTTACTGTTCATTTTACTCAACATAGATATGCATGTGACTGTAATCCATTCATGATCAAGTCATTATCATGTTTCATAATCAAAAATCCAAATTATCAGTTCTTGGGTTAGGAGGGACATGCAGAATGAAATAATTTTGTGTTAAAAAAGAAACATTAAGTGGAAAAACTAGGAAGCAAAATGCTAGTATTATATGTGACATGTGAAAGACCTAACTTTTCTATATACTGTAAAATTTTACTACTGTAAAGCATTTGCTTTTGGCAAAATTAGAGCAGAAGAGCTGGTTATGTGAATAACTGGGTGTGGTGCATTTGACACTGTTTCTCTGCACGCCAAGGGTGGAGGATGGAACGAAAGTTGTACGTATTACATTAGAAGCAATATAATGAAGAGTAAAGAGACGTAAATTGATATATCAGTAAACAAAATTCTGTCTGTATTTAAAACTTAGAAAGGCTTCTCAGTTTTTGCTGTATTGCTCAGATGGATTTTTTTTGGAACTATCTCCCTCTGATTCAAGTACAGTGCTGCAGTGTTGCAGTGCAGGTATCTGGCACATTACAAAAGAGAGAGAGGATCCTGTGATCAGACAAAGGTGAACTCTCTGTAATATAAACAGTATATTAAAGGGAAACTGTCATGCGAAAACATGTTTTTTTCAAAACACATCCGTTAATAGTGCTGCTCAAGCAGACTTCTGCACTGAAATCCATTTCTCAAAAGAGCAAACAGATTTTTTTTATATTCAGTTTTGAAATCTGACATGGGGCTAGCCATTTTGTCATGTGACTTGTGCCAGCACTTTAGGAGGGAACTGCTTTCTGACAGGCTGTTGTTTTTCCTTCTCAATGTAACTGAATAGTACGCAGTGGGACATGGGTTTTACTATTGAGTGCTGTTCTTACCAGACAGCTGTTATCTAGTGTTAGGGAGCTGTTATCTGGTTACCTTCTCATTGTTCTTTTGTTAGGCTGCTGGGTGGGGGAGGGGGTGATATCACTCCAACTTGCAGTACAGCAGTAAAGAGTGATTTAAGTTTATCAGAGCATAAGTCACATGACTTGGGGCAGCTGGGAAATTAACAATATGTCTAGCCCCATATCAGATTTCAAAATGAAATATAAAAAAATCTGTTTGCTCTTTTGAGAAATGGATTTCATTGCAGAATTCTTCTGGAACGGAACTATTAACTGATGCATTTTGAAAAAAATGTTTTTCCCATGACAGGATCCCTTTAATATATATATATATATGCATACTGTACATACATTGCTGCATCCCTCATAAAGTCATCCTGGCTGAACTTTTCACATCCTCACTGTAAAGAAGCCTTCAACTGCCTATGACCTCTTGCCAGGGTCGTATTTATATATAGGCAACTGAGGGTCTGTGCCTGTTACAGCAGCTTTAAAAGGATGCCTCAAAAAATAAAAAAATCTCTACAGCAGCCACCAGAGACTTGTGAGAAAATCTGGTGGCTAAGAGGGGAGGCTGAGGGTATAGGAGAACACTTCTCTCATCTCATCAGCAAACGTGATGTCATATGTTGTGCGTGTTACGTTGCACACACAACGTAACTTCCCTAGGCACCAGACCTCAATAGTGCTGCCTCTGTCTAAAATGCCATCTAATGTACTCATATCCCACCATAAGAACCTTTTCTGCAGAGAAAACAATCCCAACCGTATGTAAACAATAGAAAAATGTTCAAAATCTCTAGCTTGCTTGATTGCCTTTTGGCCTCTTTGTACCAAATAAGTGCAATGGCCAAGGGTAAATCTGTACTACTGTGGGTGAGAAATCTCTTGAAAGTGCCTAGCCATTGCATTACATTACACTGGGATCTCCGCAAAAAAAAAAAAAATGTTACTGGAGGCGATCTTGCTTAATCATGAGAAACAGTGAAGGGAGGTAATTTCCCATGATTTATAGGTACGGGATTCGTTATCAGGAAACCTGTTATCCAGAAAGTTCCGAATTACGGAAAGGTCATCTCCAATAGACTCAATTATAAACAAATAATCCTCAATAATAAAACAGTACCTGGTACTTGTTCCAAACTAAGATATAATTAATCCTTATTGGAAGCAAAACCAGCCTATTGGGTTACAAAATTTTCTTGTAGTTTTAAGGTGTGAAGATCCAAAATACGGTAAGACCCATTATCCAGAAAGCCCCGGGTCCCAAACATTTTGGATAATAGGTCCCATACCTGGATAACCATGCTTTTATTTACAGTTCCGAAAGTGCTCACCCACACTAGGGCCTTTTCTAATATTTCTGACTTCCCTATCCCATTACTTCAGACAATGTCTGGATAAAAGAAGTCATATAGAATAATTATTCCACTCGCACACCCTGGCCTTCTAGGGAATGATCACCTGGTGCACAGCGAAGGAGAAGTCAACATCCCCAAGACAGCAGATCCAAAGCAGCATGCAACGTTTCAGCATGCTTGATAAAGGGGATCCCCCCGAAACGTTGCATGCTGCATTATCAATAAATTGGCAAGGTTTACCTGCTAGCCATTCCTGTGTGCCGGTGATTTTCTTTGGATCTGGATAAAAGAAGTCACCCATAATTACAACTTGATCTAGTGGTAAAGTCAATTCCCTTCCATTCCCCCACCAGTGCTTTCCCTGTGTGTGGCTTTAATTCTGGCTTTATATAAGACAAATTCCTCTGCATTTTTAATCCCTCTCTACTTTCCCCATATAACTCCTAGTGACCCAGTTTTAATCCCACTGCCCCATCTACATTGGCTGCCCTATGATGCCCTAGCTTGTTGCTACAAGCCACTCTGCCATACTGTAGGTTGTTTTTATTCTAATCTAGTCAGGCTAGATCTGGTGAGGCAGTAATAGAGAAAGTATAGCTGTATATTCATGTGGGGACAAGCTGTAATAATTAGTGATGGGCGAATTTATTCGCCAGGGGCGAATTTGCGGCGAAAACGACGCGACGTGCCGAAAACTACGCGACGCGCGTCAAAAGCGTCCCCCAACTTGTTTCGCGAATTTTTCGGCAATTCGCGAATTTCTCTGGAATCTCGGGAGATTCGCCCATCACTAGTAATAATATACCATGCATGTGAAAAAGTGCTGATATAAAGAATACAGTTTGGTGCCTCAAGATTGGTGCAACATAAAGACCTGAAACAATATCATGTACGCTAGTAATGTTTACCACATATGGCAAGTTTGAAAATTTTATCTGCTAACAAGATGGGTGAGTTTTTGGTGCTTTTGGCAGTGGAAGTAAAGGCTGTTAGGCTTAATAAGCAGAAAAAACAAGTGACCATACTGTCTGTGGTGCAATGATATGATAACATGAAATATTGACAAAATTAAATATAGTGTGCAATGCCGTGATCATTTATACCAATAGAATAATGACTTAGCTATAATTCTAAAAGGGAAACTGTCATTGATATTAACATTCATCAGAACTGTAGAGGTCACTTTATTCCTTTTTTGTAAATCATTTTTTCCTATTGCAGAAGTAATCATACTGTTGTCAGTAGCTCATTGACTCATCCAGGAATCAGCCTATAGAGCAGGTAAGATGTCAGAGACCCACAGCAAGAGTGTGTTATTAAAAGCCAGAAAAAAAAAATGTTAGTTTGTGGAACTCTCAAAAAGTATCAGTAAATATGTAATCAACTATCAACTGTAAGAATATAGTAA
Organism: Xenopus borealis; assembly: GCA_024363595.1. Lineage (NCBI taxonomy): Eukaryota > Metazoa > Chordata > Amphibia > Anura > Pipidae > Xenopus > Xenopus borealis. The sequence continues at coordinate 48,489,664 of CM044443.1, forward strand.
TAACAGTAAAGACTATTTGTAAAACAGATTTACAAACATCCATTAATGTTTAGGCATTTTTCTATAATAGCTAAACCTGACAGTTACCCAAGTTACTGCTTGATTCATTTGTGCTGCTCTTTTGAGATCCACTGATCAATGCTCACTCAAAGACAGGGGTCCCCAACCTTTTTTGCTCGTGAGCCACATTTAAATTTAAAAAAAGAGTTGGAGAGCAACACAAGCATGAAAAAGTCCATGTGTATGTCAAATAAGAGCTCTGATTGGCTTTTTGGTAACCCCTATATGGACTGGCAGCCTACAGGAGAGAATGTTTGGCAGGACATCTGTTTTTTTATACAACCAAAACTTTCCTCTAAGCCAATAATTCAAAAATAAGCACCTGCTTTGAGGTCACTGGGAGCAACAGCCAAGGGGTTGGAGAGCAACATGTTGCTCGCGAGCTACTGGTTGGGGATCACTGCTCTAAGCTGTGCACTCATAAAAGTTCCAAAATGAACATATAAAAGCAACCAGCTTTAATGGTCACAACATTTATAATGAATGCAGAGAAAAGAACATGCTTACAAATGCAGCTCGCTAAAAATATGGGAGAACATTGAAAGCTACCAAAGCAGTTTATTGCCAATAGATTAGCCACAATAGTGCATGCTATACGACTATATTTATTCTGCAGAATGCTTTACCATACCAGAGTAAACAGCTCCAGAAGCTCTCTATGTTTGTTTAGGATAGCAGCTGCCATATTAGCTTGGTGTGACATTACTTCCTGCCTGAGTCTCTCATTGCCCTGTTATAGCTCTGGGCTCAGATTACAGCAGGGAGGGGAGGAGGAAGCGGGGAGAGGGAGAGAGGAGCAAACCAAGCATGCTCAAGTCCTGGAGTTTATGCTGAAAACAGGAAGTCTGATGCAGAAGACAACGTATGCACAAAAGAAAGAAAGAAATGTTGTGTTTCTTTTGACAGAGCAGCATTACTTGAGGGTTTACTAGTGTGTTTATATGGACCTTTCTGATAAAGCTTACTTGATTTTAGCCTTTCCTTCTCCTTTAAAATCATGTGTCACCTATTTAGCGCCATAAACGTGATGCATGACTGTGTGGGGCCCGGAGAATACAGATTGTTGCTGCTGGCATTTAAAATCAAATATGAACTATGGGAGCACAGGCAGAAAAAATACATGCCAAGGGTCCTCAACCATTGCTCCCCAGACACATGCTTCTTCTGCTTAGCCTTAGTTCCAGCCTTGTTTTGACCAATTCCCTACTGAGTGATCCTGAAAGTAACTAAAATCAGAAGTGATGGGTGGATCAAGCATGGAGGGTTAGGGGTCTTCTAATGAAAACATAATCGTTTTACCGGTATTTCTTGGATAGCCAATCAGATGCTGGACTCTAATATACCAAATTCTAAACCATACATTAAAAAGAGAAGAAATTCCTAGAATGCGGTATTTTATATGCTAATGTTGCTGTACAAGCTAAGAGCATCAACACCCCCTACAACAGTAATGGTATATGCAAGACGACTTAAAGCCCTATGCATACATTTGCAGAAATACAATGTAATATTCTCAAGATAACTTTAGCCTGTTGAGTATTCAAGGGGACACAGATAAGGCCGCTGGGTGCATATAATATGCTTTATTCTGTACACAAGCTTTGTACCCTCTGTGCTCTTTTTAACATGAAATAACTTGCATCTGCTAGCTGGCTAACAGAGGTTTCCTTATTTCTATCAAATATACAATAGATGTAAGTGGAGCAAACAAGCATCATCTGTTTATTATAATATATAGAAGAAAGGATCAACAGGGTGTTCCTAATCTACCTCTAGGAAAAGTTCATAACTTGTAAACAAAACTTTCTGAAAAATGGGTTAAAATAGCCACTTCTTTACACATCTGTTAATCACAGAGCATCAAGGGCACTGTGGAAATTGGAGACTCCGCTGGAGGAAAGCTGTCTCTGTTACATTTCTTCAAAAGTCACATCCAGCAGAGCATAGACTAGAAATGGACAGACAGATATATAAATGATGTCTAAATTTATGTTTCACTATACAAAATGTTAAAGTATTTGGGTTTAGTCATCCTTTAATATTATTCCTTGCGTAAAACAATAAGATATTTAAAAATTCTTCACTGGTGTCATTCCCACGTCCCAATAAGTACACCCTCTAGTCGCTTATGCTATTTGGGAGGTTAGTGGACTATTTATACTGATGGATCATTTAAGTACCTGCCTTGTTTACTTCAAACCAACCACTAGGCTGATTTACATAAAAAGCCATTTGTTCTGTATATGATGCAGGCATTATAAACAACTGTTTTCTTAAGTAACACACTTTTATTTGAGTAAAACATTTGTTAGCATTTCTTACCAATCTCATCGGTTTTTATATCTCCAAGTTCTTTCTTTAAAAAAGACATTGTGCAGCCGACTTCTTTGGATAAAACTGCTTCAGAAAAGTATATTGGTAGATGGACAAATAAACTGTTAGCAAAGCCTCTGGTTTCATGTTTTTATGTGCATGAAGATGCCCCTCCTTGAGTCCTCTGGCAAAACATTTCCATTGGTCACCACTTTAGCAGCCCATTGTCTGTGGAGTGGAATTAATTTTTGAACAGCATTGTTTTATCCCCTGCAGACAGGGTGGGCTAGACTGGAATTTTCCATCCGAGTACAAAATGCCTTTTGACAATTTTGTACATTACTGGAACAAATTTCCTAATAAGGTTTATTTGTTTGTTTGTTTTTTTGCAGCAGTAGTAGAAGTCTTATTCAGAAAACTGTTTAAAGCTGCTTTATATCTCGCACATCTTTAAGCAGTTATCTTGAGGTCTATTTTTTTATCAAAACACTATTGCCATAGCAGTAAAGTACAGTCAGTGTTATACATACTGTTAATGACACCCTAAGGCTAAATAATAGCAGTTGCTGCTCCTTATTACATAATACTATTTATGGCCTTGACTGCAGGAAATATTTTCACTGCATAAACTAGATTGCTAGATTGCTAGATTGTTCTTATGCAGTAGCAGTGGAAGGCATATATATGGTGTTTTTTCTTTATTTAGATTGAGTAGAAACAGTAAAACCAAAAATGGCATCTTTAAAGGGTTTTTAGACCCCCCCCCCAAAAAAACTACACTTCCAGGATCTTGAAAAGGCATTGGAACATGTCATAGATTCGATCAGCATTGGCTGACAATAATCCTGGGACAGTGAAGCCAATTGAAGTGAATTTGTGTGATTCCTTAGGAAGTAGCCTCGTGTAACACTGCCATAACACAATTCCTCAAACACCAGAAATGACCAAAAGTGCATTAAAGAACAAGGCAACTTCTAATGTTTTTTTGCTGATAGAGCTATTCCAAGTAAAAGAGTCGTAAGAGAGACAAAGGGGGAAATTCACTAAACCGCGAAGTGCCTAATGCTGGCGCTAATTCGCCAGCGTGATGTCAATTCGTGACTTTGCAAATTCAGTAACACTGACTCGAATTTTCGCTAGCGAAGTAGATAGACTAGCGCAAATTCGCACCCTTACACCAGGCAAAGTTGTGCAATGACGAAGGATCGTAATTACGCAAATTCACTAAGATGACCATTTTACTGAACGTTACCACTTGTGCTAGATGTTACTTCGCCAGGTCAGACCTGGCGAACTTCAATACAATAGATAGGAGTTTGAAAAAAAATGTGGACATTTTTTCTAAGTCCCAAAAAATTGCTGGCGTGCTTTCTAGGGTGATAGTCTGAAAAAGAACATTTTTTTGGGGGGTTACCCTCCTTCCCCCCTACATTTCCTAACATATGGCAGCTCAACTATACAGGGGGCACATGTTTAGGGCAATAGGACAACTTATTTTTTATTATTAAAAGTTTCCTGGGCTTGTGTAGTGCAATGTAGTGGCTGTAACATACACTTCTATTAGACTTTGAAATTTGCGCCATATGCAAATTAGGCATCGCTAGCGTAAATTCGCTTTGCCTGGCGAAGTAACACTAGAGCTACTACGCTACCGTTTGCCGACCTTAGCATAACTTTGAATTTTAGTGAATTTGCATAGTGCTGGCAAAAATTCGCCTGGCGAAGTGCGGTGAACGTTAGCGAAGGCAACGCTAGCGAATTTTCGTCGCTTAGTGAATTTCCCCCATAAAGTCATATTTAGATGCATATTTCTTTTCCCATTAACAAACAGAATTAAGAACTATTTAAGAATCTCTTGAGGCCTTGCACGTGAAGATTATTAACCCATTTAAACATACTGTAACTAGGCGAAAACTAACATAAGCAATATCTTGGCATTAAAAAGAAACAATTCTACTTCAGGATCTACTGATTTGTTTGAATTTAAAAGAGGAAGTCTTTCAATACCAGTTTTTTCCCCAGTTTAGACAACGAGTAAAGGAAAACCACTAGCACATAATAATACTGATAACATGAGAGCTAGTAGCAGGGTCAGTGCAGCCCAAAATGCTTCTGAAATCAGAAACACGCGAAGGTAAGGAAATGTCTGTGCTTTCAGTATTTGAGTCCCTCCAATTCTCCCATGCTATATATAAGTGGCCGTACACAGGCAGATTTCATTGTGTGATGTTAGGATGATCACATAAGATCATTGATGGGTCAATTTTACATTTGTTCCAACAACATTGTCCCAACAATTGTTTGGACAGGTGTAAACGTCCTATCACCTAAACCAGATACAAAATATATGTCCTGTAACAAAACTATACAGTCAAACAAGGAATCAAGTTTGGGATTGAAAGGCCACAGCTTTAATAACAGATTTTACTGTACATAACAATAAAGTGCAATTCAACAAAATATAACTCTTACGTTATGACTAAGACTAAACAACTTAACTATCCCACCCTGGAATGCTTGCCATAATTAACCACCACACAGCACGCTACCTGTCATTCCGGCCACCCAATGGGAGGAGTCAGGTGGGCAACTGGAAACCAGTCATCATTTCCTTTTGGACCTCTGCCCACCACAAGCATATTTTTATAAGTAGGCTAGCTTGCTGTAAAAAAACATAATAAAATAGTAAGATAGATTTAAAAAAGACAAACATCCATCAATTTCAACCTTCAAGATTTTTTTTTTTTTTTTAACCTGTCTGCTAGTTGATCCAGCAATCAGACTAGTCCCTGTGACAAGTTGCCGTCCATATCATACAATAAAAGCCATACCATATTCAGCACGCAGATGAATTAAATGAAAGACTTTTGGAAAGATCTTATCCTCAGGAAATTGTGCAACAGGCATATAATAGGGTGTCTGTGTGCACTCAATCAAGTCTCATAATAGTAAAAAATAAGAATAGGAATAAACAACATAATACTGAAGTTGGTAAGAAAGAGAAACTTTATTTTTCTACTGAATAATAGTAAGTAATTTTACCAAGTGAAGTCCATCAAGTATAAGTACTTACCTATCCTTCATGGGGGCAAATTCACTAAGATCCAAAAATTGGCCAGCGTTGGCTTCGCTAGCATTCGCCGCACTTCGCCAGGTGAATTTCCGCCAGCGCTACGCAAATTCACTAAAGTACGAATTTACGCTCAGGTCGGCGAACGGTAGCGTAGTTGTGCTAGTGTTACGTCGCTAGGCAGAGCGCAGTTACGCTGTCGAAGCCTAATTTGCATAAGGAGGGAACTTTAACGTATAATAGAAGTATATGTTACAGCCACTACATTCCACTACACAAGCCCAGGAAACCTTTAATGAATTAAATGAAGTTGTCCTATTGCCCTACATGTGCCCCCTGTATAGTTGTGTTGCCATATGTTAGGAAATGTAGGGGGGAAGCAGGGTACCCCCCCAAAAAAATCGATCTTTTTGAGACCTCCAATGGTAAAACACCTCCTATCTATTGTATTGAACTTCGCCTTGTCTGACCAGTCTGTACTGTACTTGTACATAACCCTGTATCCCCTCACTTGCTAAAAAGCCATCCAACCCCTTTTAAAGCTATCTAATGTATCAGCCAGTACAACTGATTCAGGGAGAGAATTCTACATCTTCACAGCTCTTACTGTAAAAAAACCCTTCCGAATATTTAGGTGGAACCTCTTTTCTTCTAATTGGAATGGGTGACCTTGTGTCAGCTGGAAAGACCTACTGGTAAATAGAGCATTAGCAAGATTATTATATCATCACCTTATATATTTAGAAATAATTATCATATCACCCCTTAAACGCCTCTTCTGCAGTGTGAACATCCCCAATTTGGCCAGTCTTTCCTCATAACTAAGATTTTCCTTACATTTCACCAGCTTAGTAGCCTTTCTCTGGACCCTCTCTAATTCAATAGCCATAAACCAACTGGCAAGCATTCCCCTACAGATGTGATAGTACAGTGAATGGGCAGGTGGGAGGGACTCTGTAGGAAAGAAAATGGCACCATGAATGCAACAATAAAGTGTGATGTTATCTTCCAGTCCATACTCCTATCTCACTTAGTAATATCACCCTTATCCACACACTCTGCCAGTGGCTTGGGGGTGTCCAAATCTTGAAATTATGAAATCGGTCAGTGGATGGTACAGTCAGATAATCATCATTAAGCAAATATTCACTGCACATGGTGAAAGTAAACAAAGGAACAGAGATATATCAGTAGATCTTGCAGCCAATGCGACAAAGATACAACAAAAGTCTTCTCACGTACCACTGATGAATAAATCGTTCATTCAAGCAATTGGTTAGCCAATAAAATTGCTCATTTTTGTTTGATGATGCCTGTGTATGTATTAATGTTTGCAAGCTGTCTGCCTCCAGCCTACACTGCTCCCTGTCCAATGTGGAACACATCTTTAATTTTTAACAGCAATGTAAGTTATGCAGCCCATACAGTATGCTATAATGGTATGGAGCACAACCTTCTTTGATACTACAAAAGCAGCCTTCCTTTATGTAACTGTTAGAGGACCATATACCATCCTTGTTAGTTTGTTTAATAGCTTCATTTTGAAAGTGTAGCTGAATTAAAAAGCTGTCACATCCACAGTTACATTATCTTATTTTTAAAGAGTACCAATTTGAAGGAATTTATAGTATAGTATAGTGTTGAAAATAAAAAAAGTTTTTTAAGGGTGTGCTGGTTTAAAGTATTTTTGTACATTGATTGTGACTGTACACCTCACAATACATATGACGTTTTTTGCATTTGAGTGCGGATACTCCAAGGACATTTTGCCTTCTTCAAATTCCATTACTAAATAATACAGCTTGAGGATTTGAAGAGGAACCTCTCCTCAAGGCACTTGTCTTGTAGCCTCTTGTTTCATAGGATCAAGTTAAGATCCTCAAAAATTATCAGGCAAATAAAAACCTGTCTCAGTTTCTAGTCTCTAACAAACAGTCTGACTTAAAGGCATTGTTCACCTTTAAACTAACTTGTAGTATAATGTAGAGAATGATATTCTGAGACAATTTGCAATTGGTGTTTTTTATTTGTGATTTTGAGTTATTTAGCTTATTATTCATCTGGTTGCTAAGGTTCAAATTTCCAAAGCAACCATGCACTGATTTAAAAAGAGACTTGTAGCATTAAAGTAGCGATAACAAAACATTTGTAGCCATACAGAGCATTTCTTTTCTAGATGGATTCGGTGAAATCTGGAAAAGTTAGCAGATAGCAAAGTGTTAGAAGGTAACACATAATTCAAAAACTATTGACACAAAAAAAAAAATTAAAGCCAAATTCAAAGTTGCTCATGTAATTTAGCCATAATTTATTTAAGTCTGCAATCCTTCAAGGCAATAATAGTTTCTCAAGAACCTAACCACTGAAATCATTTATAGGGAACTGTATCACACAAGATTCTCTCTAAATTAGAATGAAACCATCAGCAATTTACAGCTTACTAGGAGGCGCGGATTAATTACCTAGCTATGGGCGAGTTCTAGAACAGAGAATGGGCAGCATTCCAGACCATAGTAAATAACCCAAAGTATGGTTGGCACACCCATACACGCCATGGAGACATAAACATTAAATTATATTATAAATTCTTTGCTTAAAACTTTCTACCTAGTTCACTGCCGCCACTATAGATGGAAAAAGCCAGGTGAAAATAGCTTGTGTGATTCAAATAATGATGTAAAGATGAATGTTATGTATTATCTATAGAATGTATATTTTCATAAGCAGGTTATAGTTAGTTATAATACACACAATGCAAGGCTTGAAGGTACACCAGGCCTCCCTGTGGATCATCCTTCTTGTACCCTTGGGCCCAAACTATTGACTCCTTGCTCCTGCTCCTTCCTTCTTTGCACAGTTATGGGACCTGGGGTTTTACAGATAATGGATCTTTCCTTAATTTGGATCGTCATACCTTAAGTCTACTAGAAAATACTGTAAGCATTAAATAAACCCAATAGGCTGGCTTTGCTTCCAATAAGGATTAATTATACATCTTATGGGCAAATTTACAAAGGGTCAAAGTGAAAATTCTAAATAATCTTGGGCTACTCTGACTATCGAATAGCCCAAAATTCGATTTGAATTGAAACACTTCTAAAATTAAAATATTCAAGTACTAAAATCCTTTGAATCTGACTATTCGGCTACCTTAAAGGGCAAGGAAAGGCAAAGAAATAAAATGCTATTTTTACTTTCTTTTATGAAAAAGAAATCTATCTCCAATAGAATGTAATTAAAAAATGTGTACCATTTTTATAAGAAACCTGACTGTATGTAGTGAACTTCTCCCTTCATTTAGTGCTGTGGATAGGAATTCTCAGACGGTCCCTAACTTTTGGCAGATAAACAATCATACCTTTGAACAGCAGGGGGGGCCCCTGCCTTACTTACCAGCCATGCAGAACTCAAACAGCTTTGTTTTTTTCCCTGATTCGATCTGATTTATGACAATCCCTAAGCAGCCCAGACCTCACTGAGCATGTGTATGTAGTCTAGTCTTGCAAAGATATATAACAAAGTTACAAGATGACAGCCCCCGTGGCCAACTTTGAAAGCATAAATCATTTGTTTGATTAGGCTTGTGGTGCAGTAAGTTCATGTTTATGTTTAGTATACAAAATACAGCATTTCTAGCCTTATTCTATTTTAGACTTTCCTTGTCCTTTAAAGCCGCCGAATTGCCATTTTAGCTCCTTGAACCTGTCCTGAAAATTTTTCTAAGTCTTGAGAATTTTTTTTTTTAAAGATTGTTTGAATCGAACAATCATTGCAATGCAATCATTTGACTTGAACGATTTTAATTCGATCGAATGCGGCCATTTTTGACCGAAAACAGCCATATTCGATCGATAATGACCTCCAAAGAAAAATCTGATGGTTGAATTTCGAATTTTTTACCATTCGAAATTCAACCCTTAGTAATTATACCCTTTAGTGTAGATAAAGTATAAGGTACTGTACAGAAAAAAAATCGCATTTTTACAAATGGATTAAATGGAGTCTATGGGAGACCACCATTCTGGAATTCTTAGCTTTCTGGATAACGGATTCCATACCTGTACCTTATGGTCACTGGAAACTTCCACTGTCAGTCTTATAGAGCTGTGACAATTGTATTGCTAATTGTGGTATCGAGCTAAAAGTTGTGCTCACCAGTAATTTTAAAACCATTAAGTGGGGGGTGCAATGAGGCTGTAACCACAAAATACATACAGACAAATACAACAGATACTCTGTGCTCAACCCATTATCAATATATATAGGACATTGAGACATTGTGTGCCTTAAACTACTAAAAAATGTCTTACCCTTTAAATAAAACAGAGATTGTTTGTCCATATATTGCAATATATTTAATCTGGCCAACTACATCAAAGTCATCCCATATCTGGTCAGTCCTACTCTCAACTTGCACCTCATTAAGAATTCTATTACTTCATTATACATTTTACACAGGTATTAAGGTTTACCTGCAATTTACTTGCTGCTTTCAAAGTAAAACTCCCAAACATGGTTGCCGAGCTATTGTCGGTGATTCCAGTGGCGGGCAATAAAAGGGTTGAAAGTTATGACATACATAAGGGAAAAGTAAAATAATCTGCTTCCCCTGATAAAGCTGCTCTGGATTTCTGTTTTAAATGTAGGTATCCCGTTATTAATCTATTGTATTAATGCAAAACAAAAGTATAACCTGTAATACGGTTTCTCTTTTCTGTTTTCACTTATAAGACTGAATTTGTAATTTAGCCTTCTATTTCTAAATCTCAACCAAAGAAATTTGCAGAAAGAGTCAGTCAGGCGAAATCATTTATGGCTGTTGGCACTGCCAATTAGTTTATGCCTTGTCAGTTTCACAAAGAAAACAAGCTGCCAAATTCCTCTGCTCTGACTCACCCTGCTGCTTTATATAAAGTGCCTCAGTAGTTTCCCTAAAATACAGGAAAAACAGGCAAACCAACGCCTTTGCAATACCCACTATCTAAATTTATGTGCAGCATGTAATGTACAGAATGTACAGGTTTTCAGAGAGTAAGATACTTGAATACCTAATGTAAGATACTTGAATAACTAATGTCTAATTATTTTTATGCTATCACCACTTGCTTTCATGAAGGCATTTCATTCTGTTCTGCTCATGAAGCCCGGGAGGGACAGAGATTCCAGATGGAAAATTCTGTGTTTCTGTTACTTGTTTCCAAACACTGTGATATGCAACATAACACTAGTATTTCAGCATAGAACAAAGACTCAACTGAATTCAAAGCACAGTTGAGTATAAATAAGTGTGTCTTTGGTACATTGGATTGTTTATGTACTCTGGTTCCATCTCACACTCACAAAGGGTGGTTCAACTTCATTTTAAGTGTTATAGAATAGCTAATTCTAAGCAACGTTTCAATTGTCCTTCATTTTTCTTTTTTTTTATATATATTTTTTCTGACTCTTTCCAACTTTCAAATGAGGGTCAAATACTCTGTATTGCTACACATTTATTGCTGTTGCTACTTTTAATTGCTCATATTTGTAATCAGGGCCTCTCCTATTTATATTGCATTCTCTTATTCAAACCAGTGCATGGTTGCTATTGTAATTTGGACCCTAGCAAACAGATTGCTGACATTGAGCCTTGTCAGGAGATCCGGGCGGCACATGCTACCTGTCTGGCGTCGCTCCCAAAATGGCGGCGCCCAGGGCCACCATGTGGATAGTGGCGCTGGGCAATGATGTCATTGCGTCACAGCGCTCACGTTTTTGGCGCCAAATTTTTATATTTAAAGCCGCCCAGTATAGTATTTGTTTGCGTTAGCTTTCCTGGGTGCTCTACCTTGCTTAACTGATTAATTCCTGGACTTTGAACTCTAGCCTGAACCTGACCTTGAACCTGTACTGCCTGCCTCTTTGAACTTTGCCTGAATTTGACCACAAATTTGCCTGAATCCTTGCCTGTGCTATGTATCTGGACTTAACCATTTTGCTTTTTCCTTGGTCCTGACAGCTCCCTCTGGGAGCCAATGGGCCCCCTGAAAGAGAGCTGCTAAATAAAAACCTTAATAACTCAAAAACCACAAATAATAAAACATGAAAACTGTTTGCAAAATGTCTCCGAATATCACTGTCTGCATTGAAAAGTTAATTTAAAGGTGAACAAGCCCATTGTATGTTGGCATGTTAGTGACCTTAGACTGTACCATCCACTGTTAAGTTCTGATTACCATGTCAGCACTATATAAAGAATAAAAATAACAATTCTAACTGGGTGTAAATTGTCAAATTGCCTAATGTGCTGCATTTATATGCATAAAACACAATCATTTTAATTCTATCCATAATTCACTTCTGGTTGTTATATTAAAAGGAAACTGCTTTTACAGTTTGGAAAAATACAATCTTAGAAAAGAAACATTGTGATGTTGCTTTGCTTAAAAATTGAGGTAGAAGAGTCATCTGATGTTTCTCTAATCAGTTTTGAATGGAGCAAGATTTATTTTTTTCCCTACTGTGGACAGTTGTTCAAAATGACCAGCAGGTGGCGACATTGTTCCAAGTTATTAAATAAGCAGTGTACAAATGTGATAATGTCTTAAAAATCTAGAATAAATGTAATACATGTAAACTTGAAAAAACTCTTAAAAGAGCAATCTCACATTCATTTGTGCTGAGAGTTTACATTTCTTTTGAGGTCACAGTATGACTTGTCTGTGCCTTTGGAAGAAGAATATAGGGAAGAGAGACCTACAGTAGCTTAGAACCTAAGCAAGTTAATACCAAAGCAAATTCAACAGACACATGCAGGAAAACATGAATATAATATTTAGAAATTATCTAATATATAATCTAATCTAATATACATATAAACAATGGCTGGAAATCCCCTACATAATAAAGTATATGTAGCCATGTAGGTTTCTTAATATAATACCAGGTTAGTAAATGTTATATTGGTATTAGGTAGAGATTTACTGAACAGGATTGGCAAGAGGAAATGTCAAAATAATAGAATTATATGTCTATTTATTGTAATATCCAGGTGTCCCATATTCCAGTGTATAGCTCCATCTGGTTATCCAACTGGTATTGTAGTTCTTTTACGTGTATTTTATTTACTTTTCAGATCAAAAGTATTTGTGTGTCTCATTTATGGCCCCAGACTTTTTCTTTTTCTAATGTGGCCCAGGGAAGCCAAAAGGTTGGACACCCCTGATTTAGTTGATTTAACACTATTAAAGGAAAGGGTGGCCCTTTCCAAGTTCCCCCTCGAGGATACTTAAAGCAGCCTGTGTCACTAAGATTAATAGAGGGCTGGCAATCATTGTCTATCAGGATTGTATATATCTACCATGAAAATTGCCAAATGACTAGGCAGTTCAGAAAATGTTGAATTATAAGATAAGACAGTTCAGGCATCATGTCATTGCTTTACTATCATGTGTAGCTGAGCTGAGCAGTAAAACTGTGTTCACTTACCCTTTACTCAGGAACTAAAATAAGTCCACTATTGTACACAGAGGATCTAATACACAAAATCCTCACTTGAGTTTCATAAATAAGCTATATTTGTATGCCTTTGGCTAATCAAATTAAGTGAACGTGCCAATTTAAAATGTAAATGTGAAATGGATAAAAGCCAGTATACTGTTCAAGCTACCATTTATTTCATATTATAGTCCACAAGGCATCACCATTGTACATTTTAAACATCCAAGTTAATTGTATATGTACATTTACAAATAACAGATAGTAATTATCATTTACAACCTCCAAAGCAATGTTCAAAGTGCAAAAAATGGGCACAATTTTGCACTTAGCACACTGCCTATCTGTGCTGCAGAATTGGAGCAGGTAACTGCACTCTGAATGCACTTGCACCAATGAACACAGCACTGGCTCAATTCGAATTACTCATTTGGTATTGATAGGGAGGGGAAGCTACATACACACAGCAGACAGAACGGAGGAATGAGCATTCTTGTGCCACTTAGTGCTCTTGTTCTTATTCGTCTGGTCATAGTAAATAACTCATATTTTCCCAAAGAACAGATAAAATATTGGCATTGATGATTTATACTTCATGTGTGCTTAAACGGACACACATTACATAGTTTTCCCCTAAAATTTTACTTGTGCATTTAATCCCCATGGGCAACCAGGGCCGGTCGTACCAAGTGCGGGGCCCAATTGGAACCATTTTGGCGGGGCCCCCTAAAAGGAACTTTGCTGTATGTCGCAGGGTCACAGAGCTGGATGGGCAAACAGTGCCTGCTTTCCCCTCTGTCCAAGTGATGGCTGCCAGTTGGGGATGGGGCAGGCTGGGCAACTGGGAGAAAATGTTCCCTCACTTTTTTTAATCTATGTGCGCTAAAAAAAAGTGCAAATTTTGGTTACCACTGTAAACTCTGTTTGTGCAGCACCATGGATTATATATACAATGTTAATGCATTTCACTTGTTATTTGGGCCAATTGGTTTTGGGGCTGGCTGGTAGAATTGGGTTTGGGGGTGGATCAGGTTCAACTGTGGCTAGGGTTGCCAAGGCCGGGGCCAGTATTACAAATTTACCGGCAATGTAGCTGCCAGTAAATTTGTAATACCCTTAAAAAGACCCATTGACCAGCCACCAATAACCTGTAAACTTACCTTTCGTCCCCTTCTTGAAGGCTCTGCTTCGTGGCCATGCCCCCAAAACATCACTACCCCGCCCCTTTTTGCCATCACACGCCACCCCTTTTTGGCCCTGCCCCCCACCGACAGGTAAAACATTTAACAAAAGGTGGCAACCCTAGCAGTGGCCGGGCCAATCAGGTCTGAGTCAGATGGGCCAATCTGGATTAGGGGTAATCTGGGCTACTGGGGGATTAAGGGAATAAAAGCGGGGGCCCAATTGGGCCAAATTGGTCCAATGTGCTTAAGACCGGCACTGTGGGCAACCATGATCCAATCCATATATGTAGAATGTTGCATTCATTTATTTTTAAGATTTACCTTTCCTTTAAAAGGTGGAATTTGGAATAACCTTGGATTTAGATTTTGAAATAGTTTAATAAACAGTTTAATCAGACTGAATCAAAATTTGGCTTTGCTTTAAAAATCTCTAACTTATTTCACAAACGACTCATCTCAGAGATGATAAGGAACAGCAAGCCTTGAACTAATTATTAGCTAGCAACCTTTGTGAGTTCGATATTTCATTGCCTGACTGCAAATCAGAGAAAGCAAATGTTCTGCTCTAATGTTTAAATGGTTTGTTATACAGTGTACTCATCTGTTCTAAATTGGCAGGTTAGGGAGCCCTGTCCTTACAACCTGCCTATATTCGAGCTTTATAACCCAGAAACGTGTTCAGTAAATGTGGAGTGAAATTTTACACATCTATGGCATTGTTAAATGACCCTTATACAGTGGCATATCTACCTCATGTGCATGGTCTGCATACCATGGGCAGCAGGGCAGGGGAATTTTCCCTTTTATGCATAATTATAATAGAAAGATATATAATGATCACATCAGAATAATTTAATAGGGCTCTGCACTTTATATGAATGCACAATTTACTGTTCAACGTCTTGAAACTGAGACAGTTTCAGCATTTACTGTTCTAAATTTCATCTTTTATTTTAAGCTGGTCACATTATTGGGACTGTCTGCTCTCTCTGATCTGCAAGATCTGTCTCTATTGTCCTATGTCCCGAGTGTTTGTTT
Source organism: Xenopus borealis (assembly GCA_024363595.1). Lineage (NCBI taxonomy): Eukaryota > Metazoa > Chordata > Amphibia > Anura > Pipidae > Xenopus > Xenopus borealis. The sequence continues at coordinate 48,504,805 of CM044443.1, forward strand.
TTTAATTTACCTTCATGGACTTATTTCCTCTCTCCAGGGCACAATGTTCTGTAATTTTCCTGATAATTTGATTTAATGGAGTGGATGCCAGGTATATTTGGTTCTTTTTGGTTTCTTTTTGATTGCACAGAGTGTATTCCCTGTTTTGCCTCATAGGGGATATTGTGTATATTTGTTTTAAGACAATGTGATGGTGCTGGTAATGGAGGGGGTATATACAGTACAAATGGTGTGGCTTGGACAGGGAACATATGCCCAACTTATATAGGAAAATGTATGCTTTAAGTTTTCTTAAAAGGACAAGGAAAGTTAAACAAAAGAAGTAGGCTAGAAATGTTGTACAATATGTTTTGGGCTTCTGTACCAACCCAAGGCAACCACAGCCCTTTAGTAGAGAATATCTGTGTCCCCAAAGATGCCCCAGTAGTGCCCATCTTCTTTTCTGTTTATTCACTGCACACACTCTGTTCTGCTGTCTGTAACTAATATACAGTACACACAGAAGATAAATGTCACAGTATAAGGCTGATTAGTAATTAATATGTATAATTACTACAAGGCAGCTCAGAAATCATGCAACTAGCATCAGCATTTAATAATCATCCCTGTAGCAATAGCTTATATTACAGGCCAAGCTCATTTCTGCTTGATAACTTGCGACAAGCTTAGCTTCTCAACAGCTGCTCAGAGCCCACTGTGTCCCAGACACTTTCCAAGATGTTGACCTCCTGTAAAAAGTTTGAAGTTCTGGATCATTGCTGCTATTGAGAAGCTGAAACTTTAGGCTGGTGTAATCAGTTCAGTATATAAAACATGGCAGTTTTAGCCATATTCATTTTTAGGGTTTGGTTCACAAGCTCTTACTACTTTGAACCTTGCCAGCCTAGTACAGTACTGCAACTTTGGTGGTGCAGACCACCTGCAAAAAGATTTTTTTGAACACACATGCAGGAAATTTGCAGATAAACTGTGACTCACACGACATCCCAGGTCCCCTGTTCTCCTTTGCCCCATGTGGGCGGTTGCGCCCTCTACAGTTCTGCAAACCAACAGCGTACAATGCAATATGTAAAGGTGACTTTTTAAGATGATGAAAACTGAGCAATGAGTCCAAGCTTAAAAATGTTGACAAGGAAACACAAGCATCAGAGATTGTAATTTATTTAGATCTAATATATTGTATTGTTTAAAAAATAAAGGAAAGTGCATCACAATGTTAAAATTTTAAATAACTCTAACAAACCAGTGAAAGTGGAGTCCCCAGTTATGGGACAGGTTGTTCAGTAGAGTGTACATAAACTGTAAGGACTCCAGAACAGTTTACTGGTGCTTTCTCTGTATAACAGAATATGTTGCCATCAGCTTAGCAGCATAATTGGGTCTGTTCTTATGTAACAAATGTAGCGAATAGGAGTGTCTCACTTACATGACACATTGGTGTATTTAGCCTTTTATTGTTTTTAGGGGGTTCACTGTAAAATAATTAGGAATGCAAACATGGGAGATCTATATATGCATGGTTACTATTGGATCTTAGAGTCATATAATGTATACTAAATGATGAGGATAAATGAGTTGCACATAAGAATGCATTCCCAGATATATTACTTGTACACCCAACAGTACAACTGGAAAACAGCTTCCTTGTCATTGCATATTTTAATAACATTGAAATGTTGCAGTAGTTGGCAGCATGAGCAAGCTCTGTCCTTAATGTTCCTCTGTGCATGCTGAACAATGATACCAATGGGACATATTCAAAGGTTTCTTGCTTCCTTCCCAGTTTCTTGTTTGCAATGTTTTACCCATCCATTGGAATATCACCAGTAAGTTTCCATTTTCACTTGACTTGTTACATGGCTTTCAAGTGTTGATGCACAGAGCATGCCATCGTTTTACCAGGTCTTTTGGCCTGTTAAGCATTTCATTCCAGTGTTCCAGTTCTCTCCCTCTAGTGTACATATATGGTCCAACCACAACTCGGCCTAGTAAGTGGCTCTCTGTGTTAATGGAAGAGACAAACACGGGACACATCATTATCAGTCACATACCGTATGTACTAGCCTAATAGTAATTAACTTTATCATAACAAATATAATTTAATGTTTTATATTAGAGTTTCAGACTGACGTCCTTTTCACCACCTTCTCCTCATCACTGTTGATTCCCTAGTGTTTCTTTTTCTTTTTGCTCTTTTTATTTCTTACCATCGCATCTCCTTCACGGCATGTATTTGTAAAAAAGTGTAGAATGGATAAAATACATTCATCATAAAATACAATAAAACATATATAAATATGTGTACAATAAAATACATCATTCAAATGAGCTTAAGCTTTGTTAACATTTATATTTGAAAGACTGTCATACACTTTGTACTACAGAGTGTGAGAGACTGTAATATACACTGGTTGTCTTTGCAATTATAGCAGCAGATATATCAACAGATATTAGAAAAAGTAATTCCTCCAACATAGACTATAATTGATAAAGGATCAGTCTCAGACCCATAAGAAAACCTAGAATTATTATAGTATATATATATAGAAGACTAAAAATCTTCAACAGAGGAAAAAGGTACATGGGAGTTCCAATCACTGATAAAAGCAAGGGAGTCACTGTAAGTTTCTGATGTCCTCAAGTTATAAAGAGAAAATAATTTAGGTTGAGTCAATCTCCTTTCGTATAGCAGTAAGACTCGATAAAATCAGTTATTGCCTGAAACCCCCAATTTTTTCTAATTATTGGTCTAAACTTAGATCAGACTACAAGATCTTCAAATTGGTATAGGAACATCTGCCTTATACTGTACATGAGCTCCACAGGTTTGAGAAGCATGATTTTTGGATTCTGGCTTTTTTCAGCATTGGGGTATAATATAATACAATAAATACCCCAATATAATAGAGCCATAATCTGAGCTTGGGTATCATTTCCCTGATAATGTTAATGTTGAAATACCTTCTGGACTGGGGTGTGGTACTGTTCTCTAAATTACATGGTCTAGATCAGTGATCCCCAACCAGTGGCTCAGGAGCAACATGTTGCTCTCCAACCCATTGGATGTTGCTCCCAGTGACCTGAAAGCAGGTGCTTATTTTTGAATTACTGGCTTAGAGGCAAGTTTTGGTTGCATAAAAAACAGATGTCCTTCCAAACATTCTCTCCTGTAGGCTGCCAGTCCATATCGGGTTACCAAAAAGCCAATCAGAGTTCTTATTTGACATCCACGTGGACTTTTTCATGCTTGTGTTGCTCTCCATCTCTTTTTTAAATTTAAATGTGGCTCACAAGCAAAAAAGGTTGGGGACCCCTGGTCTAGATCCTATGGAAATGGGTAAAAGGTAACACATGAGCCATGTCATCAAACTGCATATTTTCATCTCTTATCTTCCAAATTCTACTTGCAAGTTCTAGTTGTTGCACGGTACTGCAAGATTTGTCCACACTGATAAGCATACATATGTAGGGATGTGAAAATTAGACACCCTCACATATTTCTGACAGGCACATCCCT